>VNJR01009302.1:0-364802 GCA_008042585.1 Drosophila punjabiensis
AACTTCTGTCGCAATTCATCCACTCGCAACGCCAAAATCTCGCCTCTCTCCATCTTACAAATGTAACCTGTTAAAAATTACAATTAATATGGTGACAAAATTGTATTTTAACTCTAATTTCTTTTCGATCAATTTGTAAGCAAACCAACAACTCTGCGACAACCCTGTTTCGCCTCTTGCTGTCTCGCTTCTTTTCGCGTTTACCGCTCCCTGTGGCGTCTCTTCTCGTTCTTCTTCCTCTTCTGCACGCACACAGCTACTTGTCCGCCTCCAATTGGAATCTGCTTTGATCGCGAAACCACGTGCCTTCGCTCTGGCCAACAAGGTTATGTTCGCACAGACGATGCTCTGCTGCTCCTGCTCTAATCTTCTCTCGACTGCTTCGACTGATATTTAGCTTGATCTGCTTCTGTTATTCGTCTTCCAGCCTTGGCCAACACGATTTTTGATTTCGTCTGCTTGTTCTGCCTTCTGCTTTCCTCCAGCCGTATCCGCTGCTTCTCTGCTTTATCCAGCCTGCTCCGCTGCTGCTCTGCTTTATCCAGCCTACTCCGCTGCTGCTCCGAGGTTAAACTCAATAGGAGTTACCTGGCCGTCGACGTCTGCCTCCAAGTTCGTGTTCCAATCCTGGCCAACACGTTCTTGCCCGCACGCTCCGCTAACGCCACCAGCTCCAATGCCTTGTCTGTTCTCGCTTCTCGCCAGCCAATCCGCTGCTTCTTGAATTTTCCAGCCGCCACGCTGCTACTTTGCAACTGTACCGCTGCCTCTTACAGATTGTCCTCAATTGGAATCACCTGGCCGTCGATGTCTGTCCAACGCCACCAGCTCCAATATCTTGTCCGATCTTGTCTGTTTCCAGCTTGCTCCGCTGCTGCTCTGCTTTTACAACCACCTTATGAAATTCGTGGTCCTCGTGATGAAAATCTTTCGCGTCTCTTGCTGTCTCTTTCGCTCTTAGACCAATTGACTTGTCTTTCACAAAACTCTTCACCAGTTTTCTATTTTCGTTTGTTCTTATTTCATTATCCTCCGCACTTCACAAGTTATTGTTTTATATTTCTCTCGTGTGAAATCTACTTAAGGCCCAAGCTGTTGAATGGTAGGCAAATATCCCGGTTGAGCCCCCAAAAATGCAGTGTCCTCTTTTCCAGAAAGTTGTAACACCGACTTTAAATTAAGATATTGTTTATTCCATTCAATTTATGCTTGTAACTTATTTTAGACAAAGATTGTGTAGTGCTTAAACGTGTGTCTTCGAGACGAGATTCTGGCGGCGACTGACTTGCGAAGAGTTGCCATACTTTTCTTGCACCCTGTATTACTTCTTTTATTAGTACATTTTAAGTAGAGAGTCAGAGACTAATAGGTGTGGCCACTTCTGGTAACCCTATCCACTTCACAAACCCTACCGGATCCTACAGATATTAAACTTTGCCAAAGGAATTATATTTCATGCGAGATGACATCAGCTCTCTTACCAGAAGTTGCACTGAGCGCGTGTATGTGTATCTCGAATTTAAGGCAAACTTTTGGATGCGATAAGAAGACAACTCTCAGAGTCTTCTCTCTTCTATGTACATATTTTCCCGCTCCTGCAGTTTTTTATGGAATGCAATAAAAAACTTTTCAGACAACCTCCCCAAGTATGCAATGCAAATTCTATAAACAACTTTAAGGCGAAAGCGGCGTCTATGAACTGAGCAAAGTAAATAAATATACCCACGAAGCCAAACAATTGACTGAAAACGAATTCGTCGTCGCAGTTGTTCCCCCGAAAAAATAACAGAGAGAAGAATGAAAAAATAATAATAATTCGGACACTAATCCGGGCTTAGAAACTTGGCTTTATTTTAATCAAACCGACAGAGCGAGCAGCAGCAGCACGAAAAGTTCGAGCTCCCCACAAAAAAAAAAAAAAAGGAGGGAGGAAGGACGAAGGAAGGGAGGAGGCAGGAGGCAGAGTATAAAAAGAAGCCATTGGCGAAATACGCGACAGCCACGATAAGGGGATAAGTCTCTGGAGGAGATGGAATTGGATGGGATGGCGGTATGGGGGGTCCTGTGTATCCGGATCCAAATGAAGTTCAACTTGTGCCGACTTTAAGTTTCTGCCGGAGCATGACAAATGCCACTGCATATGGCAGTTGTTGAGCAGGGAGATGGAAATTCTACACAGAAAGAAGAAGGAAGGTCGGAGAATTTAAAGGGATAACTTGTGGCATGAGTGATTTAACTTTAATTCTTACTTACAGTAGAAGGATATAATAAAATAAAATATTAAAGGACCTGTTACAGGAAATCGGTGAAAGCATTAAAGTATAAAGAAAATATATTTTAAAGCCGCATTTTTGGCAATAGAAATAAGTCCTTTACAGGAAGCAACAGCTGTTCAAATTTTAAAGAACAACTTGTAGCAATTTTGATTAGACTTTAATCCTTTCTGAATATAAATTTCCACAACGAATAATGTAAATAAAATCTAAAAGAGATTTAACAAGAGTCTTCAAAGGAACGTGTCACAGAAAACCATTTAGAAATGCTAATTGCCTAAAAAATATACTTTAAAGCCGCAGTTTTCCAATTTAAATAAAGGACATTATATATTAATATCCGTCAGTGATTGTTCAATTGAAATAAATATGCTTTTGCGTGTGCGTATGGGTAAGGAGACCACAAATGGTATACGTGCAGTACTCACAATAACGACAGACACATACTCCGTACGTACACAGAACCCGGCAGCCGAAAGCAGCCGGAAAGAATTGCTCTGTAATTTAATTTAACCAACGATGGTGGCGAGCCGGAGGGTAGAGTGTAGGGAGTAGGGAGCAGGGTGCTCGGAGCTGGGGTGCTGGTAACTGGAAGCCGTGGGAATGAGATGAGAAAAAATGGTGGCCGGGCGCCGGTTAGTGGTGCGTGCGCCATAAGCTAAAATGTCAATATTTGCCTATGCCACGCATAAAATGCCAAGGCATATGCCTTGTGGTGGGCATTCATTCAAAGGCATGCCTTTCGGTGCCGTCGTCGTCAGTGTTTCGTTTCGTTACGTTACGTTTCGTTCCGTTTCCTTTTATATATTTTGTTATTTTTCTTTTTTTTTTCGCCCATTGCCGCCAGTTGTTTGACGCTCGCCAACAACATCCTCTATCTCTGGCTGTAATGTCAGCGGCGATGAGAGCGCGGCGAGCGGAAATTAGCAAACGATTTGAGCAGCCGAAAAAGCCGAGCAATGTAAACGGGGCGTATGCTTGTTATTTGATTTTTTGCTGATTTTCTGCCGTTGCCAACACCAAGAATATATATATGTAGGATTGGTATATTTGTAGTAGTAGTATCCCTAATGTATTTTAGTATATTCTTAGTGTATGTAAGTATCTAGTATAAAATGTAAAAGTAGTATTAAGATTCGAGATAGTATACTTTATGAGATGCAGTCACACTGAAGAGGAAATTGAAGTTGAGAAGTTGGAAGTGAATAAGATAAGCGCGAAATATATGTCAAGGGTTTAACCGCCAAGAAATCCAGTTAATTATAATAAATAAACATTTGTGGGAAACTCGATAAAGTTATAACCCTACATATATATATATCTATATGTATATTTTCTTTAATAATTTCCTGTTATAAACAAATCAAGGATGTAATAACGCAGTTCAATGCGTAAATGTTGCTGTCTCCCGCCCCCCAAACAAGGAGCAGCCCCTTGGTGGCTGCTTGAAAATAAATGCCACTGATTATGATCTTAAAAGCCATCAGAAACCGTAATGGCCGAGAAAAGTGAACTTTGCCAACGATGTGGAAACGCGGTCGGAGGCACATAGTGAACACACTAACCTACAAAGTGCAGAGGAAGAAAATATTTAAGGATTTGCCATGAAATTAAACAATTTAAAGTGTTTTAATAATGCTTTAAATTAAGAATATTTCAGAAAGAATTTAAATTGATCTTATATATATATTTTTTTTTAATTGTATTACATATATGTACAAGATAAATCTCGAAATTTTCTACAAGTGCAGGGCAAGATACACAAGCAGACATATACCCGAACCCCGAGGAAAGTATCTCAAGGACTAAGCCCATTAGCTGTTGAACCTTTTTTTTTTCGTTGCGGGCTCCTGGCATTTCTTTGCCTTCTTTTGCATGAAAATGCTGCCGAAAAAGAAATGTAAAATACTTTAGCTAACGTAAAGGGCTACTACGCTCACACAGACATGGCCAAGGCACACACAGGACCTCCTCCACTCTCGCATAAACATGCGCATCTAGGATGGCAAAATGTAAGTACAGAAACAACAACAAGTCTTCAGCCGAGCAAGTCAAGTGTATGAAATGTAACAAAGACCTAACGAGAATTACAGCCACACACACGTACTACACTCGCACACCCGCACACTCGCAGCAGCAGCCTCAACATGCACATGTACGAAATAATGAGAAAATATCAAAAGTGCCCAGGCTCACGCACACACTTTGGACTTTCGACTGTGGACTGTGGACTTTGGAATGAGCTCTGGGGACAGAGGACTCTGGACCGGTTCTCGTCCTGGGCTCAATGTCAACTTAAAGCCTTGCATCTAGACTGCCGCCGGCCACGACATTGAGGTTGAACAAAAAGCATTATACACACAAGAAAAAGTAGTATAAAATATCTGATATGATATACATTTTAGCTGCAAGAAATAGGCAATCTAAACTGTAAACTTTTTGATATATGAATGGTCTTTGTCAAATACTGCTTTGAATTCCCAAATCATTTATATCTTAAGTAAAAAGATAAGTCGTTTTCTTCAGAAAATACTTATCATTACCAGTTCTGTAGATTTAAATTATGTTAAATTGTTAAATTTCTAATTTAAGATTGTATATTGATATTGCTTATGAATATTATTTCTATAATCTTATGTTGAAGTCTCAAACTTAAGGTTCAGTTTTCCCATGTGCATGGTGTCACAGTGCCCTCTCCTTACCCCTCAACCGTTTTCTCTTAATTTCCTTAAAAGTGCCGACAAAAAACTGACGCTAATGAGCTACTTAGGCAATGACTTAAGTCGTTATTGTGCTGCGGCATATCATCGCATTACACATTACACATTACACATACGCACTGTGGGCCCGTAATTTAAGCCTTCGCCTTGGCACTAGCACTACGACCATCTAGCAACCCTTATTGTCTTAACTACTTTGATTTTGGGCTCAAAACTTTTGCTACTAGCACTCGGGGAAAATTCATTTCATGATTGAGTCCTCTATATTTCATCCTGGTCCGGCCATTTGTTGCTCGGCCATTGTGATGGCTGGCTTTTGTGTGCGTGTTCCGTAAAATGGTATATAATATTCGATTAATATTTCAATAAAGTGTTTGCCCCTTTACGGATTATAATAAGGTCCATTGTGCGACCCTTTCGCCACTGCCGTACGTCCTCAAAGGACCCCCCCCAAGCCAACTCGGGCACAATGGCCAGCAGCTTGAGTTTGCCGAGTAAACGAGAAAGAGAGAACGAGAGAGAGAGATGGGAAATATCGTCTTGAATAATGTAGTTTCGTGGAATTAGAATTTCTTCTTAGTCGCCCCCAACCCCCCATTGGCCACTCCATTCAATAAGCGGCCTTTTGAATGGGATATTTGTAGATTTGTTTGTTGGCCCCAGATTGAGGCACTTGCCGAGCGAAATTGCACCCATTAAGACGTACGTCGGCGGTGGGGCGAACAATGCCAGCTGATTTCGAGCCTCACAGCGGGCCTTATTATGCCTCCAAAAATAACAAGCACCCACGCACACGCAAACAGGAGCAGGAGCATATTCTCGCATCAGGATACACCTCATTAGGTTCGGCATTAATCAGAGCGGGAAAACTTTCACCGCCGCCAACGCCAACGCTGACGCCGCCAGCTGATGTCAATTAAATGCGCCAGTCAAAATATTTGCAAAGCACTGACAGAATTTTCTTAATAGTTTATGATTTTATTAAACTAAAACTTGGAAAATCTCTTGGAGATTTGCTAAAGGATATTTAATTGATATATTTCGATACAATTACTGGCTATATACTAGCTTTGACGCTTGGTTTTCTAGTTTGGAAAGCTTAATTCATTTTGAATTAATTATTTTAGATATTTTTTGGATTGAACTTTCCAATATGAATCCTTAATTTATAGTTTTTCTTGACTTCATGTGCTCTAAATATTTTAAAAAAATCGAAAACTATTCATTTCATTTGATTTAAAATTTTTGAAGACGTCTTTTCCCTTATTTTATTATTTTCTTATTACTTAATTCAAATATAAATTTAAAACTTTCACTCTCTGCAGTTGCCTCTTTTAAAGATAAAACCAAAGACCCAAAAATAGTTGCCGAAAGGCTAGACAAGCCCGTGTGGCCTGAAATCAGTGTCATCGCGCGCTCTAAAACGTTCTTTTATTAATTAAATCGAGCAGGCAAGTGTCAAATCAGCGCCTCTGCCCCTGCAACCGCCTCCATGTTTGCCACCAATTTTTTGCCTTCTCCCTGCGGCTTGTATTGCGGTTCAATGTGCGACGATGACGACGACGACGACGAGGACGACGATGTCGACGGTGGTGGTGGCGACGAACAACAATTTTGTACATGTCAACATGGTGTCATAATTAAAATGTTCACCAGGCCATGCCACTCGCCGCCCGTAGTATTGGGGCTGAAAATTGGAGGTTTTACATGGGCGGCCTCGCACAAGGCCATGGCCGACAGGCATTTCCTTTCCGAAAAATTTGGCCGGGAGACATGTTTAACGATTGGACAGACCTGAACCTGAACCCGTGTCTCATGTCTCTGGCTGTTGGATTGCCTGATTGGTTGTGGCGGTTGGCCGAAAATGCCGCCGAACTAATTGGAGTGCCGTCAGAAAGTTGAGATGAGTAGGGGAATCCTTTGGTAATCGATGCCTTGCGAGGATACCAACCTTAGCCCTATTATAAATTGTCGTTTTGTGTTGTTTAGACTGCTTAAAATTCGCTAAAAACATGATTGCCTGCAGGGGAACTTTATCCGGGCCACTTAGGCTTGATTAATGTGCCAGCCAAGCTGGACGCTGGCCATCGTAAATAAAGGAGAAAATAGAAAAAAACGCTGGTCTGGTGGCTCCTGGCTTTTATTGTCTCAAGGTTAATTTGAATGGCAAACTTTACGTAAGCATTCTGCTATATTAAGATACTTTATTTGGCTCTGTCCTTCGTCTCTGCCGTCCTCCTTGTTCCACTTTATTATTATATTCTGTGCTATATTGTGCTATTTTTTTCCTTCCTCCTTTTTTTTTATTCACTTGTCCAATGTCTGTCTGTGCGGAGGGAAGATGTGAGACGGGGAGAAGTAAAAAAAAAATTAATCAAAAATTCTGGAGACAGGCGAGATACAGATACGAACGATATGGAGGGGAATGCCCGAAGCTATTTGCATTTTCCATTTTGCTACCATCACGCATTTATCATGATTGCAATAAATAATATTGTGGTTTAACCCACCACTGACCGAAACAACATTTTTTTATACACTCTCCTCAGTTGTTTGGCTTTTTTGAACAATTTTTAAACTGTTTGAATTCCGATGGGGAAACTTTAAGCTGAAATTCCTCCGGGGTCTGTCAGAGCTGGGGGGAGGGGTCAGTCACTGTGATTGAATGGTTCACTCGTCGTCGTTGGCTGCCGGAGTGACTGCATCGATTCCTCTTTTGAAGGACGTTTTCAATTTGTGGCAAAATTTAAAGAATTTTCACCGAAAAAGGCTGCAGGCAGTTAGAGTAGAGCACCAGAGAGTGCGCCAGTTTGTGGCAGCTACTGATGTAGGAATTTCTCTTGTGAATTTTCCAGCTAGTTTGTTACGATTTTTTTCCCCAACCCTGCCCTACCCTACACTACCCTCTGTTCAGAGTACTGAAATTCAAATTCAAATTCAGCCACTGCCAGGACCCGCATGATAATGCGCATATTTCTATGGATTATAGCCTACTTTTTGGGGCTGGCTTGGAGCCTTCGACTTGAGCCGGCTGAATTAGACACACTCGGAATGTATCCCGCCACTCATATGCATAAATATTTACTGCGTTTATTCTCTGCGTGACCCAAGAAACGCGGAGGGAAAGGAAAACCCATCCAACGATCTGACAATTGTGCCGGCAACTTGCAAATTTGCATACAAAGAGGCCGCAATTTTGCGCTTTGCATGTTGCTATCGCAGTGCTTGGCAACATTTTAGCTATTCGACGCTTTATTGTTTGCAAATATGAGAGTGCTCAGCAGCGATGGCATTTATTGCCCTGCTAAATAATACAACAAAAAAACAACGTGGCTAAATTAGGCCAGAAATGTGGCCAAGAATAGCCAAATTACCTAGATAAAAACGGCAAGAATAGGAAAGATCGTTGGTAATTTATGTATGAAAATTGTTTAAACACAGATAACTTTGCGGGAAGATATATGAAACGTGCCTTTTGGGATTTTTCTTTAAGGTGGCATTGATCAAATCTTCGTGTTTATATTAATATGTTTAAAAATACTACAAAGAAATGTATTCCTTTTTAAAAGGGTAATTATTTATATATTTAATGTGTTATTTTTCATAATTTAATTGTAATGATTTTCTTAATGTAAACAATAGATAAACATCTGATTCATAAATATTTCTGCTGCTATAATATATTTCTGTTAAATCTGCAATCAATTTAAATTGATGAATTGTGTTCTGCTTTTTGATTTATAAATAAAATTCAGATTTTAGGTATTCTATTCGACCATAAATTGTGGTTTTATTTCTAATTTTAGGTCAAGAAACGTGTATCTTTTCTAAAACGAAATTGTTTTGCGGTTTCTTGTGTTTTAGTTAATGCGTTCCTGATTGTTGGAAACAGTTTTAGATTTTATTTTTATACCCAAAAAAACCTAAATAAAAATTCTTATAAAAATTCCCCTAAGCAAATTCTAGCTAATCCACCAGCACCTCTTCAAACTCAAATCAAGACTCCGTCTTTGTGTTCCATTGTTCGATTGTTGTCAATTGCCTTCAATTGGCGTCAATTTCGCTTGTAGATCAACAACCTACTTGTGGATGAGCTCACTCACCTGACACTTGGGCAGCTGTCCCTCCGGCCTCTTCACCTTCCATCCCAGCAGCGGGGGAATGCAGATAACGGCGGACATTATCCATACCGCCGTAATCATGACGGCGGCTCGGGCTGGCGTCCGCGACTTGAGATAGTCCACCGCCTTGGTGATGCTCCAGTAGCGATCCAGCGAGATGAGGCACAGGTTCATGATCGAGGCGGTGCAGAGTAGCACGTCCATCGCCGAATGGATGTCGCACCACCAGCTGCCAAAGATCCAATACCCCATCAGCTCATTGGCCAGCGAGAAGGGCATGATGATGAGGCCTAGGAAAAAGTCGGCCACTGCCAGCGAGGCAATGAACCAGTTCTGGATGTTCTTGAGCGACTTTTCCGTCGCAATGGCTATGATCACCAGCATGTTGCCCACCACAATGATGATCATCAGGATGGTCACAATAATGGAGGCGATCACAATGTGCGTGAGCGTGTAGCCGCTGGGATAGCGTCCGTCCCAGTGGACCTCTGTGAGATTCGGATTGGTCATGTTGCCGGACGTCGCCCCCGCTCCGGAGGTCTGGTTGTAGTAGCCACCGGCCAGCTGGAGGCTGCTATTGTAGAAGCTTCCATTCAGCAGGTATATCGTGTCGTTCACATTGATGTAACCGGAACCTAGCCCCGACCCGGAGCCAGCTGGCAGGGTCAGCTGACCGTCGACGGCCAGGAGGGGCGGATTGAGGGTGGCATTCTCCGCCGCCGGTCGGCCGGTGGTGAAGACCGCCAGGAACTCATCGGTGCTGATGTTGCCCGTGTTGATGTTCGCATTCAGCCGGCTGTAGTCCATGGTGGCGATGGTGGCGATGGTGATGCTTGGTGCTGTGACTGTGACTGTGACTGAACTCTGCGGATCTAGAGTCTGATTGGTCCCATGATGCTGCTGCCCGTTTATTTATAATTAATTCTGATTGCGCGCGAAATTCCAGTGCCCAATTAAATCCTAATAATTTACCTAATTCCTATAGCATATATAGCATAGCTTTCGAATATTATTTCGATTATTTATACCCGTTTTCCACCGAAACTTGTGTGTGCGTGCGGCGAAATCGCGCGCGCGTTCCGAGCTATATATGTATTTATTTATTTATTTTTTATGTCGGTTTTTGGTTTTCTTTGCTTTCTTGTTTGTTTTATTTATTTTCTATTTTTTTTGTTCTTTTGTATTTTTGCTATTGTGGTTTAATCAATTAGAGTCTACAGTATGTACAGTGGCGGTTGCGGACACATGACAGAGAGAGAGGCTATGTACAGGAGGGGGTTGCTATCATGGCCTGGCCGGAACACACGCTCGATCCCATCGATCCTCCGGCTCACATGGCGTATGCGTTACGGCATATTCTGCTAACTATTCAGCGTGTGTCTGTGTTTTTTGTCTTTTTGTTTTCCTTTTCTCACTGAAACCGAAAAATAAATTCCGCCGATCTCTGATGGATGATGCGGTGATGCTTGGTGATGGATGCCCCGCTCAGCTCTTTGTTGTTCCGCTTGATTTTCGCTTTTGATTTTGGTTTGCTAATTTCGTTACGATTTCCTTTTGTTTATTTACACAAAAAACGCGCGACCCGCGGCCCTCAGTCAGGCGTTGGCATATTCGGCTGGAGTTCTGGTTGGCTATTTGGCTACTTGGCCAATTGGCGCGCCCGGGACACGTTCGCACCGCTGGAACTGCACATCCTAACTGAACGCCGTCCGCTGGCGGCTGTCAACGCTGCTGCTTGCTGCTGCTGGCCACCAGCTTGCTACCAAAAGTTGCCATCCACAAGTCGTTCGGTGGTGTTTCGTGTGGCGCCTTCGTTTCTTCTCGTTTTCCGCTTAGGGAAATTTTCTCTCATAGCTTTCCGGCCCTCTCTCTATTTCGTGGAAGACTATTTAAGTTGTGGATGCTATTTTATATGTTCGAATGAGAACGCTCATCTTGAGTGTCTCATGCATGCATTCGATGCCTTTGTTTACGTTTTTCTTTCGAAAGTGTTGTATTGTCAACAGATTAAATACGATTAAACATCTGTGAATGCAGAAAAAATAATAAATAACATTAAGAGTTTCTTCAATAAAATGCTAAAATATTAATAAATAATTAAGAATACTTTTAAAGAATATAATAAAAAGTAAACCAGAAAATATTCATAACTAAACCATCTGGAAATGTAGAAAATAAATATATATTTTTTAAAATTAAATAACTACAAATATAATTTAAAAAAAAATAAGAAAAACCAAAGCTACTTTAAAAGTGATAATTAATAAAGAAAACTTCAAAAGAAATAAAAGTGAATTTAGATATCAAGAAGTAATAATATTCTAAAAAATAATGTAAAATTTGTATACCAAAATTATAAACAATTTAAAAATTTGTTTACTTAAAAATTAGTATTAATTTTAGAAGAAAATTATATATATCTTAAGACGGAGAAGCTTTAAGTTGAGTTATTTTCTCATTAAAAATTATTTATTGATAAATATTCTTAAGTTTTTATTGAATTTTTGAATTTTAAATCATATTTTATAGTTATTTTCTTTAACGTAACTGTATTTCATGGAGATGCTTTTTTTTTAATTTTGAAGACTACACATGATAAATTTTATAACAATTAATTACAAAATTATAAATATATTTAAATCAAACTATTAAAATATAATGCGTTATAGCACTTTCCTATCACCGCTTGTTGCCACTAAATCACTTACGATCCACAAGTGCAAGTTCAGTGGGAAATTCTTGGCTCTTCCACTCTCCTAATCTCCCATTCTCACTCTCTTCCACTCTCTGTGTTGGGGGAATTTTCTCTAAACCATCCGGTGTTCCATAATCCGCACATTCCGCACTGTGTTGCGCTCTGTTGTGCTTTGTTTGCCTTTGTCCCAGTGCCCTAAACCAAAAAACCGAAACTTATTTTTGTGGCAGCACTTTTCACGTTTTTCCATTTCGGGTGGCTGAATCCCTTTTTCCCTTTTTGCTCCTTGCAAGCACCCCTACAACAGCCTGCATATAGTACATATGTTTGCCGAGAGGGTGGCTCTTGTTGGCCAAATTCGCTGGCCACCTTTTGTTTACCTTTTCGTTTTAACCCACATACGGGCCTACGGGCCCGGTCCGTCTTTAAATACTTCTCACTCAGAGGGGGCCAATAAAGGCATAATGAAGCCATCCACCTGCAAAAGGTGTGCGGGCCTTCAGAGGGATGGGGGAAGGGGGAAAGGGAACCCAGCGAACATATCAGACACATTATGCGCGATAGTCACGTCTGCTGGGCACATAATTGAAAAGCGAACTTGGGCGTATCAATCGGGCTAACAGGTTGCCTTTGCCTGGTGGATCCTGGCTGCTGGCTGCTGGCTGCTGGCTCCTTGCTTTGCCTTGCTTCTTGGTCCTGGCGCAATGAAATCAGCTAGAAATTATGATAATGAAAATCCTGAGAGCCGAGACTTGGAAATCGTTCACCTACGCTTTGCTTTTTATGAACCGTCGCTGCCTTCGCCTTGTTCATCAAGTGTACACGGTGCGTATGAGTTATTTGATTATGTTAAGCATACGTCTTGGCAGTGCCGCGCATAATTTCAAATTACACGCAGCACACATCAACATAATAAATCCGAAAAGGCCGTCGCCTGACAAACAAGCCAAGACCAACCGTCCCACACACACACGACACACACACGAGACACACATGTCGCACTCGAGTGACAAATTCCGGAAACAACAAGCGACATCGGGCACTCATCTTCAATGCATGGCAGAAGATTGCTTGTCAAGCTCTGATTATGTTAACTACCTACGAAGGTGTTGCTGGATCTAACAGGATTGCCAGCGAAAGTCCTGTATCTATAGGGAAGCTTGGGAGATATGTATTTGATTCTTTAAAGTGAAATATTTATAGCTTAAGTATTTTATATATAAATATTTTATTTATATTTTTCACTACACATTCTGAAGTGATCTCAATAATGTTTACATTTTTATTGTTCTTGGAAAATAAAGCTGTTGGAAAATATCCCTAAGTAAACAGAGTTTTATAGAACCTTGATGTGATATTCGTCTCAACCACTGTATTTGGAGAACATTTCCTTCCAAACCCAAATCAAATCCAGTTTGTAAATGTTATAAAGACATTTTTAAGTAAATATCTAAGTCATATAATGCACTTATTAAGATAAGAACATCTTAGTAATAAATAAATATTTTACTCAAATTCTTAAGCAGTGACTAAGGTGATTTAGTCTCAGATTTACACAGACTTCCACTGCGCATACATTAAACAATATGCACATATCTCAACATACATATATGCACATATATCAGAGCTTCTACTGGCTGTTGGCTGCTCTGGCAGTGGCTGTGGCAGTTGCATTGGAAATTGCAGCTGCAATTGCTGTCGCTGCAGTTTCAGCTTCGCCCCATGGCTCTTCATGCATCACGCACACTCCACCGATGGCTGGACTCCTAATGGAATCCAACTGAATGGAACTGCATCGAGATTTGTCCCGGCACTCGCCTCGTCTTTTGTTGTAGCTGCGCTAAATCTACTTTTAATTCGCCGCACGTTTTCCATAATGAAATCGGATTTGTGGGCCGTGGGAAAATGTGCGGAGAGGAGACGGAGCTGTGAGCTGTGGGGTAAAGCGGAAAACCGGCGAGTACCATAAATTGAGCACTCAGAAGCACGCTGCGCTTTGTCATGGCCCAAAATGGGCCATGGACGGGGTCGGAAAGTGGTTTGGTTGCGTCCTGGCTGTGGTCCTGGTAAAGGTCCCCGAATCGCAGAATCCCAGAATCCTACCCAGAAACTGCCACAGCCACTGTCGCCGCATTTTGAGGAATGCTCAAATGCAGCGCACTAATGGCAGCAAATATATTATGCGCGCTTATCATTCGCATTAGCTGGCAAAATTGTTCCTAAAAGATTTTCATATGCACGTTTCTAAAGGAGGGATAAAGCGTGCACATGAAAAAATAAAGGTAGTCTTTGAATTTTTAGAATTTACACCGTTTAAATTTTCTCCTTTGGGCAATTTGATATACCAAATATATAAAAAAAAAAAAAAAAAAATATATATAATGTTTGGTCTTTCGATCCGGATATGAACCATCGACAGTTCTACTACTTACTATATTTTTAGAAGGAATTTAATAACTCGTTACATTAAGTTATACCTTTTATAATGCACACTTTAGTTTAAATTTAAACAGAATAACTCCTTTGACATTTATCTCTCTGTAAAGTTGCCAAAAGAACAAATGGCAAATGGCAGCCAGGCAGGAAATAACGCTACTCATACGCACCGTGGCCTCGTCTGCTTCTGCTGCATTATCTTAATTTAAAAACTCGCTACGTCTCTGACTGGCGCTCGTTTGCCATGTTTTAGTTTCATTAACTCGGCTGAAAAGCCATTTATCAAGCTGTCAGCGCCAATTATTTACATCCCAACAGAGAGAGAGTGAGGGGAGCACGAGGCGGTGGCGAATATTATAGAAATATTATCATGACTGCGACTCCGACGAGGCGTTGGATCAATCCGCATTTGGCGTTAAATGGAATGGCAATCGCTTGGCATTAAATGCGCAACAAAATTAAATTAATTGCCAACCTTTTGGCCCCGCGTCCATTTATCGGCGAGCCATTTAAAGTTTTTAATCTCTTGGCGCATTTAATCGAATGGCCCTCAGGCGTCGTTCGGTATGGCATTAGCCTGGCAATTAACCGGAGGCACTCGGGGCAACATGTGCCCGGAATGCCAGAATCCGGACTACCACCGGCTCTCCCAAAATCCCCGACATGATCCCCACATGGCACGGTGTGTTATATATACGCCTCGGTTGGTCCAACATTCAGGAAATTCGTTGCCTACATGGCTACAGGAAGTGCATAGCTAAAAGCAAGTATCCTCTGGCTTGGCACAGGACCAGCTGTAAATCTCTCGCCTCAAGACGAGGAGCAAAGTTTCGAGGCCAAGTTTGTCATAAAATTTATGCGTCTAATTACTTGCACTTTTTTTGTGTGTTCTTGTGTGTTTTTTTCGTTCCTTGGGAACTCTCTTGCTCTTGATGGACCCGTGGGCGACGTCATTTATTATTTTTATGTACACAGCGAACGTTTTATTGACACGACGGGCGATTGGCTTCGAGTCTAAGTCAATAAGGCAGAGGAGGCAGCCAGCGACAACTGAAAAGAACGAAAGTTGGCAAGAAGAGAAAAAAAAACCTCGAGGGGGCTGTCATTAATCTTTCGTTTTGGCCAAGTTGTGCAGCTAATTGCGCCATTTTCGTAGGTCTAGCCTCCAGTCAGGGTCTTTAGCCCGCTTCCCTTTTTTGCTCCTCTGCTGTCTCAATTTTGCCCCAGTCTCCCCCCTTGGCTGGTATTCATATTTCCATGGCCAGTGACCCATTCCTGGTCAACTAAGTATTTACAAAAGGACCTTGTCGTGACTTTAATGCCCCGAACGTTCATCTAAATTTTGTGCGGGACAGGACGAAATAAACAAAGCGTAAAAAAAAAATAACGAAGAAAATAAAATACTGCAGGCTGGCTGCCTGGCTGGCTGGCTTGGCTGGGGCGGACCAGGTAAAATAATCGGGATTATTTATGTGGCTCGGCAGAAATTTGCTTACATATTACACTTTTCCAACATTCTTTTAATTAGCTGCGCGCCGACAACAACAAAACGAAAAGTTCCAAACAAAAGCGGCCGCGGCACAAAATGCGCCGGGCCGGGCGGGGTTAGAGGCAGGACAACGGGGTAGTCACTGGCGAAGGAGGTGGCTCTCAGGGGGTGCAAAGCCTGGTTAGTGGGGGGCAGGATGGACTCTGTTCTTCAGTCGCTTTGTTTGCCGGAACGCACCGCGAGCCATGAACAAGCTTGGACTTGCAAATAAAGCAGCGCCAAAAACGGGAAGCGAAACGAGACGAAGCGAAGATGGACTCTTTGCCACGCCCACGCTCCTCCTTTTTTGGCTTTTCAATGCAGTCACAAAAAAGCAGTTACACCCACTTGCAAAAAGAAACTATTTAAAAGCTGGCAAAAAGTTAGTTGAAAAGAAAGTTTAAAAGACTGTAATTAAATTTAATTCGAGGAACTTACTTTATGTCTTGAAATATGAAGAGAATATAAATTGTTTTGATCTGTAAACGCCAAGAAATTGCTTACAAAAAATGTATGTATAATGTGTATATTGATAAAATAAACGTAGAATTTAATATATCTAAAAGGTTTTTTCAGCATTTTTGAAAATATTTCATTAGAAAATCACCTCATTGTGAGTTTCTTTAGATTTCCAGAAATGTCTTAAGTCAAGCTAAGTAAATTAATTATAATAAAAAATCTTTTAATATAACACACTTATTAAATACGAGACTTAAACTTTTTAATTTTCCCCAGTGTATATTGCGTTGCGCTTCCCGTTGGCCCTTTATTTAGTTCCCTTTCTCCCTTCCTTTTCCCTTTGCCCGTTTCGCATTTTGTGCGCTTGTTTTATGTGAAATTTTTGGAAGCTTGCACAAAAATTTCGCTACACAAAGTGCCCGCGGTGCCGAAGGAAATACAAAACCCCATGACTTAATTAGAATTTTGTGTTGCTACTAATGTTGCTGACACGGTTAGGCGCAGTGAGCCCCGCAGGCTCCTTCAATCCTTCAATGCTCCAAAACTGCTCCATTGCCCTTTGACGCTGCGCTGACACATGAAATGCATTTGTTTCGGTGTTGCGAGTCATGAAAAGAGGAGGAAGTTTGCCATAAATAAAGACCTGATTAGGCTAATTACCTTTGGAAACTTGTTAGCAAACCAAATGAGAAATAGCTCAAATAGTGTAATTTAATACGAATAACCTTTTCTAGGTCTAAAAGAAGTATCCATTGCATTGAATAAATATTTTATCCAGAATTTAAATAATCTGTAACGTTAAAAACATATCCTAACTATGTCATCAGCAACGTCTGCCGGATGGTTTCCTCGGTTTCCTATTGTTTGAAAACATTTTGTAATCAATTCCGTGTCCACACATGCTGCCCAACTGGACACAAAGCGCTGGCTTTGCATTCCTTCTATTTTTTTTTTTTCTATTTTTCGGGAAGGACAACCAAACTGAAACTAATTTCGAATCCATTTACATAAACTGACATCTGTGAGAGTTGTGCTTGACCAGCCGCCGGCCCTGGAGCAGTTTTCAAGGCCAACGCCCTCCACAGTCAAATATTTGCATGCTGTTTTTTTCCCCACTCTTGCATAACAAATGGCCAAAACTATTGCATAGAAGGCGAGCATGTGAGTGCATTGTAAAACATGCAGAATTACAAGCGGCAACATTAAATGCAACATATTCAGCTGTCGCCTCTCTGAGGGGGCGGCCGAACAGCGGAACGGGGGAAGCGGGCGAAAATGGGCTGGGCAGAGATAAAACCATAGGAAAACCATCACCATGACCATTAGACACGCTCATAAAGCTGCCCAGAGATTAGTGGGTTGCATCGTCATTGCCGGCGATTGATTTTCAATCAGCGGCGACCTTGATGCGGAGCGATGGGAAACCTGCTATGGGATTGCCACAGGGATTGCCTTTGCTGCTTGACTGCTGCCAGCTGCCCTCAGTCCGGCACTCAAGCCTCATTTGGCCCAGGTCACTTTAATCAGCTGCAAAAGCTTTCAGCCAGGTACACAGAAAGAAAAATGGGTTACTAACAGTGTCCGAGAGAACTTCAAACGAGGTTTTTGATTTAAAAAGAAATTTATGGTCAATAAAGTAGACTGGACTGAGTGCAAAATTACGAGCAATCATATTAGCAAACACTGAGTAATGGGAACGAGTTCGATTAAAAAGCAACGAGTAAAGAAGGTGAGGTTAAGGGGAAAACAACGAGTAAAGAGAAGGTAATTAGGAGCTGAAGAACTATGGAATACGGGTAAGTTGAGATCAGAATGATAAGTAAAGAAGACAAACTTTAGAGCAAAACGACGAATTTAGGCGATAAGTAGCAGTGAAAAGGGTAAAGACGAATATAAATGCGACGAGTTCAATGAGAGAAGCGACGAGTAAATAAGTCGAGTATGAGAGGAGAAATGACGAGTAAACTTGATAAGTTCTAGAACCACGGGTCGATTATGAGAGGAAACGCGACAAGTAAAGACGATGAAGTCTAAAACCAAAGGGCGAGTTAAATTGAGGAGTCTTAAAGCAGTTCGACGAGTAAAGACGACGAGCAAATAATTATCAAAATGACGAAGATAGACAACGTGATAGATAGGAGAACGACGAGTAACGAGTAAGAGAGGTAGATAGATTGGAGAACGACGAGTAACGCGTAAGAGAGATAGATAGATAGGAGAACGACAAGTTACGAGTAAGGGGGAACTAAGATATTATGCATCAAATTCAATTAATAGTTATAAGTGAACAGATTAAGTTAAAAACTTTTTGTACAATCTTCACTTACCTTTCTATAGTATTCCCATACTTTTTCTAAGTGTACCCTCTACGAGTGCCCATTTCCAAGGCGAAGTTGTAGCTAAAAGCCATGGCTTTTTGGGGCCCGGCTCAAGGGCAGCAAATTTCAATTGGCAATAGCTGCAATCGAACAAATGTTTGGCCACATTACGAACATTGCAAATTATTTGCCGGTCGGCTGTGGATCGCACACAACCCCCTCGTCGCATGCAGTGCGAGGGGTGGGGCCCTTTGTGTGGTTCTGGGAAATAAACGCAACGCAAATTGAATTTTCTAAATAACTGCAATGTTTGACGAGCTGCAATCGAGATTTGATGCCAACCAGTTGGCAAATCAAACAAAAATGCAATCAAACTTGGTAACTAATTGCATTTTCCCCGCTCGAACTATGCAATCAGTCTAAATGCATTTGCCGCTGAGGAGATCGAAGCGGTTTGTGGCCATAACATATATCCAAGCCATAACGAGACTTGGCACATCGTTATCGTCATAGCAGTGGAAACTTGATCTAATGAACTTCCTGTCGTCGATTAACCTTTCCCGACCGCTGACCCCAAGGGTCAGCACGAGCCAGCAGCCAGCCAGGAGCCAGCATAACCTTTGATTTGGCCGCCGCTCCTCCAGTTTGACTTTCGCTTCGTTTGGCGCGGACCAAAGGGAAAAACTTTTCCCTTTCGCATACATGCGAAACGTGATGAAACTTAATTGGGCCACGCTTGTTTTTCCCATTTTTTTCGAGAATAAGAAGTAGAGAATGAGGTGGTATCCACCAGGTGGGCAACTCCAAATGGCTTTTTATGAGCTGTGCAGGGCAACAGAATTTGCTGTTTATTGGCCTTTATTATGGCTGCTCTAAAAGCCACAGAAGCTGCAATAGTAGTTGCAGCCACAAGCCGCATTTAATTAATGGAGGCACGGCGACTTTCCAGCTCAATGGAAGTCTGCTACCAAAAACTGTTAGCCTGCCGCGGGCCATTATGGTTAAGTGTGGGAGAGAGGCTAAGGCCAAAGTTTTGGCCATTTTGCCGGTCTAAGAATGCACCATTAGGCACTCAAAAAAATCACCTGAAATTTCGAGTAAAATTATTCAAAGTACTTGTTAAAATCTGTTAAATATTTGTTAAGATATAGATATTTTTCCCTGTGCACAGACTTGGCCACAAAAAGCCAGTCCTGCTCCATTTCAACCAAGTTTAAGTTCGCCAAATTGCTTACAAATTCACTTTATGCCAAAACGCACAAAGGTATGCCTGTCCGGCATTGTTGCACCTGCTGCTGCTGTTGCTGCTGCTGCTGCTGCTGCTCCGCCTGCGGCAATCATTTCCAGGTGGAGAGAGCCTCTAAAAAGGGACTCCCGTTATTTGATTTAAATTACAAATTTCAAATTTAATTAAACTCAATAGGAGTGCCATGAATAGCTGCGAGAATTAATGCATAGACAACTTAATTAGCGATACTCGATTTGTTCATTGGGCAGCGGAATGCGAGTTTGAATTTCAATTAAATCTCAGCGCAATCCGCACGATTGAGCTGGAAAAAAGCTTAAAAAAAAAAATAAAACGATATTAAGTGAAATGAGAGGAAACCCAACTCAAGCGCATCTGCGCGCAATCTGACACCTGTCGCAATTCCAGCTATCAGATGCTCTCCCCAAAGGCCAAGGGACGCGATGGGGGTCCGGCTTGGGACTAAATTCCACCGGCATGGACTCCGGCTTTCATGATTTAAGATACCGAAATCTGTTTTACATATCCCAGCAATTATTTCAACCTTTTCGACTTTATTTATGGCCATTTATAAACACTTGTTTTTTGCACTGGAAAGATTTGATTTTGTAGAATATTTGAGAAGGAAATAAGGTATTTAAGTTATTATTATTATTCTCTTGGACTCAAGGCATCTTGTTAATCTTAATCTTTACTTATTGCTAAGCATTTCCCCTGTTTTAGTAAATATTATTTTTTCCAGTGCCAAGCTGGCTTTCCCTGCAAATGCAAATCGAATTTTACGAATCCCACAGATTCCATTGCGTAAGTGGCGTATCCCAGATTTGTCAAATGGCTCGGATTGCAGCCGGAGAAAATCCGAATTTGGCTTTTAAATCCGGCCATCAAGTAATTGAAAAGTGCACTGTCAAAGCGAGAGTGTATTGATATCGCCTTAAGGTGGCCATCGTCAGCGGCTTAAGCAGCATTTGCTTTGACTTTATACGAATATATAGCCAACTCGTGTACGTAAACACACGCCGGCTGAGTCGGCGTCGCACTCAAAGCGATAACGTAATGTAACGCAATTTGTGCCAATAAATCAAATTGTCTGCTTCGCCAGCCCCCTGAGTGCAGGAAATAGACTCGATCGACTTGGGGCCTGCGAAGCCGACAACAAATGAAATCAAAGTTGGGCTCGAGTAGTCAAATGGGAATCAGTGACGCAAAGGCATTTGTATTGATGATGCTGGCCCACTGCAGATAAACTAAATCAACGAAAATTGGCTTACGAGTCTAAGATTTTGAGTTATTGCCTTGCCACGGCGCACGCGGCGTATGCGCAACATATCATTTGCGGCAACAGCAGCAGCAGCAGCAGAGCGGCTCCATTAGCGTAATCCCACTCGCAGGCCAAATCCCACTCAGGCAGCGATTTCCATTAGCATTCAGGTCAATGCAGAAGGCCCAGCGCCATTAAGGGCGTGCCCGCCCGCCCACTGCCACGCCCCCTCGTCGTGCTTGTCATTAATTCGCCAAGTCGGTTAAATATTCAAGCAGCACTTGCAAAGGTGACTCTTGATTCTTTGGGCCCCGACAAACTTTGTGCCGAGTCAGGGAAAAGTACGAAACGACTGGCAGGCAGCAATCCTCCTTCACTGCCTCCTGCATTTCTCCTCCGCTCCGACGGAGTCATCTGTGACATCTCTGGGACAGGGAAACGAACATAATTGACAAGCCCCATTGCAAGCTCATAAAAATGTTCAAAGTTATTTGTCGCTAGCGCGAAATTTCCCACCAGCGAAAACTTTCCGCTCTTCCGCTTCTCCGCCCATCGACATCAGCGCGGTCCAAGTCATAGTTTCTGTGCAAAACTTTTGCCCCTGTGACAGGACCTCCTTCTGGCTTGAGAATGGATGATGCACATGTGCGTTTCAGGAGTCTGTTCAAGCTGCCATCCTGCCTTCAGCCTATTTGCTTATGAGTGTCAGCTACAGGCAGGATCTTAGGTATATGGAATAGGTATAGGTATAGGTATCTTAAATTTATTGTACATAAAATAGTTTTTAGAGTGTTGTTTCCAATATTAAACAATCTAATAATAACTAATCAATCTTCTCTACTCCTTATCGCTGAGAATAAGGAAGGGGATCCATAATTTTTGTATTTTTGAATACGATACTTGGACTTTCTTGTCGGACTGAAATTCGAGGAAGCCTTCCTTTTCGTTGCATTGCTAATTGAGGAAGAGCTCTTAGTCGGACAGCGAATTGGGAAACCTTCCTCTTTGGAATCTAAATGGAGAAGCCTCTTTTTGGATTGCACAACGGGGAACCATTCCTCATCGGACGGCAAATCGGGAAACCTTTCCTCTTTGTACTCCGAATAACGAAACCTTTTCTCTTCGTCGCATGGCGTTTCGGTGAATTCCTCGATGTCAGAAGGCAAATCGGGAGGCCTTTGTTTCGCTTTCGACTGTGAATAGAGAAGACACTGCTTAACTAAAGGCAAATAGGGAAACCCCTCATCATCGGAAGTCCAATCTGGCAACTCCTTTTCTCTGGATTCCAAAGAGAAAAACCTCATCTCCTCATTGGACGTAAAATTGGGGAACCTCCTTTTTTCGGAATCGAATAGAGGTTCTTTCTCATCGGATAGAAAATAAGAGAATCCTTCTTCAAAGAAAGGCAAATCAGAGAACCCATTCTTCACGTTAGACTCCATATCCAAAGACTCTATTTTTTCGTCGGACTTTAAATCGAAGATCGCTTCCTTATCCTCAGGCTCCAAATCGGGAATAACCTTTGCCCTGTCGTACTGGAAATTAAGAAGAAAATCGTCCTCAGGATGAAAATCGAAGAACATATCCTTCTCTGCGTCAAAGTCGAGGAATTCCTCTTCCTCGTTTGAATGGAAAGCGAGGGACATCTCTTCGTTGTTCTGGCAATCAAAGAACACATCTTCCTTGTAGGGTTGGAAATCAAAGAACACCTCGTCTTCATTAGGTTGCAAATTGGAAAACATCTCATCCTCACAGGACTGAAAATCGAGGAACACGTCGTCCTTCTCCTCCATGACTATTATCGTAGACTTTGTCCTATTCTTTCTTCTGGACCAGACAAGCCTCACGAAGCTGAAGATGATTGTCCAAGTGATTATGACTAACAGGCACCAGTCAGCAAAATCCTTTTTACAATCAACCGAATGCTCGTGTACAGTCAGAGCTCTTTTTTTAGGCACAATCCTTGCTGAATCTTCAGCAACTATCATATCTTTCTTTCCTGAAGCTTCTCCCTGAATGACATAACCCAAAAGTTTAGTTCCATAGCGCATTTTTTTAACGACAATCTTCACTGGTCCAGGAAGCATCCTTACATTATTCTCCTTCTTCCAGCCAAAGAGCCCCATTATAAAGTTTAAAATTTGTTCAAGATACATTTTTATAGATTCCATGAATGTGGTCAAGTTGTATTTAGTATTTGCTTGACAGTAAGGAGAGTCTGTTAGAAAATATTGCTTAGATTTCAAAACTTAAAATCTAGCTTAAGTTCAACACATTCTCTTGGCATTAAAGCTGCCAGCAGGCGAAGACACTCATGCTCTAATTACGGAATTCAGAGTAAGTCGAACATCCTTAGACGGCAGCAATCCGCCAACAATCTTCACACTGTGTTAGTGGGGAAATTAACAAAAATTGGGTTAAATACATACACATGGGCGTCGACAGGCAGTTGCAGGCGTGTATTGGAGTCAAGGCTAAAATAAACGTGAACGTTTTGTTAAGTGCTCTCGGATAACCACTCTCGTACCCACACACACACCTCCCGCAGACGCAGACTCCCTTCCGTGACACAGTTAGGCCGGGCGCTATCGAAGCATTTGCAACTGTGATAATTACTAAACCACATCGACCCAGAGCGAGGAGTGCCTGTGTAGCACTGCCAGTTCCAGCTCCAATGCCCGGTGGCCAGGACCGAGCTCCTTCGACCTGTTTTCGACCCACTACTGCTCGGCACTGCAGATTTCCGCTTCTAATGGATTTTTATGCGGCGACATGGAGGAGAGGTCGACGTGCCGCCATTTAATCTACACTCAATATGATTTTACCGCACAGCAGGAAGAAGGCAGCGAGAGCCGCTAATGCCAACATATTGTATATGTACACTGAGACAATTACTGCGGCTTGAATAAAAATATTAATTAAAGAGAAATCAGGATAAAAAAGGAGATTTTAAGGAAGCTAAAATTCAGAAAGCTCTAAAAATCTGAGGTCGATTATTCGGCTCATTCGGTTCCGCTTCCTTGGCAACATATGTTAAGTTGAAGTATTCGGAGAGAGAAAAATGCGTAGCTCTCTTGGAGTGCTGTTAAAAAACTGTCTCGTTCGCTTTTGTATTTACAAGCAGTATCGAACAAGAGAGATTTTTTTTTTGCATCTGCAAACAATGGCGAAGAGAGAGCTTTACATTTTTCTCTCCTGATAAAGATTGTTAAATATCTCTTCGAAAACAGAGAAGCAATCGGAAATTGTTTTGGTATTTTTTTTAAATAAGTTTTTAATGAGGGAAAAATACATTGAAACGCTTCTTGATCCGTTGAATAAGTTTTATTTACAGAAAACTCATTAAGTAAATTAATCAAAAATATAAATATATATTTTTTCCAGTGCCTACCTCTGTGTGAATGTGCGTATTTATATGCCATAATCAGCATTATATGCCCGTCATGTTATTCTCTCTCTTTTTCGCCATGCCATTGTAGTGCTAATGATGATGAAGTTGTCCTTAAATGCCCGGCCAACTCAGCCAGATCCGGACGCTGCGATGGCATTTGGCACTTGGAACTTGGAGTAGGAGTATAGGAGTACGACTAGGACTAGGAGCTGGAGATGGGGAAAGAAGTCCTTGCTTGGCCTGGCACTTGGCATGCTGGTCAGCCGGCGCTTGTACACTTGTAATGAAAAGTAATTTGGCGCTATATTCGCTTGATTGTGCGTATTTTGTTTGTGGACTTAATTCGGGGGAGGTCGAAGAGGCGTTTCCTCAGTAATAATTGCGTACAAAATTAATGAACGTGCTTTTGCGTGGAAAATTTGATTAAAGTGCTCATTAATTCCAATTGTCGGGCAATTTCGCCTTGGTCAAAGTTGAGTGTGTTTTTGTGAGCCATGAGTGCTTAGGCGTTGAGGGGAGTGTCTCCGGATCAACCATCAAACACTCAAGTATTCATTGAGGCCTGATTTGGCATTCATAGCCAAAGGTTGCGCCATTCAATTGAATAACTTTGGTTCGGGCCAAAACTTGATTATTATTTCATAACCGCAGGGCAAAGGTGGCCTCAAAAATTGGCAATGCATTATGAAATTCGATTTGCATGTTTCTGATTGCCTGACTGCAAACGCACAGAGATAGCTGCACACAGCCTCCTCTCTCCTTCTACTAATTGAAATTGATAGCAACGAAATGGAATCTGTGACATTTATGTTGATAAATTGTGTTTGTGAAACGGCAGCAAATAAATGTGAAATGTGAATTGAGCACTGAGAATTTCCCAAACAGCAGACACTAGCAAAATAATGCAGCTCAAGCAAATAGTCAAATGTCAAGAAAAATGGAGCCACAAAATGCAAAGCAAACGGCACGGCACGAACATCCTCGTCCACAATTGCCTCGGCCAATATTTGGGACTGCCTCTTGTCTCTGCTCAGTATATAGAATATATACTATGTTCAACGAGCAATATCTGGCACAATAAATCCAAAACTAAAATACACACCAAGTCAGAGAGCAAGAGCCATCCAAGTCCATTCAAGCCTTGTCGTTTGTCGTGCAAAAATCAAACATCACACAGCACCCTGCCCTGTCCTGTCCCGGCCCGCGGCGAGCAACAGTCGGTTTCGTTTTATGTTTTGGCCTCGGAATATCTCGGAATATATCCTACGGACCCGGATCCTGTCCGGATCGGGTGGAAGTCTGGGTCGGGTTGAGTGGGTATTGAGAAGGCCGAGAGGCTCATTATTATGCATGAAGTCATAGACTGTCTAGCACCTGCAGGACAAAGCGCCCGGCACACAGATACGCACGCACACGTCGTCACACGGCGAGAAAAATGGAAAGGAAATGCTTAAATTATGTACATAAAACTTGATTGATTTCAAATCGAACGATAAGGTGCCTAAAAGCAGGCTATGATATGATTTATACATGATGGTATGTTATCTAGATGGTCTTTTGAAGCTGTTCCTTAATTTATTATAAAGCAATCCAAAAGATAAGCATATTCTTTTAGATATTTCATCATTTTTTGAGTTTTTTAAAAGTTATTTTTTAATCTGGATATGTTCAAGTAATAAAACATAGTTATTTAGTTACTTATTTCGTTGGTTTTAAATCTCGAAACATTCTAGGAGGTTTAAAAAAGGCAAAAAAAAGTATTCAATACATTAAAAGTATCCCCCAACTCTTGGGGGTATTTATATTTTTTTCTCTGTGTACTTTGTCTTCTTGTGGCTGTGGAACGGAAATTTACGCTGACATGAAAACCTCGCCACCGGCGCTTCACTGTGAAGCAACATCCGTCGTAGTCACCGCCAGTCGTTCACCTCAGAAGTTTAAGTGGGCTGCCGAAGCTTTTGATTTGGATTTGGAACCAGAATCTGGTGCTAGTGCACTCGAAAAATCTGTTGACCTATAAATGGCAGAGCTTGGATGTAGCTAAGAGAAATAGTTAATAAATTGTAAAAAGAATTTAAGTCTAGAGCTATTTTATGAGCACAAAAACTAGTTAAAGAATTTGACAAAATGTTCTCAGATTTTACATAAGAATCTCAGATTTTATTAATTCACTCAAACCGAAATAAACATTAAAATCTATTTAAACCTCAAATTATTACTAGAAACTCGTTACCATTTTTCGAGTGTCCTCTGAGCCGGGTCAAAACTAGTTGATATTCGATGCAGCATCCGGAACTTGATGGAATTGACTTTTGTGTCCCTAACAGGGAAGCCGGAGACACGGGAGTCGCAGCGAGTCGCGAATGCGTGGCTTTGAATTTGTCCCGGCAGCGTCATTAAATCAAATTGAAACCCTTTTTCGGGCCGCAAAAAGGGACTTGAGACTTTTGATTGCTTCGGTCTGTGGCGGTTAACAAAACTATTAGGGGCAACACCCCCGCCGCCACCCGGTTCACCTTCAGAGAAATGCAAACGAGATGGGAAATCAGTTTTCCTGTGGGCGTACCCAGGTATCAATCTTTGGAGCATGCTCAACATTAATCACACTTATGAAAGGCGTTCCAGCGTAATGAGGCGGACGACTCGCCAACAGATTTTCCTATCTAGTATTTGCGGTGGTGCAAATACATCGGTTTTAATTAAGCTCAAAGGGTTCCGAAAAAGTAGTTTTTTATAGTTTACATTTACTAAAATAATTCTAAATTATTTCTATTTTAAATTCTTTTATGTAAACTGGTTTAAATAACCTAACTTCCTGCCAAATCATTTTTAAGAGCTACAATTAAGTTCATTCAATTTTCCAACGCTTCAGCTTCTGTTTCGAAATGTTGCTTTTAACCTTGTTAAATTTATAAATGCTGACAGGCTAAGTGGAATATTGGTTAGCATGCAAATCGAAATTTGTTTTTTTTTACGTAATTCTGCTTCGGGAATCAGGGGTCCCATTATTTTCCATTTAAATATATTGTTTTTCAACGTTTTTGCATAAATGCGGCCATCATAAAGGTGCTTAGTAAAAAGAGGGGGGATTTTCATTTCGTTTTTTACAAACATTTCCCAATCAAACTTTTCAGCGAAGCCCTTGATTAAAGTTATAAAATGGAAACGTTTATTTTTTGTGGCCCGCAGCTTCCCCTTTTGGCCACGCCACTGCCCTCGGTTACATAGTTTCCATATTTGCACAATAATTTTGTGGCCGAGCAAATATTTGTTCGCACATCCGGTTTCATATGTGTGGATTAGTGTCCGTGTGTGCACTTCCAGGAGGTGAGTGGTGAGTGGGCTGCGGGTTGTGGCGGGGTGCGGGGTCTAGGTAAATGTGTTTAGAACACCTCTGTTGCTCCATTAGCATATTATGGCATATTCACGCACGAGTTTCCCCTAATCGAAAGCACAAAACATTCAGTTCCCTTAATCGAGTTGATTAGCGCAAATGTTGTTCCGGCAGCCAGTTTATTTAAATGTTATATAACTTTATAACTGGCTTCGGGGGAGAACTTAGTCATTTGCATTCGGTGGGGTTTGTGAAATTGAAGGATTTAATGGGGATTCAAGACGGAAGTCTTAAGGAGGTAATGTTTCATAAATTTAGGGGATTATTCTAAGTATTATGAGCCGTTTAAAACATTTTATGTTCTTTTTAAGACCTTGTATAATTTATGAATGAAATTGGTGGGATTTCTCTTTTGGTTTCTTATAGTAATACATTTTTAGAAGATTATTTTCAAAATTTAGTCATTTGTATTCACTCGCCTTATAAAAGCGAAGGATTCAAAAGAAACAAAAGCCACTATGAACTAATTTTCCCTAAATTTACAAAGCTTTTCATAAATCTTGGGTTTTGAGTCCTTTAAAAAATAAATTCTTTCTAAAAAAAAAAACCGTAATTGTTTAGCGCATAAAATTCTTATAATTTACCTTCTGTTTTTCATTAAATATACAATTTTAATGCTCAATTTCATCCCACTTATTGACTCCACTTATTCACTCTCTTAGTTTCACTACTTATATAGAAGTGCCTTTAAATTTAATTTGAACCCTCTTTTTCCAAAAACTATAAATTTCCCAGATACTATATACTTAGCTAACAAAACATTTATACAGTCTACATCATCAAAACCGATAACTTAAAAAAATAAAGTAAACAAAAAAATTAAAAGGAAAAATCGCTTACCACACCATATTGGGCTGCGGATGTTGCTGTGCAAACAATATTAAAATCCAGGCGACACCTAGACATTTTCCGCAGTAAAAGCAACAGAAGCAGCAGCAGGAAGCAACCTAAATCCTCCGCCAGCTGATGTCCTGGCCCCGTCCCCGTCCATCCAGGACTGAATCCCTACACCTAAACATGAAAAAGGGGGCGAGGAGAAAAAAAGAAGAGAAAAAAAGCCATTGAATGCATAACAAACTGTGTGGGTAAAGTTTTGCCAGAAATTATTTTAGGTGAGCAGCGGACACTGGCAGCCTCAACTTCAAAGTTGCCGGCAAAGGGAATAACTTGCATATATTTGATTGTTTACGCTTTAGAGCAGACCGAGCTGTACAGAGAATTTTAAAACAACAAAATAAAATAAATTTAATAAATATTCGCTTAGGGACTTAAAACTTGGAATTGGAAATGGCCATCGATGGATGGCGACACACAAAAGCAAGTTTTTGATTGCGTTTTGATTAGAAACCATAAGCCCCTGTGACTGGAGGGCGTCGAAAGGATTTACATAAAATATATATAGTGCCAGTGCCGCTGGCAGCGCTAAGTACTCTAATTGAATCGAGCTGTAGCGCCATAATCTGGCCAGAAAATCCCCCCGAACGGACGCCTTATAAATTCCTAATGCCCCCCCCAGAAAAAAACATCTTGAGTTTGTTATCGGTTTAGTGGCCTTTGTTGGCCATAAGAAGCAGGAGTTTAGGAGAAAGCTTAACCAGTAACGACTCCGGCCACACCTACAAAACCGGATGCGTTGTCCGGCGGAGGGAAAAACAAAAGCGGAGACATCACAAAGGAAGAAAGGAAATAGTTTCTGTCGGTTAGTTTGCACAGAGAAAATGTTTTAGATCTTTTTAAAATGGTTACTTGAAAAATATACATCATAGAAACACTTTTTAAATCATATCTACTGTGGATTTGGGATCTGATTTTTTCATATTAATCTCTACAAATATTTCAGAATTAATTTCTCAGTAAATAACATTTTTTCCAGCATTTTCTCCTTGCATTTTTGCAGCATGCAAGCTGTCTGATTGGGAATGGACCAAAGGCTAGGACAGAGAGGGAGTTCCACCACCGAGACCGCAGCATCCGCATCCCAATTCAAGTCGCATTTAGCGTCGCTCTTATTCCTATTTATGTTATTGTGAAATGCAAAGCGAATGTCCTGAGATTTGAACTAAAAAGGAACTGGCGGATGGAGCCAGCTCCTTCGCAGGACTCCGGGTCCCCTCCGGCTAGATAAGCCAGTCCGACAGGCAGCCTGATATGTTCGAGTCATTAAGCGTCTTTTTGCCGGCTGCTCCAGTGCTCAGTGCTCATTAAAGCTAAGCCCAAAGCTAAACAACAAAACAAAACAAAGCCGAGCCGAGCCGAGCCGAGCGTCGGCGTTTCTTGTATACATATTAATCATACGCACTGTTGCCAGGCGACCGTGAGGGGGTTGCAGAAAGTTTTCAGTTGTTTTTCAGCCGCTTTCGGCTCAATCAAGGGGCCGGCAACCCTTTCAGGCGCAATTATCAAAAAGTTTTTGCCCGAAATAAACTTTTCAAAGTGCCTCAGAGGGTTAAGGGAAAGGGAAATATAACCACCACCCCCCCCATGTTGAGAGTGAAAACAAAGCGCATTTTAATGCGAAAGACTTACAGTAAGTTTGCAGGCCGATTAAGCGATTAATAAGCTTGTCAATTTGCAATTGTTGCCAGCAGTTGGCGCCTAAATTATGAACTGGCCACCGCCGCCAGTGTTGTTGTTGTTTCGCTTTTCTCACTTTATTGAAAGCCGCTCAAAGACATTTGGCAATTAGGCGCCAGAAACTTTTGGTCCACGACCACCATCGACAGCAAAAGGAGGAGCAGGAGGAGAAGATGGAGAAGATGGAGAAATAAGCCTCCCTTTGGCCTGCACTGGCCGACAGTTAACACCTGCAGTCCGTCCCTCAATGAGTCCCATCGTCCGTGGAGGAGGCAGGCACAGGCACAGATTGGCCAACTCTGGTTGCCAGCAGCCAGCCAAGTGAGCAGCCAACTCTCGAGGGCCTCTTCAAGCACACACTCACAAACACTGACAGGACACAGCGTCCTTCCAGGCCACAAGTATTTGCCCATGTATCTGTGAGGAGGCATTAGACAAGCCCGTAATAGTTCGAGCCGGAGTATTTTGCGTGCTGAACTCGTAACAACTTCTTCTGCTTACCTGGCTACACATTTTTTTATGGGCGCCAGGAGAGCAATTACTAAAGATTCCGCTTTCCTTGCAATAAAAATTTAAGATGCTAACCAGGCCGATGCTGGCAGGCCGAAACTCAGACAGCCGACTTTGGCCAAAACCAGCTAGGTGAAAGACAGCAGTAGCAAATTGTTGGCTAAATGCAAATATTACACCTGGGCGTACCATTTCTTTTTCCTGTTTTCCGGTTTTCCGGCTTTCCTTTCGGCAGCGAAATACTTTTCCTTAGAGCAGTTCTTTGGTTCTTAAAGAGTAGCTTTAAGCAACTCTTGTTGGTCAGTTTGCGGGCCAACAATGTGCAGAAAAGTGTCCTGCTCTTGAAATCGGGACAGCTGCACTGTGAGGAAATTATACTACACTTTGCAAGACTTTGTAGTACTTCAAAACCGAATATAGGTCCTTCGAGCCGGATAATAGAATTAATTTCTTCAATACTCAATTTCTTTTTAAGTTTGTTGTGTCTTCAGGATACTTTCCATAGCAATGCAATATCCTTATTAAATAAGCAAAGCCTTTCTCTAATTTTTTGTCCGAGTGCAGCTCGATCCTGATAAACGATTGTGTGTCTATGGAGCTTTGTATTTGCATTCGCCGGCCGTTGTGTGCACTGTGAGTGGCTTTTACGAGACCGGCTGCCAATGTCAAGCCAACATGCAAGCCGGTACAGGTCGTGGCCCTGCCAATGGCCAATGTCGGGTTGGAGAGTGAGGGAAAAATCTACATTTTTCCAGCCGCAACAGGGTCGCACTTAACCCACACTCACACTCGCACTCACTCTCGCCAAGGAGGAAAATGCCAGGCACACGTAGACGTAGAATAAAGTAACTTTTTTATTGCGTCTTCATCTACATGCATACTATATATGCGAGTATAAAAGCTACCGCAGAAAACTTTTTCCCAGAATTGTTATTCAAAGTGGCAGCCCAACCACAAAATCCGAAAAGTAAAAGGCATATCAGGTGAACTGAGGGGTAGGTAGGAGGCTGGGGGCTGAATGGGAAATGGGAACGGCAACGCACCAAATTGAAATACAAATAATGAGCTGGCAAAACAAAAATCATGCCGAGTCCATCATCAAATCGATGGAGAGGAAATGTAAGCTGCCAGTTTAGAAATATGAAATATTGCCCCAAGGCAAAAGTCCTTTTCTCGGGCAGGCCAGAGTAGGTGGAGGTGGAGGTTTATTGACTGCCCTCGGTGATCCATCAAATTTCGGGCTTTCCCCAACCTGATTTCCATTCAAGGAGCTGCCGCAAGTTTTCCATTGATGCGCATTTCTTTTGCTTTTCCTTTGGAATCCAAAATATGCCATGACTGGGCCATATGCTGTGCTGCTGCTGCTGCTATGCGAATTCCTTTTTTTTTTCGAGGGCCAAAACTGACGCCATAAAATTGGCACATAAAAATGGGCAATGTCAAAGGGCCGAAACAGCAGCACCAGCAGCAGCTTCCGATTTTCGGTTTTCCCGCTTCCCTTTTGGCAGCCAAATGTACTCTAATTAAATTGAATTGCTTTCTGCTTTTTCGCTGCAAACTTTTTAATGCAACATTTGAGTTTAGGTTTACGTGCGCTCCATTGAAGCTGAAAAATGTAGACCACGTTTAGGTTTTATGGCGGCGACTCCCGCTCCTCCTCCCCCTTCTTCCCCGTCGCAAAGTTTACTCTGGCAGCCATGCACTTTGTGTGCACTTGAGTGGCTGCCATGTCTGACCCACTTAATGGCGACCAACGAATTGACCAGGCCAACACCGACTGAGGTGGCATTAAAAATGAGCCAAGCCAGGAGCTTTCCAGACAGAGCGTGTCCTGATTAGGACTGTTTCAGGGGGCTTAAAGGGACTCCCAGAGCCAAAGGTCTAAGCAAATACGCCTTGACTCTCCTGCCAGTGTCCAATTAAACTTAAATTAATTTGCCCAGCAGGCGCCGCCCTCCTCGCCCCGTCTGGCCATCAATATTTGCACACATTGATTGAGTTAACACTTCTTGGCCAAGTTTCAAAATTGGCTCGAAGTCGGCTTGCCGACTTGCCGACTTGCCGACTTGGCTTGTTGGGGATTTCCTCTGCTCACTCGGCTATCCCCTTGGATCTAAGCCAAGAAATCGCAAGCCAGCAAAATAAACTCATAATTGCCAGAACTTGCTGGATAAGGATAAGGATAAGGATAAGGGGACAAGGATAACGCTGATGGAGCATTGAAAAGGGACACACAGGACACGGGAAACTTTCACATTAGTAATTAATAAAGCCAAGAAGGGGATGATGTGATGGCCGAAAACTTTCTGCGTCTGATAATTTGGATGTTGTCGACGGCAGCTCATGTAAATTAAATTACAAGCAGACAGGCTAGCGGAAGGACATCCCCGGACCCACATCCCACGTCCCTTGTCCACGTCCACATCCTGGGATTGAATGGCAAGTGGAAAATTGAAACGAAGAAAATTATAATGAGTTCTTTCTCGCCGACAAGCAGCAAGTTTTCGTATTCGTTTTCGTTTTCGTTTTGGGATGGGGATTTCGAATTTCCAGTGCCAATCGCATTCGCATTCCGGAGTGTGCCTTGGCAGGACTACAGCCATCAGGATATCTGTCTGTTGAGCTGTCGCCATGATGTTAATTGCATGTACACACATCCCCCGATGTCGAAGCCGCTGCAATGGCGATGGCGATGGCGATGCGATGTTGGTGCGCTTTTCTTGCGCCAGGACTCGCCTCGTGTGCGAATTGGTATCGACATACACACAATTTGCATAATTGAAGTGAGCGAGAAATTGCAGCGCATGTAAAATGAGAATTTTCCCTTTTAAGCGAGACAAGAAAAACATCATTTTCATACTTGTACACACACACACGTGCCGCCGAGGTGTTATGTTAATGCTCTTCTTCTTGTTGTTGTTGTTGTTAATGATGATGATGATGTGCTCGTCCTGGCACAAAGACATTCAGCAATTGCATCCGCATCCATATTCCCAACCCAAAGCAGCACACAGCATTCATGTCCTGAGGAATCACAAGGTAACACGTCTGTCAGGGATTGCAGTGAGAATTGATTTTCTGCTTACCGAGTTGAGCCTGGCATTCCGTTAATAACCAAATTATGTGTAAACAATATTAACAGACAGCAGCTCGAGTGGATTCCAGTCGAAGCTCAGAGCATTGTTGCACAGCTGGCAGTCGCGTCTTAAAGTTGTTTTAATTAATTCCCGGCAACCGCAAGGCTATCAGCTTGCGGTCAGGCGATGGAGCTTTCCAGCATCAAATATTGATAGGGGAAAACTCTTGCCTCGGCGTAAGCAGCTCAATTTCAAGCAGCTAGTCAAATATTTCACACTCCAGGGGTCGCCCGAGGCGGAAAGTTGGGTAATTCTGGGGGGAAAAGCGGGGATAAATTCGGTACAGGGGAAAACTCCTCTATTGTTGTTCGGTCCTCCTTGTTGTGTGTATGTGTGTGTGTATGCTTTTATTGCAGTTTGGAAAACTTTTATCCTATCAAATATTAACAAGTTTTGGATATTTGCATATCTCACATCTAACAGCAGCAGGGAGATGCTTCCGGCCTGTGAGCACACGGGGGGAAAATATCATCAAGTTTTTGACAGTTTTAGACATTTTTGAAATAATATCGAAAAAGTTGCAAAGGTTCCAGTAGTGGGAAATTATTTAAAAGGGTATTTTTTAAGTACTATATACTACGATTTTTAATGCTTATCTCAGACCCAGCTTAGAAAGTAAATCAGAAAAAAGTGTTATCTAAATTATATATAATTGCTGCTTTATATGATATAGCAAATTATTATTGAGTTTAATATATCAATAAAATATCGATTTGTCGTAAAAATATTTCCGAAATTGTCTCAATTTAAGATTATTTATAAAATAGCTATATAAAACAAGAGGAAAGGTCCGATGTATGATGCATACAGAAAAATATCACTCTAAATATCATATCAAAAATATCGTAAGCTTTAAAATATCGCATATAAAAAAATATAACATTTATCGTAAAACTATTAATGTTTTCGCTAAATATAAAAAAAAGGTGGATTAATTTGTAAATCTTAATTTGCCCGATTATATTTATCTCATATATCAAACAGAATATCGATTTAATTCTAACATATATATCGCCATGTTAAAATATCGATTCGTATCGAATAGAACATCGATTTTTGTTTCGATTCTCGGTCTGTATTCTATACATTTTTTGTTGCACTACTCCCTTAATATTTCTCTTCTTACATTTTTAAAAATTTATTAAAGTTGTTAAATAGATTACTCCCGTTTTTTCCCAGTGCACCCTCCTACACTTCCCCCTCCTCTCCCACCGTCAATAAGACATGCGCATGAGTTGAGACCATTTGTGGCCATTTGTAGGAATGCTTTTACGCCACTTTAACGCCAAATTCGATTGAAACTTTCGCGCCAGCTGCCGCACGAAAAATGGAGACAAGCTTCGCATTTTGTGTTGACTTCCAATTTGTCGATTATAATTTAATACTGATGATCGGCGATGCTGCTGCTGCTGCTGCTGCTGCTGCTGCCTTCACCGCAGCACACGGGTCGTATGCGCAACGTGATGCTGTGTAACTGTTGTTGCTGCGGTTGCAATTGTGTTGCATTCATTGCTTGTTGCTGCGCGACATTAAGTGGCGCATTATGCACACTGAATGGGCGCGGTCATGGTTCTGGCCACATAAATCACTTGCAGGCAAACAAGCGCGCAACTTGGTTGCATTAAATTTGCATAAACTTTCCACTGTTGCTTCTACCCAGCCCAGCCCTTCCCTGCCCTTCCCTGCCCCTGCCCGTAGTTTTGCGTTTTAAACTTGGCCAACTTTTATACCATTTGCTATTTGGCCAACTTTATGGGAAGCAGCCAAAGCGCATACACCAAGAATATTAAATGTCCCAACTTTGAGTAAATAAATACGAAAGGCAGTCAGAGACAGTCTAAAATTTATGAAATAAAATGTAAAAATATACAAAGTATTATATTTTTTATAAATATATAATTTTCTATAAGAAATAACTTTTTCTTAATATTTTTTCTGAGTACATCACTCTCTTACCTCCGTTCGCTGACAAGCAACAAATGTTTGCGGAAATCTGGGGGAAATCTAAGGGAAATCTGGGGAAATGCACTTGCCATTAAGAACTGCCATGGGAAGACAAGTTTAATTTGAATTTTGCCACCCCGTTTTATTGGCAAACTTCAATAAATTACACCACCATTAATCCTGGCTGGCTGGCTGACTGGCTGCCGGAACGTGACGCGCACAGGCAGGAAGCCAGCGATTCCTTAGCCAAACGACTTCAATTTCCATGTGTGTTTGTTTGTTTGCATTTTCAATTTAACCGCCACAAAAAAAGGGAAGGGAGGAGGATTGGGTTGGGTAAACAATTTAGCACAGCAAAACGAATTTCGCAAATTGATAATCATCAGAGGAGGAGCACACATGACAGTTGGTTCGCTTGGATTACTGCTGGAATTGGACATGGTCCTTCCTGGGAAGTAGAAACGGACCCTAAAAAACTGTCAGTCCTTGTCCTTGGCTAAAACTGCATCATCTGCATAATGAAGCCCATCCCCGTTGATGGTAATGATAAGCAAGTAAAAACAAAGCAGCGTAAAAGCGCATTAAAATTAATTATGCTTTTTCATTCATTTTGAAAAGCGCAAAGCTCACAGAGAGAGACGAAGGAGAAATTAACACTTTTTGCTGTGTTTTACAATCTATTGTTGTGACAGCAGCAGCAGCAGAAATGAATGCCATAAATATATCACAAAGCTTTGAGTTGCGCTCGAAATAAAAACTTATCTTTTGGCATAAATTCATAGACAAAAAACCAGTTGAAATTATGACATAAATTCAATTAGAGATCGTTGAGCGTTCAGGTTAATGAAATAACAACGTTGGCAATAGAACAGGCGGCAATTAATGGCGAACGTGTCCCGGCATTAGCCCTTAACAACCGCCAAAGCCGCTCCATGCACGACTTGATCAAGAAATACAAGCGGAAATAACTACTCATTAAGCGCGATGGCCACGTAAACGGCCAACAGTCCATTGGGATCTGGGATCTGGGAGTTGGCAACTGCAGCTGCAGCAAACTATGGCGTGTGGTAATAGAAATCATTACAATAAAACTAAATGGGCCCAAAGCAACAGCCAAACGAGGCAATGGCCAAGAAAAGAAAGTCATTTGGCTGCCCCCCGAAAGCCTGAGCCTGAGACTCGGCCAAAATGAAGGCGCAGACAAATGGCAGACACGTAGCGGGCATCACGGATCCCAAGGATACCACCAAGACACCAACACCAATTCCAAGTCCAAGTCCAAGTCCAAGGAGGCCAACTCGGCAGACAATCAAAATCCATTTGAGTCGGAAATGAGTGAAATCAACAACGCCGTTGCTTGTCCTTATGCCCGTCCTCATGCGGATTCTCTCCATCCTTACACTTGAAGAAGGTTTACTGATTTTATTAAGACGGGAAATCCTGAATAAATGGAATCCTCTTTAAATCACTTTGAAATACTTTGCTGTACGCTAAGAATGAATATATTTGGTCCTTGTTAAATATTATTTGTTGTTTAAATGTTATATATTTGTATAGCATTTACAAATTTAAATTATTTTTCTCTCTGTATAAACCAGCAGCCACTGCAGCATGCCATAACTTCACATAAGAAGACAACGCATTTTTGTGGCTGAGGCTGAATTATTTTTTGGAAAATGTCAAGGCGCCTTGTCGGTGGCTTTAAAATAATTACGATATGCCCGCAAGGCCACCAAAATGCGACGAAGAGCAAGAGATAGAGGAGAAGTTGTAGTAAAAGGAGCACATGGGGACGAGACAGGGGACAAGATGAACGCTTCATCGCCTCCATTCGACCTGCTTGCTTCTCTTAAGCTTTTGAGCGCATTCCTCAGCTTCTTCGGCATGCAAGTAAAATATGTTTTGATATTAAATTATTGTCGGCACGCCCCAGCAGCCACCACGACACACCCAACACACCCAACACACCCAACACCCAAAACACACACAAACACTCTGGGAACTCACACTCACCCCCATATAGCCGCCACACACTCAGATTATATGGGGCACGTGCAGTTCAGGACGCATAATAATTGCCGGTTGATAGCTCGGGCAGCCCGCTTGGGATGCTGCGTATCCCATCGTATCCTGCCGTATCCTTTCGTCGTCCTCGGCTTTCCTTTTGCCGGAAAAGCCGCAAGGCCACAAGGCTGAGCCGTACTGTGCTCTGCTGTGCTGTGCCGTTGCTGGTTGTAGCTTAGCCTGGAGAACTGAATTCCGAAAAGCAAAACTGGAATTTTTATTGCAAATTGCGAAATTGTTAACTAAAAAAACAGAACGCAGCCAGTGAAAGCGATGGCCATCGTCATAGCCCCGGCACCCCATTGTTTGGCCAAAATGTCTCACAAAATGTTCAATGTCACTGCACAAAATTGCTACTCATGGCTTTTAGATCCAATGCACATAAAGAAATGTTTATTAAAAGTTATTTTTAATATTAATAATCTTGAATGTAGAGTTATTTTTCAAAACATTACAGCAAATATATGTGATTATTGCTGCAGGCGATGGTCATTTTAGTAATGTCTTTAGTTTGCTTCTACAAATTAAATATTTTTATAGTTTTAATTTTTATAATACAATTCCTGACATCAGATAATGTTAAAAGATACATGAAATCATTTTTGTAAAATGCCTCAAAATTGTATAAGCAATTTCTAGTTCAACAAACATTCCACCTTTTCCTGGGAACATAAATTTAAATGTTTTATCCAAATGCAGTAAAACCCATACAGATTAAGTTTTATTAATATCATAATTATCAATCATCATTATCAATCAATAATTTATATCAGAATATAAAAATAACATAAGATCATACAAGCAGCCTCAAAACCTGATAAATAATTTCGAATATAACAAAAGTAACCATCTTTCCTTTAGGTTATTCGAAACTTCTTAATATCAAGCATTGAAAAACATAAGAATTGTTATTTAAATGTATATAAATAGCTTCAAATGGCCTCAATAATTCTGAAAATAACAATAATACCAGCATTCCCCGAGGATAACAAACTAAAACTGTGCTCAAATTGTGGTCCGTGTGCCATGGAAACCAATAACAATATTTCCCCAAGCACTTTTGTGCATTTCTTGCTGCAGATCAAAGTTGTAATTTGAATAATTTATTAAGGTTGAACTTTTTGTGTGACGGTCAAGAAGTTGGGCCAAAGCGCCTTAAAGGTAATAAACAAAACTCTTTTCGTTTTTGCTCTCTTTTTGTTCACTCTTTTTTTTGTTTATGAATCGCTGCACGAAGGGTGGCGCAAAAGGAAAAGCCGGAAGCAAATCATTGAAATGTTTCATTTCCTCAATTTGAGGTTGGCCAAAAGCAGAGGGAAAATCTTTTTTCCTTCGAGCCAAAGAGACGGAAAGCGGATTGAGCAAAAAATATAATTCCAAAGTAGCGCAAAGCGACGCGGCCAGGAGGCCAGGAGGGGAGGAAATGCGAAAGGAAGGCAGGTGCATCAACAAAAGGTAGAATCTATGCAAAGAATATTCTCAATATACGAGAATCGTCAGCGTTTTTCACTCAATTTCGTATTGCAGCATCATGGCTCTCCCTTCATCTCCCTCTGCCTGCGGATTCTATCCATTTCTTTCGGTTGGCTTTGTCCTTCAGCACGTTCAAGTGCAGCCATTAAATAATTTTTACTTGAGTGCGTCCAAAAATTGTGTGGAAATTAAAGACGACAAATCACAAAATCGCCAAATTGGTCAAAACAAGTGGAACAAAAAACAAAATCACAAATTGTGGTCGAAACAACCGAAACGTGGCCAAGAGGATAAACTCGTTGGAGCGCAGCACTCTTTTTTTTTTTGTCCTGACATTGCTTTTTTAATCTCCCGGTTTTTTTGGGTTGACATCCCGATCCCGATTGATTAGGAGGCCACACATTTGAGTATTGATTTCCCCCGCGTTGATACATCACGTATACGCAGTGTGGCCTAATCTGGAGTGTGCTACGCGACGGCGACTCCATCAGCTCTTCCACTTGACTGGTCCTGTGTACCTGCTACCGTTTTTAGTTAAGACTTCCGATTTGTGTTTCGAACACATCCTCTGCGAAGTTTCAGTCTTCCGTTTTCTGTAATTTTCATGATTTACCCATCGCTGGGTTTCGAATTTTCGCGCAGAAGGGTTTTTTGTAAAATTTAAAAAAAAGTCAGGATTGAAATGTAAGGAAAAATGAAAATTTTATACAAGTAGATATGTTTATTTTGAGATTTTTGTTACCTGTATTTATTGCCTATATTTATTTCGATGTAAATTGTTTGACATATATTTTGAAAACGATTTATTTTATACAGATTATTTCTTATGCCTTCTATAAATACGAATGTCAAGAAGTAATAATTTTAAATGCATCTTAATTAATGGAATATTTCTTAAAAATATATTAAAAGCACATTAACTAATTGTTTTTAAAACTGCAAATTTTATTGATATAAAAAATGATAAAAACATCTTTTTAAAATCCGTTTTGACTACAGAATTGAAAGATTTAATATTAAATATATTTCCCATATTTCACATTGCCTAAAAATGGTTTATTATTAATATTCATTGCTCACCAGTTGACTTGCCTTCCAGGTTTTAATTTTCTTTTGGCAATCATGAATTTCCCCGAATCTCCCGCTTACCCTTTGTTAACCCCCCAAAAGGAGTGGGAGGCTGGCTGTCTAATGCCGTCGACGACATGCGACACCATTTCGCGAATTCTCTTTGATGCGTCAGAGCGTCCAAAAAATATATATATATTCAGAACAATTCTTTTTTAATTTTCTCCCAGCGAATCCAATACGCTTGATGACCGACCCAACTTCTTTTATGCACGCAGCGCATTAAATTGAATTTTAAATGAAGATTGATTTTTGCGCACAACAACAGCGAGTAAACCAGGCCGCCGCCGAAAAGGAAAAATGCGAAAAAGGCGAGAATGCCGATGCCAAAGCCACTTGCCAAGAAACCAAAAATGAAATAAACCAACAAAAAACAAAAAAAAGCAGCGAAAAGAAGAAAACAATTTAAGGGTAAGAGGGGAGAAAACCCAAAACAAATGCCGCCCATTGTAATTAGAGACAATGGAAGAGGGATCCCTTGTGACTGCAGCAGCGCGCGACCCGGACCCTTTTCGCCCTTTTAGCCTCCTCTCTCTTATCTAAATTAATTCAAATGCCTGAAAGAAACACAAATAATTAAAATTAATTATGTGGAAAATATTCAATAAGTTGGAAATTATGCAAACGAGCGCAAAGTAAACGCCCCAAAGATAAAACTAAGTGCAATTTCGTTCCGTCGTTCGTCGGTCGTCGGGGAGCGTCAAACATTTTGTTGACCAAAAATATCTTCTCCTACTTAGCATTGATGGACACGGGCCGCTGAACGTTGGACGGACGGATGAATGGAGGGATGGACCGATGGATGGATATGCGTATTAGAAATAACATACCAGATTGTCAAGCTGGCAATGCTCAATATATATATTTTCGAAGAGAAAGAAACTATCCGGCGAATGGGAACGAGTGGCGCGAATTGTTCGTGTTCGAGTTAGCAACAATTTCCGGCATTTCGTATGCTAAACTGAACTGAGTGAGTGAGTGAGTGAGTTCGTATCGGCGGCGGCACGTTTTTCCGACCGAAAGTAGCGCAGATTACTTAAAAATACCAGAAAAAGCGAAATTGGAACAGATTTTCAGAGCCGATCCCAGTACAGATTCTCCCGACAAGGCGGCAGCATTCTCCGTTCGCATCGCATCCCATCGCATCGCATCTGTTCCTCATTCCGCTTCTGTCCGCCGCGCGAAAAACATGAAATTGAAAATCAATCTGACGTTCCTCTGTGCGACTCTTGTCGGTCTCCTGTCCATCATCCTATTGACACAGACAACGGGCATCGAGGCCTTTGGCGGGGGAGGCAGCAGCAGCAGTTCTTCAGGGAATGGGGCCACGTCATGCAAAGAGCTGAGTAAGTTTCGCAGAAAAATTCCATTTCTATTGTTCTTATAAAGTGTAATTGCAATTCTGGATAATTTTGAGATTAAATATAAAAGTCAAACGGGTTTACATTCCTTGAATAAATGTTGTAATTTCAAAGAAATATATATTATTTAGTGAAAACCCCTGCCTTACTCTTATATTTAGTTCAACGTTTTCTGATTTCAAAAAGTTTAATCTTTAAAATTCTTCTGAATGAGAAAATGTTCAGTAAAGTGTCTTGCCTTTTATTAATTAAATTTCATCTTTGTAATTCCCAGAAATTTTACGTAAATTCCAAATAAGCTGTCACATTACTTTGTTATTAATTTATGGCTAAGGTAAATAGCAATTACAGCATTCGGCATATTTAATAATGAGATAAATCACTACTTGCCAAGTTTTTCCCGCTTGTCTTTCTTTTATTTTCTTTTTTTGTCTGGGAAATTGTTCTATTTTCCCGCTTATGACTACAGCAGCGTGGCCAGCGGGAAATTATGAAATATCTGTCGCATGGCCCGAGGCCCGTATAAACAAACAAATTGTAATTGCACTTAATGAGGCCAGTCGAAGCGATCTCTAAGGAAATGTTCCATTCCAGCTAGCGATTAATCTGGGAATTTCTTTTAATATATATTATATATTTTGTAGACAATGTCAACTGCTATGTGGGCCGCAATGAGGGCAACTTCTGCAACAGCAAGGACCAGACCAAGGCGGTCACTCGCTGGTACTACGACAAGGGTCTGTGCAAACCCTTTAACTACAAGGGTTGCAATGGCAATCGAAACCGATTCTGCACACAGGAAAGCTGTGAATCGCGCTGCGGCGACGATTGATTGGCATTAACCCATTGGATATATATATAGTATATATATATATATATATATACAGCATATATCCCTCCGTACTTAGCCGATAAGTTTGTACGTGTATGTTTAGACTAAGAGCAAATAGAGATCATTATGCACACTCAACGAAATCATACATACTTTATGATTTATTTGGAAATTATTCTATTGGTTTTAGCTTAAAATTGTATTTATTTGTTTTAAAATGTCTGACGTAAATTCATTGGTAATTGAAACATTTTTATCTGACATTTATAGCAAGTAAGCGCTTTTACTAAGAAATAAATAAACAATGCTTAAAAATAAACGTGAACTAAATTCTTAATATTTAGAATTTTGAACGTTTGAATATTATCAATTATATTTTGTCCCTTTGTAATCCCTTATTTACATTATTTATTTGAGGATTTTTTTATATTTTATAGTTTTTGGGCTAACCTAATTTAAAGTAGTTATTAATTCATTAAAACTTTCACTTATTATTAATATTAATTTGCTTAATAATTTATTCTTTTAAATGCTCACGTTTATTTTAAAAGTCTCAATAATTTAACAAGAACACATCTAATGTTTGTCCTTCCAAATTTCTCAGAATTATTAATCCATAAAATTCGCATTGTTCATTTTCACTCAATTCAAAAACAACAATATTTTGTTTAAAATTTTAAGAAAATATTTCTTTTTATAAAGAAATACTTTGCTTTTCATTTGCTTACATTGTTTCCCCAATTTCCACAGGTATTCTTTAAGTGCAAAGACTCACTAAAGCCCCAGACTTTAAGTGTTTTTACCTTTGATCAAACAGTTTTTGACTAAATGCCGCCCAAAAATAGACACTCAAATGTTGTAAGCTGTCAGCGGTGGATCGGCACTTTGTTCACTGTCAGGGGCCTGTATAAAAAGCCAAAAAAAAAAAGAAGAATATAAATAAATAGAGAGAAAAAAATCGAGTGCCTGGGGAAAAAATGCGCCAAATGTGCTAACTGTCAGTGGCATATCAAATGGCCCCTTGACATGGCACTGACAGTGTCGCCAAGATTGTGACTGCCACCCATTCCGCCGGCTTTTAATGCTCATCTCCCATCGCCATCGCCATGATGCTGACGTACTCCGCCTGGACTTTGTCAGGGAAACAACAACAGGATACCGGGGAAATGGGATCCGGGGGGATCGGACACAGCCACCACCAGCAGCAGCTGGACAGTGTCACGGGGCATCAAAGAGCTGTCAGCAGAGGCCCTTTTTTGCTGCTATCGACTTACAGCTAATTAAAATGGTCCACATTTGCATTTACCTCTTGCCATTTACCTGTTGACTCACGCAGGTGGGCAGGTGGGAGACGAATGGCATTAATCGCGATGCCGGCATGCGTCGGTTTTGACAGGCCTTTGTTTTAGTCGAGATCGCTTGATTGCTGTGCACAAACAAATGCCAATCAAATGCATAATAGCATCGACACACCCAGAAACCAGATGGGAACATGACATGCCAATAATGGCAGCACATTAATCTGTTTAAATGACAGCTCTTATACGCGTCGTCGAGAGAAAAACGTAAGGAGAACCGTTGGAATTTCCCCCGAGAAAACCATGCGAGTCATGTGCCAAAACTTCGCTTTCGATGTCGGCAATTTTCACTGAAAATACTAATGAGTTTGAAGTCCGACAGCACCGACCATTAAATACCCAACTTTGCTTTTTATGGGAGATCTTTATTGCAAATATTTTGCTGAAAGTTTTCTTTTGTGGCATTTTTGACTTAAGAAAATATAGCAATTTGGCAGCAGAATAAGTTTGTGGATAGTACGGACCAAAAAATACCCTGTTTTCTCTCTCTTAAATATTTAAAATTTTATATAAGAAAATCCACAGATAATATTCATATAATTAAAACCGTACCTGCAGCCTTTGTATATTTATTGTTTAACCATAAATGGTCCCTGCTTTTGCTACTAATACATTTAATGTTCTTTTGAAAAGGGGGAAAAATATATATATTTACTCATTATAATATCCTCCTAATTTATTTTCATTTATATTATTTCCCAAAACACTCATCCCAAATGGCGCATAGTTTTTCCAACTACTCAACGCACAATTTTCGACAGGCAAAAAATTCGCAAAGCACAAAAGAAAAGCTCGCTCCTCGGCAATTTGCATGAAATTAGTTTGCGTTCGGGGATCTAATTGGAAATTTAAAACGAAAACGAGAACGAAGCTCACGCACACGGCAATGAAGGCGAATTGCCGGTTAGATGGACAAAGGTTGGCAATGGCCACTTTCCACTTTGGGGCTATAATTGAAAAATGGCAAATCCACTAGGCATTAGCGATGCAAGGCGAATAATCAGCGATGGCGCCATAAATGATGCATGAGCCGGAAAAAGATACAAAAACGAACGAAAATCACGCAGATGCGAAAGAGCATCGTAAAAATGTTAAAGCCCACAAATCTGGGACCGTGACATTAAATGCATGTAATTTGATTATTTATCACATTTTTGTACATTTAACGACTCAATTGAGTTTTATGCGACCGAAAAAATCGGAGGCACACTCTCCATTCTGCCATTTCTGGCTGATGATGAGATGGAAATTTCGGTTTGTGTCTGTTTTGCTTTCATTTCCCATGCCTCGTTTGTCTCCTGGGCTCTCTCCTGTAAGGTTGCAGTTCTGTGAAAATCAAAAAAGTTTCCTACTCTGTGTGGGCATCAGCATCCGAACTTTGACAATGCTCGCAAAAGTATGCTATGCTAAATGTTTTGCTTAGATGGGAAACTGAAATGTTTCTCCTGGCGCCGCACAGGAGGAGCTCCTGTTTGTTTGTTCGTTTGCTCGTTTTCGTACGGCATAAATGGAAGTATGCCATAAAGCAGGCTAAAGCCATGAACCAAAGGAATTTATAAAAGGCAAAAATTGCTTTTGTTTACCCCAGTCGGAGTCCACAAACGAGAGCAGGGCTAAAACTGGAGCCGGAGGGATTCAGGAGGGAAAATTTTTGTTGTCCACCCCAGGACCGCTTTTGGCTGGCTCCATCCCTAATCTGTCTTGCATGTGTTCATATAAATTGTGTGTTTATTCGAGTGCATTTCCACTGCGTCGCACCCTTTTGGCCGCACTCTCGGGCCACGTTTAGTGGCCATGCTGCTGCCCAGCCCAGCCGTGGCCTGAACCAGGCACGCACACACTTTTAGACACCGGGCTTTCCTTTTCCCACTGGCACTGGCTTTGGGGCTTCATTTATATGTGTGTGAGTAGAGATTCTGGGCTGAACTTTAACTATTTTTCCGTTTAAACAATTCTAAGGTGCCTCTTAGTGGTTAAGTCTTAGTTATGTTCTCGACCCTTTCCCTTGAATTGAATTAAAATTCCTACTCAACCGAAATGAAAATGGGGGGCAAAAAAAAAAGAAAGTTACCCATGAAATTTATTGCCATTGACTTGCCAGCGACTTATAGAAAAAGTTTTCACTGCTTTCCACTGACTTCACCTTCAAAATGCGCGGACTTTTTATTTTTGTATTTTTTGGAAGCTGTGGAAAAAGTTAAACCCTTTGGCCAATTTAATTTCGTTGCTGCGGTTCTTGTTGTTGGTGGTGCCTTTGTGTTTTCCACACAAATTGGTTTCTCATTCTGCTTGATTTCATGCACAATCTGGAGACGAGTTTCTTCAGGTGCCACACACACCAAACACACACACATCATGGCACACTCTCGGTGCCAGTACATAAACAGTGGAAAATATTATGAGTAAATATCTCAAAATTCAATTTGAAACTATTGAAGTTTGGGGTCTTTCGGCTTGAATGAAATAACTTGTATTTGTTTAAGACTTTAGCCGTTAGGAAACTCAATTTTCTGTTATGTATACATTCAGGAGTTTCAAGATTTTTCTCTGTGTCCTGGCACTTGAAGCAGCAGCACCTTGACTGGCACCTGCTCTCGGTCTCTCGGCCCACTTGACTTGTTATCTGCACTTGGCCGATCAGCCCACTTACACTTGTTGCCACTCGAGCTTCTCGTTTCGTGTGGGCGTGGCCTTATCTAGTTCTTTTCGTGGATATATACACACACGTCCTTATATGTATTTACTATATAGGTAACATATATGGTATAGCCCCAAGGCGCGCATTTATTTATCTAGAAATTTTTGCTCTCCTGATGCGTGTTCACGCATTGGAAGTGTGTGACAGGAGCAAACAAGCTGGCGCAACAGCAACTGCAACTGCAGCACCATTTTCCTGGAGCCACGCTAGCTATCCCCCAAATGCATCCAGCAGGATTGTCTTTCCTTCTTCTATCCTGCTCGACATGTTGGCAGAGCTCACACACGAAGTGCCAAGTCAGGGGATTCGGATCTTAATGGGCGAGCAAGCAGCTCTCAACGGTAAGCGACTATGGGTTAGCTTAAAGGGTTACGTCACCACTCTAAGGACTTTTTTAATATCCTTTTTAAATGCGCTAAAGTTTCGCACATAAATGGGCTTTGAGAGTCTGACCATTTGATTGTTCAAGCCCCTATTTGATTGGCAGAGATTACTGAGCCAATTTCTACGGTTTTAAGGATAAAAGGAAACTTTTCTATAGTAGTGGGGTTGTTCAAAATTGTCAGGAGCAATTTATTTTAATTTTTATTGATTAAAAAAAGTTTATTTATATATTTTTTATTCTTTCTAGTAGTTAAGGAAATCAAATAGTTTTTCTTAGGTATTTTTGCTGACCAATTTATAGCAAAGACTTATATAGCTTCATTTTAAGCTTAACTCCTTTTATATATTAGTTTGGTAAATCTATTAATCTGAAAAAATATAGGGCTTAATACGCATTAATTCTTTTTAAAAAGATAAACTTATATATTTGGCTTAATTTATTTGTAAATTAATTCATTTATAAATCACACCAATATACAATTACGATCAAACTTTGAGTTTCCTTTCTATTAATTAAATATAGATTTTACACATGTGCACTGTTAGTTAGTTATTAGTTAGTTTAGTTTCCCCTCCCTCTTTCCTTCCGACAAATTAAAATATTTATATACACACTCTCTCGAAGCGATGAAGCACAGGAAAAGAGACTCGCATATTAAATTAAATATGAACCTACTCCAAATAACATCAACATGCTATTTCTATTTAAATTTCGCCTTGGGTCCATTGCTGCACGTAGAAGATAAAAATATATGTATAAGTAAGTACGAAAAAGGGAAGGTGAAGGGAGGTGTGTGATGGTGAAGTACGTGTGGGTGACGTTGGGATTTGGGGCGTGGCAACAAACATATTGCTGACAGAGTTAAGCAACAGCTCGGGCTCAGAGTGAATGAATGAGCGAGCGAGTATGTATGGGTGTATATGAGTGTGTGTTGTGTGTGTTGACTGGCTGTGCGTGTGAGTTAGTGTCAAGTCAGGGACATTTAGTAATTCCGCAGGCATATCAAGGACAACGTACTCATAAATACCAAAGGCAAATGCCACAGCAGCAGCAGCAGCAGCAACAGCGGCAGTGGCAGCAACAAAAACAACTGCATCCTTGTCCCTGTGGCACCCTGAGCCCCGTCTCCTGTCTGTTTGTATTTGTATGTATGGAATTTTTAACTTCATTATCGAACCCGTCTGCCATTTCCCCCGTTTTCGCGTTTCCTTCTACACGGGAAGAAATTTTAAAGAAAATACTCCCATTTTTCTTGTAAATTCCACATAATTTCTAGCAATTTAAAGTTAAGGAAAAAAACAAAAAGTAATATGTTTTAGACAAACTAATTCTAAAATAATTTATTTGTGGAAATTCCTAATATTTTCTCAGATCAATATATCATTTTAATATATATTTTTCGAAATTTCCGGTGTTTTGCAGTCAAGGAAAGTGACTTAGACCAAATATTTATTTAAAAGCTTATTTTCTTATTAATTTATTTGTGCAATTCATATCTTTGTTTTGGTAATAAATATTAAGTAATTCTATTTTATTTTAATTTACTTTCCGAAAAGAGTTGCTAGAATTTTTCTTATCGTGTAACCATTGTCTCTAGTCGCATTGCTCAACATCTTTCGCATTGCGAGGCACAACGGCATGCATACCTAATGCCCAATGATGTGCACACGGGACGAGACTCGACCCTCGGCTCCAAGCGAAAGGCCCGACTTCTCTCCATCATTGTCGCTGCCAGTTGTCAGTCAGAGTAAAAGAGAGAAAGAGATCCAGCTCCGGCTATGGCTCCAGCCAGTGGATTCGATGTCGGACTTCTTGGATTCCCCGAGCGGCTTCGCCTTGGCAAGACATTTAAAAAATCATTAATCTCATTTCTGGACCAGAGACCAGAGGCAGTGCGAATCGAGAGGCGGAACGGAGAGACTTGGATGGAGAGCTCTCAGTCCCTCAGACCGCCACTCTATCTATCAGCCACACTGGCCTTTTCCTAATCCAATTGCTTGAAAATTTTTCACTTTTTGTGTGTGTGTTCGCCTGGCCCATAAATTCATTTGCTGTCCGCCAATGTTTTGTTATTTATTTGACTTTAGCACGTTTTCCTGCGTGGCACTTTCTTCGCCCTTTTCTTTTTTTTGGCGAACCTGAATCGAAACCTTAAAATGATATGATGCCACGCCCGGAACGGAGGACTCAGAACTCAGAACTCAGAGCTCAGAAGTCGGAACTCGGAACAGCTGTACGGCTGTCAGCAGTCGAGCGGCACAGAAACTGAAGGAGCACGCGATTTATAGCACACCTAAGCGAAAGTTTTGCATGGCAGGAGCATGTATTTCGAGCACGTTTGCTCAATGAGCAAACAAATAGGGGATTGGGATTGGGAAATGGGATTGGTAAATGGGAATGGGATTGCAAACGGTACGAATTCTCGACCGCGAGAATGGGAATTGAATTTATAGCGTCTATTTATTTGTGCGTATGTCAATGCCAAGTGTCGGTTCGGTTTGGTTTGCTTCGGTTAGGTGGTGGCGCCACGTCTAAGCCCAAGGACGTCGACCACAGTGCGTATGAGTGATATTTTCTACGAATGCCGGCTGTAAAAGTGAAATTTAATTAATTATGTGCCGCTAGCTGGAAAATTGTGTGCTGTTCTGTACTGTGTGTCTGAGTCTGTGCCTGGCTTCGAAATGTATGCAATGATTTATGGACATTCCCCCTGGGATCGTTTCGCTATTTTCATGTCTGTTTTGCTTTCGCTTCTGTGTTTTGTATTCTGTTTTTCGTTTTTAGCTTTCACTTTCCGCGTGTGCAATTTTGACGCAAACGGAGGAGCAGCTACGACGACGACGACGACTCAAAAGCGCAACATGAGAATTTATTTGGCTCACATTTGTCTTCCGGCGGCATCTCGCATGCACTCGCTCACTTTCGCCCACATACCCTAAGCTCCTACCCACATGGCACATTATTAATAGTTCTGGTGGCGCCTGCAATATCCTGTCAAATTAATTTCAATTTAATTAAATTTTTTCCCTACTCGCCAGTCAGTCGGTCGGCGGCAAAAAATAAATGAAAATTTCTGTCAAATAAATGTTAAAAAATTGACTCATTGCATGGCGTTCGAAGAGCTGCTTCCTTGGGCGGAAAAGTCAGGGAAAAGGAATCACAGCTGCAGAAATATTTACCAGCATTTGTTTTGCACCCCTGACGCGACTCGCTGTGTGCGTGCGTGTGTGCGAAGTTGGGAATTTCTCACGCTTGGCACTGAAGCCATTTTTCGCCGGAAACCCGCCATTCCCGCCGTTCTCTCCGTTTTCACCCGAAACTTTGGCTTGAGCCATTTGCCAAACGGAATAGTTCAGCTCGCCTGCTGCCTTGCTGCTATCCCGCTGCTGGTTCAGCGCTTTGAAAATGCTCTCATTTATCAATATGTCAGCTGTTGTATAACTATTAATGTTGCCAGTGCCCCGAAACCCGCCGCTATGCTCCGCGGCCACGTGTATGTGTATGCACTGAGAAACAAAAGTCATTTTAGCTACTTTTAAATGAGTTCAATAAATAGTTTCCATAAAATGAAGAAGTAGGGATGACAGATAGTGTCGATATATCCGTACAGTTTCTTAGAAGTCGATATATAATCGATATTTTGAACGTTAAAATACACAAAAATCGATTATCTTTTTTATATATTGGAACTTACTTTTCGGATAACGAAAAAAATTAAACTAAACAACATTTTCAGTATCTTTTTTATTATTATCTAAATTTTTACAACAAATGTGACTATTTTAGATATTAACAGTTTCGATATATGAAAGTAATCTAAACTATCGATATTGGGTTAAATTATTTTATCGAATATTTCTCGTTATAACATAAAGTGCCATATTTTTGTATATTTAAAATATCAATACATCAAAATTGACGATATTTTCTATATTATATTGAGAGTGAAAATGTTTATGATACATCATATAAGACCTTTCCTATTGTTTACTCTTATACCAAGAAGTATCCTTTATAGTAGTCTGAAATATCTATATAAATGTCTTTAAAGTTGACCCTATATCCTGTTGGGAAGACCTATGTTTAAACCATAAATATTAATTATTGATATTAATTAACTGTACTAGATTTTGCCGAGTGCCTTAGCCCATTGGGCAAACTTCAGCTGTAAAGGCATCAAATGCGTTTGAACTAATTTTCAGCAATTTATTTTCATTCCCGCCAACCGGCCGATGCATCAAGTTGGTTTTTCGAGACATATCTCGGGATTAATGGGAAATGCATTAGCATTAATAAATGATTGCGCTCTGGCTTTGGCTTTGCCTTGGCTGCCGCTTGAATGATTGGCTGCTCCTCTCCGCTGCCTTTTGGCCTATTAATCATGCAGGCCCGGTCCCTGCGTTGCGGGCCGAATCGAATGTCAACGCTGCGTATGAGCGACGCGGCACAAAGGACTCACGTGATTGAATTGCGCATTTGCACTGATTCATTTAACAAAACACTCGATGCAAAATGAATGCGCCCAAAGTGCAAATAAATGCATTCACCTTTAAACGGATTACCAGCTTAATAGACCAGGCTGGTATGAAAATTAAAAATGCTTTTTCATAAATCCTACCCCAGCTGGGGTAACGAGGGGGGACGCTAGTGTGTCTGTCTGTCAATTCTCCGGCTGCCTGGCATTTCATTTGATTGCAACAAATGGTGCTACTGGGACCCAGGATCTCCCCATATATGAGATATATATGGCCGACTCTTTTGTGTTTATTTTATTTTCGCTTCCCCCCGCAGACCAGCAGTCTCGCCGTCTTATTTGCTTGTCAAACTCATCTGCGGCCCCCGAATGGGGCTTGTTGTCATTCGGCATGTGGCAAGCAAAAAAAAATAATACAAATTATGGCAAATGGGAGAGAATTTTAATAAAATTCAGCAACAACAAATAACAGTGAAAAATGGAAGCAGACAGGACAGAAAAATCACGCACCACACACACACGAGGAAAATGTCAACAGCAAATTGTGGAAAAAAACTCAATGGAAAAGCTGTGCAAAATTTGTACCAAAAATAAAAAAAGCTCTTCTTATGGCTCTCGTTATGTGTCAGTGAAATTTTCATAAAATTAATGCTCTCTTCTCTTTAAACCTTTTCCTATTCCTTAATCAGCAATTGACTTTTTATTGAATATTAATTATTTACAAACTGTTGCTGATGCGATAAGAGAGGAAAACATCTCAACAATACGTAAATTAAATAATAACGTATCACGTATCAGATTCGTGAGCACCAAAGCACAGGAGAAATGGAGCCAAACAGGCGGTGGCATTAATTCATGAGGTTGCTGTCAATGGGATTTCCGGTTTGCAACTTCCGCTTTTCACGCTCTCCGCCTGACAGGCAGCCACACACGCACACACACACTGCCATCTCTCATTCACTATTAATGGAAAAATTGTATTGGTAAATTGAAAATTTAAATAAAAATTCCATTGTCAACATGTCACAGCAAATTAATGCGGCCAAGCCAAATCCGCAGATTTCTGGTCGCAACCTTGTGAATTATTTAAAATTAAAAGTCAAACACTGTTTTTGACTCCACTTACAGTTGCCACCCGATGCAAATAATATGATTTTTCCACAAAATGCGGTTATCATTCACAAAGAGATCCAATTAACTTTGGTTAATCAATGATTTATTTGCATTAGTTAACGCGCTAACGCTAACGCATTTATTATTAAACGAGTTGAGCCTCGTTGACAGGGATTTTTAGCATAAATTAAGGCAATTATTTCTGGTCTTTTAATTAATTTTTAATAATGATCAGGCAAGAGGAGGCTATGCCAACATCCGCTTCCCCCACACAGGGATGCCGTTCGACAATTTGTTATCCTTCTTATAATGGTGAATTGCAAGTAACCCGGAATTAAAAGCAAATATTTTGCCACCAACGAAATTACAAAAAACAAAAACCCAAAAAAAAAAACACAACTCAGAGCGAAACACATTACAAAAACCAAGCGAGCAAAAAGCCATACATACTCCGGAAAGCTAAAATATTTGCTTAAACGCATATTTACTTGCCAAAAAAAAAGGGAGAAAAATAAAGGAAACCGAGCAAAATTGGTTTGCAAACAGAGGCGGAACACAAAAACATCAGCAACGCCAGCATCATTTGGCGAAATCAATTTTCCTTCCAACCAAGGGGAAAAAGTATAAAGTGCAGCAAACAAATCAAAATTACCAAATACAAATGCCAGGGCGGAGGCGGAGGCAGGCAAGGCAGGCGTGGCACACATCCCGCAGGACCTCCCTACACTTCAGAACCAGCATGTGTGAGGTTGAGTCACATATGCAGTAAAAACACAGCAACCATGGCTATGGCTCCATGTGGCGAGAGCGGAAATTGCAAGTGATTGCTTAAGCCTGCGTTAAAGCCCCAGCGAAAATGGAAATTTAACCCCGACGCTTAATCAGGAGGAGGGATGATGACTGAGGGATGGGGCACTCCAGCTGCAACGCCGCAGGGTGCGTCTGCGTTTACTTGTAAGCTTAGTCAGTCAGCTTTGCTCCTCCTCCTCCTCCTGCTGCTTCGCTTAACCATTTTGCATCCTCACTGCATTATGTTTCCCCTGCCCTCGGGCAATCCAAATTTTGAAGCATGTCATGCATTTTAAATTGCGCAATCGGGGCCACAATTAAATCCTGCAGCAAAATGCATTTTAATTACCCAGCAAGCACTTGGAAAAAAATTAAAGAGCTCAAGGGTTCATTAATAAAAGTGGAGGAAAGTTGGGAAATATATATAAGTTGTACATTATGAGAAGTAACTTTGAATAGTGATATATTAGAGAAAAAATTGTATTCAGTTTTATAAATTAAATAGTCTGTTCAAAGTCAAGAAAAAATTTAAAATTAAATCATTTTTAGTATAAGAAAAAGTGTAGTTCTTTAGAGTTAAAACAAATTAGTAAAATATTAGTTCAAAATCCTTTAAAATATTTTTAAAGAGTACATCTTGTGAAGCTCTTTTAAAACCGCGAGTAAAATTAATAATTAGTATAAACCTTTGAATCGTTTGATTAATTTTTAAGCTAAAGTTTGCTTCTTTCGATGTAATTTAAACTGTCTCAGCTCTATCTTAAGCTATTTTTATATTAACAGACACATTTTCTCTCAGTGCTTATGCGTTGCAGTCGGCGTCAACGGTGCGTATGTTTGATTGGACGAGCAATTCAATTATAAATCCAACCACGCAGCTCCTTTGGCGATGGCATGTCTGATACAGGGTGTGCATGTCCAGCAGTGGACAGAAGGTGCTTGCTTGCTGCCGCTTCATCTGCAGGTGCCTGCGGGCCAAAGGTCAACGCTTGGCTGGCTCCGCACCTGGTGGAGTGCGAGTGGCTGCTATTGCCGTGGCCGCTGCTGTGGTCAACCGACCGCAATGCAAATAATTCACGTTAAGTCCGTGCAGTGCATCAAAGGAGCTACCAACCCATCCCATCGCATCCCAACCCATCCCATTTCATCTCCAAAACACCAGGCCAACCCTCTCGACGGCTGTCAGTGGGATATCGCGTATACGCCTGCGAAGGGCGACCGCATGTGGTCTCGGTCGTAATTTATGATTATAGGCACCTCAGAGCCACGCCAGCGTGATTCCCACTCGAATGTGAATGTGGCAGTGGGAGTGGGAGTGGGCCCAGTGGCTTTCCGATGCTGTCACACCGCCGAGTAGGACAGGAGGTGGGGTCGTCGGTCGTCGTCAACACTTTACGGCTATTAAAGGACTCGGCTTAGGCCTGAATTAATGGCGGCGCATTAAAATCACAGATTAATGCCGGCCCAGCGATTTGTTTCACGGCTCCTTAACGATTTCAATAAAACACAACAGAACTCAAACAGAAATGGAATAACAACTGCGAAAGTTTCCTCCCCGAAAAAAAAAAACAACCCGAGAGAAAGTATAAAACTTTTGCCAACCTCATCGATGAGCTGATAAGTGGCAATTGAGACGACACGCGTGTGTATCTGTATCTGTATCTGTGTCTGTGTTGGGGCGCGGGCGCCAAGTGCCAAAGTTGAAAAAGTTATTTGCATGTAAATTTGTTGTTAAGATCACAAATGTAATACAAATAGCGGGAAAAAAGCTCGAAGAAAACGAGGAAACTTTACACAAAAGTCAAATGATTAAGTTGGCAATGAAGAAAAGACGGAGGCGAAGATAAGGGAGCCCGGTTCAAAGGGTAAAAGTGCCAAGAAAAGAGTTTCATTAGCAATTGTTACGTGGCAAATCCTTCGCTTTGCACGAATGTGTTTTCTTTGCCCCGCCCACACATCGCGAAATAGGCGCTGTATTTCCGTTTCCCCCCAACTGGCAAAATTCATTAAGCCTGGCCAAGTGGCCGCCCGTTCGAGTCACTCCATCACCCCTTCACTTCCCATTCCCCACGATGGCTCAATCAATGCCGTGCGCTCAATAAACTTTCATTAACTTCATTCGTCAGTCAGTCGTCAGTTGCTCCTAGTCTGGGTCCTGCCTGCGATTTGTAAGTGTTTTGTAAACATGACTTATACAATTGGCTGCCAATATTTTTGCAGCAAATGCAATGCCCAGGCCCGACATATCAATAAACTGTGAGTTTTCAGGCCCAGCAGTAACAGGATCAGTGCACAGAGAGAAATTTAATATTATAAGAAAATATATAAATTATATAAACAAGCTAGCTCTATCTACATTTCTTACTTTAATCAGGCTTTCATTTACATTTTTTATTTCCTTATTATTCATATTTTAATCACTGAGAGTAACTTCTTTTCTAGTTCACATTTAAGAGAATTCTTTAGAATTTATTACAGAATTTTAAAAGAATATTAAAACTAGTTTCACATACATTTCTCTCAGTGCCTGGCAGGCCCAGTTAAAGTGAATAATTCATGAGGTGCCAGCTATAAACTTACCCCAACAGCGGATTTGCTGATGGTGGTGGTGATGGTGGTGGGTCAAAAAGCGTCTGTCAAGTGGCAAAAGGCAAATGCAAAAATCCCAATTACAATCCGATTTCGTGGGATCCTGGCCCCGGTGCCGGGCTCAAAGCGAATCAGTCGAAAATTTAATTGAGCATTCAAAGACGCATTGACACGTGCGACAGACGAATTGCGGCGCCAGGAGTTGCAGGACTCCCAGCCCGAAAAGGACTCTGCTCCAAGCAGGAGTGGCACTGGGAATGGTAGGGCATCAGGTTCAATCCCAATGCCAAAACTCGAATTGCTGCTGCTGCTGCTGTTGCTGTCAAATAGGGGAATGAGAATGGGAAACGTTTCCAGGGAAAATTTATCCCACAGTTTGTGTTTGTCACTCTATTCCTGGTTGAACTCCGGATTCTGGCTGATGTTACTGCTCCTCCTGGGCGGCGGAGGTCCTTGTGTTTTTGCCGGCGGACATCTTGTTATCGAAGCTGTCTGCACGAGCTCTCGGTTTGGGACACCGTCTGCATGATTGGCAGTTCGGGTTCAGGCTCAGGCTTAGCCCCCAGTAACCCCCCCGGAATGTCCGAAATGCAACCATGTCCCGGTAACTTGACAATTTCCCTCGTCTAAACCTGGACGCCCTGAATTTTCCCATTTCCTTTTAAAAAGATGTCAGCTCACTGTCACCAAGGGCCACTGGAAAAAAGCGTAATCATTGCACAAGTGTTTAGGTCTTCAAATTTGTTGGGTTTTGTAAACAATCTAAGGAAACATTTGGAATCGAAATTTATATTTTATTTTTGTCATTAAATCTAATCAATTGTCTTTAATCTAAAATATATTCAAATAAGAAAGTACTTCATTGTCTCATCATTGCACTTGACATCCATATTTTATTGCCAAGATATGTTTTAATTAGAAACCACATCCACTTTTAATTAGTTTAATTACAGAATAAATAAGCGACAAAAGTTGTTATTCAGGACCTAATTGTACGTTCTTCAAACAGCAAATGCATTTAACTAATTTATTTATTTAACTTGTTCATTGATGTCATTTTCTTACAGCTATTTTCTTTGGCACCTTTTATTGATTTATTGTAATTACTTCACCTGGCTGAAAGAGAATTTCATGTTCATATAATTAATTAATTATATTATTTAATGTAAATGCTAAATAAATGTGCTCAATTAGGATACAGTGATTGGTGTTTAAATATATTTCTATATTTTAACACTTTTATGTAATATTTTAGTAATGGGAAATACAATTAAATGCTCTCAAATAAATAAAAGGAAAGGCTCTAACAACTTTAAGGGATTGTTCATTTGGCTAAAATAACAAATCAATTAATAAAATAATAATTCAAGTTTAAGACATATCATCTTCCTAAGATTAAAAAATAAACAATGTTTCTATAGATCATTAGCAATAAATCGAAGAAGATTCAAAGAAGCATACAATTTTTTATAATTAATAATAGTTCTCTTTAGTCCTAGTAATTTTTGTAGTAACAGGATTACATTCGAAAATCCAAAATTACCTTCTAATTCAGATATTTTTCAAGAGTTTAACTAGTTTCTTTCCGTGTTTTATTCCAAACTCCTCTTGGGGAAAAGATCAACGCTCGAAACGGCCAAGTTTCGCCGGCAATTCCAAGCCGCCGAGGGCAGCTTCAAAGCCGTCACGTCGCCAACTAATTATCAACATAATTAAAAGGTGCCGTGACAATCCCCGGCGGGGCCACTGACTGATTATTGGCAGAAAGCGTTTAAGTATATTTCATTTTATTTTCTGCAGCATGGTATTTTTCTTTTCTAATTGAATCACGTCCGTCCGTGGACTGGGACTTTGCGTCAAAATTGGTAGCCGTCGCCTATATTTTCTCTCTTTATTTTTTTTTTCTTTCTTGATAGTTGCTCTGACGCAGGCACACGCCCACAGCAGTCCTCAATCAACACGCCCCCCAATGGGATGGGTCCTGGGGAGACGAACAACTTAATCATCATCAAGTCAACATTAGTCACACTCCTCGCAGCAGCGCATTATCCTTCGGAAGGGATAGGGGAAGATCGGCCTCGGAGTCGACATCGGCATCGGCATCGGAATGAGAGCTCAAATGTCATTGCGATTGCCATTTGCAAGTCCCTTTGATGGCCACGACAATGAAGACATTTGGCCAAGAAACCCCAGCCTTGTGGCTGTAACAGCGATACTTGCATTAAACTGATAATTATGCTTAATGCCGTTTGTTGATAGTTCAGCGGGGTCAGCGGGGTCAGCGGGGTCAGCGGAGTCTATTTAGATTAGCGCCATCAGCGGCGGCGGCGGCAGTTTCCATTCGAACGTGCAGCATTTGTGGCCCCACGCCTCATCAGTTGCACTTGGGAAATATATGGGCATATGTATAAATACACTGAAAAATTATAAAATCGATAATGATGTATGAAAATATTAAAGAAAATATTTACTAAGAGCAAAATAATGTCAAAACAACTTGCTACTCTAGTTTTCTTAGAAGCAATCAAATAAGTCGACAAGTTTAATTTCTTAAGATTAAAAATATCCAAAAATATCGCATTATAATGTAATATAACAATAATAGTATCGATTTCCTACTATCAATACCATCGATAATATTAAACAAATATTTACATATTTGCAATATTTTTTTTATTCATCTCTTTTAACAAACAAACGTCTTGAAACTACACCTTTGTTTTATCAACAAAACAAACTTTTATAATAAATTGAAATTAACAAATAATATTTTTTTTTTAAATGATATTTATGTTGTATTTATTTTCACTGTCTTTTAATACACCTGCAATGGGTAAAGCTGCCTTCAAGTGGGGGGTTAGATTTTGATATCCCTACCTGGGTGCCTATTTCAAAAGGTTAATTACGCACGTTTGCATATCACGCGCCACATGCTGCCGCCATTGTTTATCTAAATTGTTATTGCCACCGGCATTGGCCCAATATCCCGGAAGGGGGGGGTGGAGAGGGAAAGGGATAATGCCGCGTCTCCCTTCGATAACATTGCAATTTAATTAAGTCACGCAGCATTTTCGATTTGAGCTTTAAATTAAACATGCACACAGAATGGGATTTTCCCTCTAATGAGGCCCAACACGGTTGGACATTCGATTGGAATCCCTGCCAAAATGTTGGTCATTAAATTGGCAACTTTTTGGGGCTACAGACAGATGCAAACAATTGTGGACAGCAGGGGCGGTAATTGATTCACGAAAGCTGATCAGATATATGCTATTTTTGGACTGGATTTGGATTGGTTTTGATTTTAACAGGGATACTTAATGAGCTTAATTACAGAACTGGAGATAAAGCTATTAATTGAGGTTTAGTTAAAAACTATAATCTTTAAACTTGTAAATATTATTTGAAGAATTCTTTTGTAAACTGTAGTCTTTTTTTCCTGTCTTTAACTCTTCTCTTAACCCTTTTCTTTGTTGCCTGACACCTCAGCCCACACACATGGGCAACAAACAGAGGAGCTCAAATATGCAAACAAGGGCCAAATTTTGCATGCCATGCCCCAATGTTGGTGCTGTCGTTGATGTTGCAACCATTGGTGCTGCTACTGTTGCTGCCACTGTGTCGGGTGCCTTGGTTTTGCCTTGTTAACCTGGTTGTCTGCGTCTGAGTGTCGTCGTCGTTGCCACGTTTGTTAGACGAGGCAGGCGAGCGTAAGGCATTTGCCTCCTTGACTTTGGCACGTGCATCCAAACTCGCTCGTTTTTGTTTCCAGCTCCTGTTCCTGCTTCTGATGCAGCTCCTGTGCCTTTGCCTTTGCCTTGGCTCCATCTGATGCAATTTGCTTGCACAGACAACTCGTTATTTTATTGTTTGCCAGCATTTGCAGCATAAATTTCCGCTGCAGCAGGTTTCCCAGCTTGCCATTTTCCATTGACTGCCTCCCGAAGAAGTGACTAATTTCGCTGCTGCTGTTTTTGTTGATTGCTTATTTGCCATTACCGCGCAAATAACAATTTGTTACACCTGTCCTAAAGCGGCAAGTGCCTCTAATTTTATGCCCGACAATGCAATGCAAATTTCCCGAGTTTTCTTTGTTCAATTATGGCAAGACTACTGCTGACTGCATCTGAAAACTGCAAAATCCTTTTAGCGGGAAACAGCTCAGCACATTAGAGACATTTTATTTTCCGACAGTCCGTTGAGTGTGTTGTGTACATGGCTGAAAATGGAAAGGAAAATGAAAATGAAAATGAAAAACGGGGGCCAAGCAGTGCTAAAAGTGTGGCAATTGAAGCGGCTGCTTTGGGTTAAGGTTTTTTTTTTCCTCTTTCGTTCTTCTGTTGACTGCTTAAGAGCTTAAGTGATATTACACTTGAAGCGCAGCAATTTCATCCGCCAAATGACGCAGAGTGGGTACGAGATTGAGTTGGAGGCGGAGAAGGAGATGAAGACGGAGGGCAAGTGCCAGGGCGAAGGCTAAAAGCTTTTCCGCCCCGAAAATGAGGAAATTTTTGCGAAAAAAAGACGAAATTCTAAAATGACATTGCGATAATCGCGTAATCGATGAAGTCTGTCATTATCACGAACCAGGCGGCACTGGTTGTCAATAAATGAAACATACAATGGCTTAAAAGTCAGCGCAGGCAATAACATCACTCATGTGAGAGGTCTGGCATTTTCGAAAACATTTCTGGCCCTTAAGTTTTGGCCATAAAATAACAGATTAAAAGCATTTGGGCTAAGTGAGGCTGGTTTTAAAGCATTTTGGAAGTGTTTTTGAACAACAAAGTGCTTACAAATAAGTTACTTTTAAGTTTCCATGTTTATACTTATAGAAAAACACATTTTTTATAGAAACAAGATCAGTTTTAAACGTTTTTTGTTGTTGATATCTCCTTAACCAGTTTTAAACATCTGCTCAAATATAAGTAAAGAGCTCTTTTTGGGCTTATTCCGGTTTTAGCCAGATAACTTGGAGTTTTGATGCCACGACTGGCAGCAAAAAGGGCCTCTGGGTTCGGGACGCAGGCTCGCAGGCAAATTCAATTTGACAGTTGCAAGAATTCAATTTTCTTGTCGCCATGTTGCGGATTAGTTTCGTGCTTGTCCAAAGGGTCGGCACCGCAGTTGGACATCGTGGCGAAGGGTGCTGCACAAAAGGATATAGAGGATGATGGTGGTGTGTTGCAACTTACCAATGCACACGCACAAATGAGAAAAGTTGCAAGTTCCGAAAAGTGCAGGAAACTTTAGCCAACGGCTGCTGCTGCCGCCGCTTCAGATTCAGATTTCAGATGTGCTGGCCCTGGTTTTGCGGCTTCTGGCCTGGCCCTAGGACTGGTGGCAAATAGCAAAGTTTGCGGCCAAGTCATGTGCGTGCGGCATTGAAATTGACGCGGCAACAATAAGAACAATAAAAAGATAACACCAGAAGCAGGAGCAGGAGCAGGAGCAGAAGCAGTCGCAGCTGCAATCGAAACGGGAAGATTGACAACTCGGATGGTGAAAGACATGCAGTTTGCAGTTAGAAGAGAAAGACAAAGAAATCCTCAAACTAATGGAAACTATGTTAATTAAGTCGCAAGCTTTGATCAAGGATACTGGCTTTAAACAGTGCTGAGTCAGGATTTTTAGGTAACTTAAAAAATCTCTCACTTCATTTCATAATTTTTAAAGAAATTGAAAGTTATTGGTATACAAACATTTTTAAGATACTTTCAAAAAGATCAAGTATACCTATTAAACCCGTCAGCACCAGCACAGAGCACCACTTTCAACTGAAACAAAGCCTATGCCTTGGCTTGGGGGCTTAATTTGTCATATGTACCGCATTGAATTCATTTCATCCACAAAGGCTTCGACTGACCGGAGATGTGGGGAGTGGGGAAACGGAAGAGAAAGTAGATGAAATGAGAACCGAAATGACTGATAGAAGCTCAGCAGAGTTACTAAATGCTTAAATGCCTAAAACACCGAACGGAAGCTGGGAACAACACGCACCAGCAGGCCACAATCCGGAGAATGGAAAACAATTTGCCGGCGACGTTTTGGTCCCTTTGTGGCCGTCCAGGCCTCCATCTCCATCTTCGGCTCGGCTCCTCCTTTTCCGAAAAAGGAAACCCTTTTTCAGCAGGAGAGCCACCTCTCCCGTTTGTTTGCTGTATTTGTTGTGACAGTGGCCCGAATCAAAACCGAAGCCGGTTGATGGATTACAACCAAAAGGCGGCAGCTCTACAGAACTGCTCCACCTTCTCCACCCTCTGGATGCTTTTGGAGGCGTAACTGGTGAGATGGAGGTGGAGGTGGGGGGGAAAAAAACAGAGGCAGCTGCACGATTAGGCTTTTGTTTGGCTATATGTCGAATTTCTATGGCCACACCCAATCCAATCCTAGCCAGCCAGCCAGCCAGCCTTTGTATCTGTGGCCAAAGTGATTTGTGTGCCCTTGGGGTATCGGCAAGTACGTTTAATGAAGTGAAGGGTTAAATTTGCCAGGAACTCGTCCAGGGACCGGGCAGGGGCACTGAAGACGAGGCACAAGAAAATGCCAAGTGGAAGCCGCTTACAAATACACAAAAGCCCAGCTCTGCCCTGCCAGCAAACGAAATCAAGACGGTAAAATCTCATTCCATTCCAGCAGCTCAATTGGAGGAAGTGTCGGCTCTTAAAGTGAGATGTCAATACTTAAAGGCTTAGGAATGGGGCTGAATAATTGCTTCAGGCTAAAATGCTTCTAAATTCTGTAGAAATATGTATTTTATTTCGGTACTGAAGGGTTATAAAAAGTAGTTCTAAATTAAGGGGTTGTGACACTATAGATAAACTCTATTAATAGCAGTTGCAGGATAATTAGTAAAATAATTGCTTAAGTTTTCAAATAATTGGATTTTACTTAGTAAAGGTTATATAGTGATTATATTACCATTATTTATGAAGCTATAACACTTTGGTAAAGCTTTTATTAATTTTAACAAGTCTCTTTTGCCCTTGAACTCTATCAAATTTCGTTAAGTCTAGTCCAAATTTATGAGGTTATGACACTGTAGAAAATATTTCCTTAAGATTACGGGCTAGATTAAGTTGTAAAATAGTTTTAATATTTGCTTTAGGATCAACTGCTCAAAAATTCTGCGACAAAACTGGAGTTTTTTACTTGTATTTTTTAAGAACTATGTTCAGTTAATGGGGTTAAGACACTGTAGCAAAAAATAAATGGTAAGTGCTACAAGATGAGGTTCTATAATGGTTTAATTATTATCTTCGCTCTCAAGTGCTCCTTAATTCTGTTTAAGTACTTAATGTTAAAGCTTGGATTTTGTAAGAACTAATCCACATTTAAGGAGTTATGACACTGTATCAAAAACAAATTAATATGTTTTACAAACAAGTACTCAAATTATTTTTAACATCTAAACTTCTTGAAGTTGTTTTCCGTCCAGCCTATGGTCACTTTAACCTCATTTTTTTCCTCACCCTATTACCTTGTCATCTACTTCTGTGTGACCTTCACACTCACTTTACTGTGGACTGAAACATGCATTTCGCTTGGCTGCCGACAAAATCATTTATCATAACGAAAGCGGCCGCAGCGCATTTCTCTCAAGTGGCGTATGTGATTGCGGCAAAGTCCCGGCCAGGCCAAAACCCATGACTGGCCGTCGAAGCTGAATCCGCCCGCTGACCCACCCCCACCCCCCTCTCTGATGGCCATAAATCTGCGGACCGGCCCAAAGTTGCGGATATGCGAAACGGCAAACGGCAATGGCAACCATTTGTCTAATTTTAATGGGCATGCTAATAGAGCCATTGCCTGGTCAGCCGTCGGGCACCTGACCCTGACCCTAGACGGGATGGCCTCCTGGGAGGGGAGCCAGTGCTCCTCAGGTTGCCGGCTGCCGGCTGCCTGCTGCCAGTCGACTTTTAATTTATGTGCGGCCAAAAGTTTTTGGCTCATTAAATACCTCAAAATGTTAAATGACTTACGAGCTCTCGAGCCGCGCCAAGCTGGAGCCGGAGCCAGAAGATGAAGAAGATGCCGCTCCAGACGATTGACTTGACTTGGCCGTGGAACGTGCTCCGTGCCCCTGTTCCTGTCCTGTCCTGTCCTGGCCTGTCCTGCATCATTTGCTGAATTGCCGCTACGTGCGGCATTATCGGCCACAAAAAATCTCGGCCAGACGACTTTGCAACCGTTGCTATTGATGAGGTCGAATTTAAGGTTGAGGAAATTGCAGAGACGCCCGACCATATTTGCCTTTTGGCTTTTTAATGAGCCCCCGGTCCCGGTCTGGGTTTCCTCCGGTCGGATCCGCCTATCTAAGGTCAGTTTCCGCTGTTCCACGCTGCCCGCCGCATCATTTGTTAATGTTTTCCCGAGACATTTAGGAAAAGGGACCCCACGAAACCCCCAAAAGTATGCAGCACAATATGATTCTTATTTATCTGTTAAAAAAAAAAATATTCAACAGATAAGATACCGCACTCAAAAAGAAATACATTTTTCGTTATTGATACCCTGGGGATTATGGTGAGGGGAATATGTTTTGATTTTGAATTAAATGGATTGTTGTGCAATTTTTCATCAGTAATGAAACAACAGTAATAGAACATATTAAGTCGCTTAAAAATATTCTTTTTCTATTTTGTTGATATAGAAACGACGAGTAGAGACGACGAGTAGATACAGCGAATAGAAATAGCAAGTGAGACGGCGAGTAGAGTTGTTGAATAAAAACGACATGGGTAGAATCAACGAGTAATATTGTCGAGTTTGAACACCAACTAGAACCCACAAACAGAATGAAAACGATTTAGATTCTTTCTCTATTTTATTAAATTTATTTAAGTTTTCAAACTTACTTAATTAAAATTTTGTTCGAATAATTCATTGATAGTTATCATTTTACCTAATTAAAAATACATACATTTCTGCCAGTGCATATGTACAATCTCAAGACTTTCAACTCGTAATCTTTAAATGATAGAGTTTAATCTATCCCCTTGTTTGACCTGCAATTCTGCTTTCAACTGATGAAAACGTAGTATTTCAAAGCCGCTTGTTTTGTCAGTGCCAACAATAAATATTTATTGAGGCCGCCCACAGCTAGAACACATGTGAAATTAGCCAGCAAACCAGCCACGCCCATTTCTGGCGGGCATTCTAATTTATTTATCACACCTCAAGAGAACATGCCGAAAAAGCCCCTCATAAAAAGGTTTATTTAGGAGAGAGCTGCATATTCTCACATACTCGCATATGCTTGGGGCAAATTTAATTTTAAAAAGCAAGCCAGGAAATACTACACACGTTCATATGTATATCTAGGTACGCTTGAACCTCAATCAGCGGGAAAATGGCCGCAAACACAGCGAGTAGCCCACCTGAAGCCCACACGCTCTCACCTGTCGGCGCGTTGTGTGTGTGTGCTGCCTAATTGTATGTGCTTGTGTGGCCAAAACTATGAGGATGCTGTTGATGTGTTTGCTGCGTTGCGTTGCTGCAGCAATTGTTGCTGTTATGGCAGCAATAGAGGCTGTTTTTGTTTCTATTGTTGCTTATATTGCCTGTTGTTGCTTCTGCTTTTTGGCTGTTGTTGATTTTATTGTTGCTAATATTGCTTTTTGTTGCTTGTGCTTTTTGGGTGTGAATTGCTGCTTTTGTTGCTTCTCCTATTGCAGTGAGTGTTGCATTTGTTGCAGTTATTGTTGCTGATGGAGTTCCTCCTGCTGATGCTGCTGCTGTTTTTGCTTCTGCTTTTGTTACTTATATGGTTGCTGCTTTCCTAGTTTTTGATGCTTTTGTTGCAGCAATTGTTGCTCCTGGTCAGTTAGTTTAGGTACATAGTTCCTGCTTCCATGTTTTATTAGTTTCTTCTCGACCTGCTGCGTTCCACCACCGATTGTGTGGTCCTGTGAATTGCATTTGTGGTCAACACAAAAAGCTTACTGCCAGCCAGGTGTGGGAAGGCCTTAGTTTTATTTTTCTTTCGGTTTTCTGTTCATTTAAATTGCCATTAGGTGCGGCTTTGGCTGGACTCATCCTTTAATTTGGGGGAATGCCACAGCATTACGACTACATTTGGCGGCCACACCTACATACATACTTACCTCCCATATGTGTCTGTGTGCGAGATAGTCGCACATTTCCGCCTGCCCGTTGGGTTTTCTTTGCGGGGATTTTGCCAACCATTTTCTATTTTTTCCTTTTCCTCAGCTTTGCACTAAATATTCAGCACTACAGACACCCCACGCCTGCCTCTCAGGTTGCTCACTTTGGCTTTACTTTTTGCTGCTGCTGCTATTGCTGCTGTTGCCGGTGCTGGTGGTGCTGTTTTTGTCGGGCCAACAGCTCGGGAGGTTTGTTTTTAATTAAAACAACAATGCAGTGCCAGAGCCACACTTCCGTCCGTCCGTCCATCCTTCCGTCCGGCATCTAACCCGCTTTTGCACATATTATTTCCCGCTCGCCCGGTGACTGACTGACTTGTTGCTGTTGTTCCTGCCGCTGCTGTGTTGCTGTGTTGCTCGTGTGTTTTACTTTTGCGCTTACAATTTCATTTTGCCCCGTTTTTTGTCCCTTTCTCTGCCCCTCTGGCAGCATCAGCAGTAACAGCATCAACAGCAGTCCTCTTTGTTTTGACCTGCCCCTCTGTGTGTGAGTGTGTGTGTTTTGTGTGAAAAGTGATAAGTGAAATATGCTTTTTCAGCTGCATTTTCAATTTAGTCGTTCAATGCAATTCCAATTGGATATTGCCAATGGCCAAGTTACAACGAGGCAACTCTCGGCTTTCCATGGAAAATGGATATAAAAAAAAGAAAGAAAAACGGTGCCCCGGTGGCTAGCATTTGCCCTCTGAAATGTTCAAAATTGATCCGTTCAGACAGAACTCGTTTAATTGAGACTGAAATAAAATGAATTCCCGGTGCATTGTGTGGGTTGCACCTTTATGACATGACAACTGCATAAAAGGGACTGCTATCAATCACGATTACACAGGGAGAAATATGATTTTTTTTAATTACAAAGGAACTGTTCAATTATATATATACTTGGCTTGTACAATGCAGGAAAAGCATTAAGAAAACGGAATGGAACACTGCTTTAACATTTAAACCACTTAAAGCGGAAGCAAAATAGAAACATGTCAAACTATTTGGTTATTTTGATTCCATTTTTAGCGAAACTTGCTTAAAAAATATAGTTTACTGCGGTTCTCAGGTTTTTTTTATGCTAAGTCATTATCTTAATCGATAAATCCATTATTTGACAATTAAATCTATATCTTTAAACAACAGAACAAAGTCTTATATTAATCCTACTTTTACAATTCAATGTTTTTAATAACAATGACTTAAAGCCTGCACTTTCCCATATATATGTTGATTGGTGTCCCCGCAGTGCATGTTTCCAAGAAATTTACCATACGAGGGTGGGACTGGCCCTCGCCTCATCCAATTCCAATTCCAATTTCCCCCCTGCCACCGGCAAGTTCGCTGAACTTGTTGGCTAATTTCGAATGCAGCTCGCGACACGACGTTGGCCACCGCCAGCACCTGACAGCCACGTGACACTATCTGGTGCTCCTGCTCCTGCTCCTCCTCCTCGTGCTCCTTGACTGCCGAGAGTGTTGAATGGGTTTTGTGGGCGTGGCACACACACACTGGGACTTCAATCTAGTGGGTGGGAGCAAGTGCTGTAAAAAGTGCATTAGTGCGGATAATAATCTGGGGAAATGATCATTTACTGTCATTTTTGGACTCGAACGGAAACAAAGTAGCCTTGCAGTTTAAGGATTTTGGGTCGTCATGTAGCTTCGATAGGAACAGTTCATTCAAAAATATCATAAACCAGGAACGGAAGGTCACAAAATTTTATAAGTTTTAGTACATAATATTATAATAAACGAAATAAACCAAAACAAACCCACGCACAAATAAAATAAAAAAAGGAACGCTAAGAATGTCTTTCAAGAAGCTGCTGTTCGTGTGCATGGGTAAGTCTTCATGTTGTGGAGACTCTCCGGACTCTAATAGTAACTTTCTGGTGAATTAGGCAACTCTTGCAGCTCGCCCATGGCCGAGGCAATCATGCAAAACTTGATGGTGAAGACCAGCATCTACTGGGAGGTGGACAGCGCCGGCCTGAGGACCTGGAACACAGGACGCAGACCGGATCAGCGCTGCCTGCGAGTGCTGCGCGAGCACGGTCTGCGTTCTGATCACTTCTGCCGACAGGTTGGTCTAAACTTTTATATATTTATATTATTTATGTTAAATACCTTTCCCTGCAGTTCTCTACTGATGACTTTGAGTACTTCGACTATGTGGTGGCCATGGACCAGGCTGTGTTCAAGGAGCTGCAGCTTTGGGCTAACGCCAACCCCAGTAGGGCAAACTGTGAGCTGGTCCTGCTAAGTTCCTTTGGGCGGAACGACAAGCCGGCCTTTATTCACAACCTAAGTCCGGTGAGTTTGCCTCTTGATCCTTACTTTATCCTCATCTGATTCTTATATAACCTCTTCATGAAGACCTCCAAGCAAAGCTTGTTCAGGGCCGCCTACTACCAGATCAAGGAGTGCTGCAAGCAGCTTATCCTCCTCCAAAAGGTGGACATTGTGAGGTACGAGTTGCCCAGCTCCGAGGATGATGCCTACTATGCCGACCAGCCCGGGATTGCTGAGGGTCTCCGATCCACTGGCGGGCAAACGACATCCTCCAACGTGGAGCTACGCTGCTCGAAGACCTCGCAAAGTACACAGCACTGCCCGCCGGAAGCGCCTGAGATGAGTTACTGCCAAGACGAGGGAACACGGCGAAAGCTGTGCAAGAAGTGCGGTCAGAAATTTCTTGCGACGCTCTGAGCTTGAGCTTGGACTGCTTTCAAAATGCGGACAACCCACACCCCTAATTTAAATGGATTCAAAGGCTTTTTGAATTTGGACATTGATTGTTTAGCGTTTGCAACTGGGACTGAGCTAGAGGTTTAACCAAAAGAGAAAAATAAAAAAACAACTTTTATCTGGCACCTGTCCGCCATCTATTAGTCTTTACACCACCACCATCCGCCTAGATATATGCCTAATTGGCTTAAAAACCGGGCTATAAAGGGCTGCATTCTGAGGAAACCCGTCTCAGATCGAGTTCGATGAGCAATCGAGCACCCAAAGGGGCGGCGGGCAGCTGAGCATGGAGCGCAGTCATTTACCAGAGACGCCATTGGCCTTGGCGCTTTCTGGGCCCCGGTTTGAGGCCCAGTCGAGCGCCAATGGTTCCGTGCTGGATAATGTAAGTAGAACAAATAAATGAATTAAATAATTTATTATTAAAATATGTTTTTTCCTCTTCCTCTCCAGGTGCTGCCCGACATGGCGCACCTCGTGAACCCTTACTGGAGTCGCTTTGCCCCCATGGACCCTATGATGAGCAAGATCCTGGGAATGTTCACCTTAATCATCCTGATTATATCCTGCTGCGGCAATGGAGTCGTTGTCTACATCTTTGGCGGAACCAAGTCGCTGCGCACGCCGGCTAACCTCCTCGTCCTTAACCTGGCCTTCTCGGACTTTTGCATGATGGCCTCGCAGTCGCCAGTGATGATCATCAACTTCTACTATGAAACCTGGGTTCTGGGACCATTGTGGTGTGACATCTACGCCGGCTGCGGTTCCCTCTTTGGGTGCGTGTCCATCTGGTCCATGTGCATGATCGCCTTCGATCGTTACAATGTGATTGTCAAGGGCATCAATGGCACTCCCATGACCATCAAGACGTCTATTATGAAGATCCTTTTCATCTGGCTGATGGCTGTTTTCTGGACCGTCATGCCTTTGGTGGGATGGAGCAGCTATGTGCCGGAGGGTAATCTGACCGCCTGCAGCATTGACTATATGACGCGTCTGTGGAATCCTCGATCTTATCTGATAACCTACTCCCTGTTCGTTTACTATACGCCACTTTTCCTTATTTGCTACTCTTACTGGTTCATCATCGCTGCGGTTGCCGCCCACGAGAAGGCCATGCGGGAGCAGGCCAAAAAGATGAACGTCAAGTCGCTAAGGAGCTCTGAGGATTGTGACAAGAGTGCCGAGGGCAAGCTGGCCAAGGTGGCCTTAACCACCATTTCGTTGTGGTTTATGGCCTGGACCCCATACCTGGTTATCTGCTACTTCGGGCTCTTTAAGATCGATGGTTTGACCCCGCTGACGACCATTTGGGGAGCGACCTTTGCCAAGACGAGCGCGGTATACAATCCGATTGTTTATGGCATCAGGTGGGATATAGATATGTATTCGTTGTATTTTACTTTCTAATGAAGTTTCTGTTTTGTCTTTAGTCATCCGAAGTACCGAATAGTTCTCAAGGAAAAGGTGAGACGTGCAAGTCTAAATAAATATCCTGTAGATAATATTTTATACTATTTATTTAACAATCCTGCAGTGTCCCATGTGCGTGTTCGGCAACACGGATGAGCCCAAGCCAGATGCTCCTGCTTCCGACACAGAAACCACATCTGAGGCTGAGTCCAAGGCTTAAGTTCCTAAGAATGATAAATGCAATTGCCTAAAAGAGGCACGAAAATGTAGAAAAAAAAGTGACAAGCAACCATCATAAAGTGATTCAAAAATGTAAAAAAAAAGGTAATAAAGTTAAGATAAAGAAATGTTTAAAGATCTAAATGACAAGTCATTGTGAGCTTCCTTTCTTGTTGGGTTTAAAATTAAAGTAGAGCAAATAATTGAACACCGAAATGGGAATTCCCACACGCTCAGCCAGCCAGGCGGTGCATGCACTCTCATTAGGGCCTGGCTGGGGGACTCGAGCTTGCCGAGGAGTGCCCTCCAATGTCACGAGTAGCTGCAGTGACTGGTAGTCGCGGTACTAAAGGCCCGACGACTATAACGTCTCAGGCAGATTCATCTTCATTGACAGACCAAGCCAAAGCCCTTCAAAGCCACCCCAGCTTAGGGACTCGGCCCTCAAGAGTAGACTGTCTAATTAAAGGACAAGCGAGGACGTAGAGAAGACACAAAAAAAACTGACTTGATGACTGGCAGCTACCAGCGATCGGATGTGGTTTGGGATCTGTGAAAGATTTATAGACTGCTAACAGCCTTCTCAGTCTTTATTTTAAAACAAGAAGTATATTAAGCATTGCAGATAATTTCTTTAATTAATATTAATATTTCCTTTTAATTAAAAGACAAGTTTCAAGGAGATTCAGTTAACAATCTTATTTAATTCTTTCCAATTACCAGAACAAATGTATGCGCGATGCCCCTGAGGTGGCTCCATGAATGGCCCACAGTTCACCGGCCAATGGACCCAAGGAGGCGTAGTAGCCAGCTGTCAAGGCATTGACACACGTCCTGTGCTGCTCCACATTTCTGGAGGTCTTTAGCTCAGTCTCGCAATGGGTTAGACCCAGTCGAAAAGTGTCCAGCATATCCTGTCCCTCCTTTTGAGCCTGAGCCGTAACTGGCAGCTTCTCTCTGGTCACAACGGCAACCGTCTCGTAGACATTGTTGGCCCAGGCAATGGCCTGATCTACGGCTTCATATTGAGCCCAGGCTTGGCCGCTCTTAAAGAATATGTTTTATAAATTAAGATATAGTATATATATTTCAACATACCAGTAAGAGCAACACACAAACTGCGATCAGCGTAACTCTCGACATCTTAGGGAAACCTTCAATAAGCAACTGAGATACAATTTCTCAAAAAGTTGTAGATGCCTCTGGCTATCTTTATCTTTATTTATCTTTTGTTTGCTTCTTGATAGGTTTTACTACACCGCTTATCTGTGTGTTTGATAACCTCATTATGTTGTATATGCTGGGAATTCAGTCATATATCTTGGGATAACTTTGCATAATTAGATAGCTTTATCAGCGGCCAACGGAAGTGACAGTAGCAGGTGCCAAGAGCAAACAGCGAGCGGCTAAACACCATTAAAGCCAGGGGATCACTTCATTCGGACATTGGTCGAGGGGAGATTTAAGAGATTTACTAATTTAACAGCGTCCCCCCTCGCCTACTCCCGGACATTATGGCGAACTAACGAACTCTGACAGAGGCCAAAAGCCGCAGAAATTTCGTTGCCTACTTTGGGGGCGGCGTCCAACTTTTGCATCAAAACAAAAGCCGCAAAACCCAAAACAAATTTACATACATGCACTTTCGAAAGAGTGTGCTGCGTGTGTTTGTGTCAACCCCCTGTTTTTTTGTTTTTGCTAACCAATTTTGGCATATATATATATATATGTATATATTATATTTAGTTGGGCAGCCCCGAAATGCGGCTGGATTTTATTTTGTGCCTGGAATTACCATTTTTTGCTGCTGTTGCGTGAATTTCAAATGCCGCAACTTTTGCATTACCAAAACAGAGCTTAGGTTTCAGTTTGGGTTTCCTACCCCCTCAGGGGAGGATGGGGGGGGGGGGCACGAGTGGGGTGCTCGAGGAGTTCGCGGCTAACACTACACGAAACTTTGGCAAGTTGCGGCGGCAGCAGCAACGGCTGCTGCTCATCGCCGTTGTTGTAATGACAACGGCCGTAGCCAAGTTTCAATCTTGAAATATTTCAATTAAGTGGCCCAAACTTTGCACTCCCTTATCTTGAGGGGTGTGCTGTGTTTTGAAATTTACATTTAATTACACATTTTAAGTTGAATTTGAATTTAAATTCATCCATTCTGGGAGCTTAAGGTCGTTAAGCCAAGCCAAGTCCTTATACTGGGACCTCCTCGAATTCATATGCAAATGCCATATCGAGGCGAATGGAATCGAAGGACACATGGCAGGATAATTGAGGCTGCATTGGCACATACTATAAATCAACATTTGCCGCTGCAACTCAACTCTAGCCAAGCGAGCTGAACTCCTGGCCCCCAAAATGGGGACCAATTGAGAGCCAAATCGTGCACTGGAAACAATTTGGCAGCGTCAATTGATAAATGCATAAAAGGGCTGTCATAACCCGTCACAAAGGAATTTAAGGGGGTAAAGGAAGGAGGTTGGAAGCCAGTTCAAATATTTGGCCAAAATGCGTCAAGTTCCAACGAAAGTCTGGGTCAGACTTAAGTGTGCGTGACAGTGTTGGCCATTTGGACAATTTAAACATGAAAATATAAGAAATTAAAAGGGTTTTGATATGAAATCCTTTAAAGGACTTTGGACTTTTCTTAACTCCACTTATAACTCTAGTTTCTTAGACTTAAAAAAACATTTTATTTAAATACTAATCAGTTGAAGTTTACTAATTTTTTCCTTTCTATTGATAGCACCTCCCTTTCGCCAGCACATTAGCATCCCTTTTGGTGGTTCACAGGACTAAACTCTAGCTGGTAAATGCTGGTGACGTGAGCAGCCAAATATTTGCCTTCCGAAAAGCGTCAAGGAGGCAAGACAAAGCAATGTTGAAGTTCGTAATTCCCGGTGGGAAATTTAATAAAGCGCCGGAATGCAGAGCCCAGCCGGCCGGCTGGCCACATCAAAGCGCGGCCTAGGTCAGGACCTAAGAGTCCTGCCAAAGAGTCCCCATTCACCCCTCTCTCCCGCAATGTAGAAGCTTCAAGAATTCCTGCATTGAGCTTGTTTAAATTTTATTGCATCTATGTTGGTCGATTGCTAAGGATTCACGATTATTAAATAAGGAAGCTGGTGGCAGGAAGATGGGACACCAGTGGCACAGTTCTTAGGCAGAGGGAGCAGCCGTGGAAGAGGCAGCGGCCAGGCGCGCCTGCCACTCAGTATCGATGGCCTTCAGCTGGTTCTTGGAAGTGGTCAGCAGGGGCTTCACGCAGCGGATCTGGAGCCAGGGCAAGGTGGCGTTATTGCAGTTGCTGATGGCCTCCTCGGAGTTGGCCACCACATCCTGGACGCGCTCGGCCAGATCGGCAGGGAAGCCAGGCTGAGACAGCAGACGTTCGGCCTCGCGCTGCAGGACAATCGACTGGAAGAAGCTGGAAATGGAGGCGCCTCCAAACGGAGCCGAGGGTCCAACGGGAGCAGCGGCAGCTCCAGTGGCAGCTCCAGTGCCGGCACCACCGAAAATTCCGTTCAGGAAGGGATTGAAGGCGGCGGCATAGGGATTAGCAGCGGCAAAGGGATTTCCGGTGAGGGGATTTCCAGCAGGAGCAGCAGGTGGATACTTGAAAATAAAATGGAAGGAATCTCGTTACAAAATAATCCTTGCAACAGAAAGAGGTAGAAAGAGAGTGGATAATCCTCACCTGGGCTGTGGCACAGGCAATGCTGGCGGCCAATAGAACAATTGCGAATTTCATGTTTCTTTCTGAGTTCTTTGTGGATTCTCAGTCGTTGTGGTTTCGTCGAGACTAATTGCCAGCTCCATTGTGCTGCTGGGCTTTTATACGCCATCGCAAACAGGCCGAGACTTTGCTATCTCTCCGACTATATCTCAACTATATCTATCTGCCGTGCGATTGAACTGATTTACATTGTTATTTGTTCGGCGCTGCTGCTAAGTCGCCTTCGGGGGTTATCTGGAAAGATAAAATTAAATAAAATGTAGTAAAGAGTGTGTGGGGAATGTCGAAAAGATGCTGCCTCATGCTGTGACGTCGCCGCTTTTTACAATCTCTGGAGGTTTAGCACTTTCCGGTTGGAAATCGGTAGCACCTTTCGAGCAGATAAGCTTAATTACCCTTTTTGGCATATTTTGCGGGAATGCTGATGCATAATTGCACAAAATGACAATTATTTTTTGTAATCAAGTGAGTCATCGTGAAATTATCTTGTTTAAGGTATGTTTTTAATTGTTTCCGGTGACTTCTGGCATATATTTTTCACAATAAGATCATAAAACTATGACTACTTGCGATTTTATGGAAGTAAACACAAAAATTTTAATAATTTTGTAATATTTAAATTCAACTCTGTTAAGGATTATGGCGCCAATATGTTAATGTATCTTAACAGCTGTAAACACTGCCAACAAAAAATATATAGTAAATTAACAGTATCAATGTTACCATCTCTAGTCATCAGATTTAATTTTAAGAGAAGTTGAAGTGCGCCTTTTATTTATTTTAACTCACTTCCAGCATATTATTTACGCAATATACAAAAATTCAGTTTAAATACAAACCAGTTAACCGTAACGTAAATTTCCTCGGTAGTAAATAATAATACTTAAAATATCTGGAGATTTTTGAAATGAACTCTGTTAATAAGTTGCGCGCCCAAATCTAAATGTAACTTAACAGCTGTAATTGTTGAAATCACAAATATCGGGATTAACAGTGTCAATACTATCATCTCTAGAGTTAGAAAAAACCGCCCAGATTCGAATTTTATGAAACTAATTTCTACCTTATTATATTACCTACAATTACATAGAATTATTATACTTATTTAGACACTTTCCCCAAAACCAGCAAGAAACACAACTCCAACAAATTCAATTACATTGTACCGCTAACAGCTCACTAGTGATGGCCCACTGATACCTGCTAGCTGCTTTAACAGAACTCCTCAGTATTTTCCGGTATATCCAACTGTATGTTCCAGTGGCCGCCACGGTCACACCGAAATTGTTGTACCCAGCCGAGATATTGATTTTTTGGCAGAGGAAAAACGCGACCCCAAAAAGGCCCCCGCCCCCGCCGCGCGCACGACGTGTAGTAGTAGTAACGAAGCGACGACACACCACACAACACACACGGTCCTTCAAACATTACGCAGCCCCAAGGTTCCGCGGTCCGTTACGTTCTGGAAAAAAATCGAATCGAAGAAAGCAGCAGCGGGCAGAACGTGCCGAGCAAGCGAAGCGAGTGAAAGTGCCAGCGGAGAAGTAGAACTCGAAATTAATATTGTCGTCCCCCCAAACTCTAATCAGCATTTGCGCCACAGCTTCCACGAAGGCACCGCGGCGCAGAAGAAGAACCACCCAGTAAATCGGAGGGAGAAAGGAGAAGGGAAAAGCCACCGAAAAGGTACTCGAAGGTAGCAAGCAGCACCACCCGCGCAGCTCAGCAGCAGCAGAGAGAGACGCCAGCAGCGGCAGCGGCAGCGGCAGCGCAGCAGGAGGAAAAGCGAGGAGAGGAAAAGTGCACGACGCGTAAGTCTTCCAAACGTTAAAAATAGCAACAACGCCAAGAGCCAGCAAGCGGCTCGGCTGATCAATTGATATTGACATTGACGCGAAATCGAAATTGAAATCGAAAAACGAAAACGAAATCAAAACTCGAGTCTCGACTAACCCAACCAACCCGTTCACAGCCACCGCGTCTTTCGCCCCACTGGAAAGCCAGTGATTGCAACACCACCTTCTTCACACACCACACACATCCCCCATCCCGGCGAGCAGGAAAAACCAGCAACACCATGGCTTTCGCCGGACTAAAGAAGCAAATCAACAAGGCCAACCAGTACATGACCGAGAAGATGGGCGGCGCCGAGGGCACCAAGCTGGACATGGACTTTATGGAGATGGAACGCAAGACGGACGTTACTGTGGAGCTGGTTGAGGAGCTGCAGCTGAAGACGAAGGAGTTCCTGCAACCGAATCCCACGGCGCGGGCCAAGATGGCCGCCGTGAAGGGCATTTCGAAGCTGTCCGGACAGGCCAAGTCCAACACGTACCCGCAGCCGGAGGGGCTGCTCGCGGAATGCATGCTGACTTATGGGAAGAAGCTCGGCGAGGACAACAGCGTGTTCGCGCAGGCGCTCGTCGAATTCGGCGAGGCGCTGAAACAGATGGCCGACGTCAAGTATTCGCTGGACGACAACATCAAGCAGAACTTTTTGGAGCCACTGCACCATATGCAGACGAAAGACCTCAAGGAGGTAATGCACCATCGCAAGAAGCTGCAGGGCCGGCGGCTGGACTTTGACTGCAAGCGTCGCCGGCAGGCCAAGGACGATGAGATTCGGGGTGCCGAGGACAAGTTTGGTGAGTCGCTCCAGCTGGCGCAGGTTGGCATGTTCAATCTGCTTGAGAACGACACTGAGCACGTGTCCCAGCTGGTCACCTTCGCCGAGGCACTCTACGATTTTCACTCGCAGTGCGCCGACGTACTACGCGGCCTGCAGGAGACGCTGCAGGAGAAGCGCTCCGAGGCGGAGAGCCGGCCACGCAATGAGTTTGTGCCCAAGACGCTGCTCGATCTGAACTTGGACGGCGGTGGCGGCGGCCTCAACGAAGATGGCACGCCGTCTCACATTAGTTCGAGCGCCTCGCCGTTGCCCTCGCCGATGCGCTCGCCCGCCAAGTCGATGGCCGTAACGCCGCAGCGCCAGCAGCAGCCCTGCTGCCAGGCCCTCTACGACTTCGAGCCGGAGAATCCCGGTGAGCTGGGCTTCAAGGAGAACGACATCATAACCCTGTTGAATCGCGTCGACGATAACTGGTACGAGGGCGCGGTGAATGGCCGCACCGGCTACTTCCCGCAGTCCTACGTCCAGGTCCAGGTCCCCCTGCCCAATGGCAACTAAAGCGGTGGATCCTGTCTCCCTGCTAAAGCTACTCCCATCCCCCAATTATCCTATCTCCCATATCCTATCAAAACTGAGCTGAAAACGTGCGTAGAGATCGCGGAAGGGATTGGAGAACAATAATGTTGGTTTCGCCGCCATCACAGGCGCAGCAGAAGCAGCGGCGCACATGCAAGCATATATATAGTATATACATATATATGCGTATACAGATAGTTGAATTAGTGAAGAGCAGGTTACTACGGATTACGGATTACGATATTACGAAATACGGCTTAGCTAGCACACAGAGCAGAGCAGCACGTTGCGGCTAAATATTCTTGGTGGCCATACAGCAAGCTAACTAAATTTTATGTGCGACAAATTTTACCAGTTGGCAACACAATAATTAACAAATTAATTACGAGTTAAATTAATGTACTATACGTATGGTATAACTAACTAAATTTACGAGAAATGTTACGCGCCCCATAAGCGACTTCCTTGCGTTTTCAATTTTTGATTCTCAAACAGAAGCAGCAGCAGCGTCTTAGTGCTAAAAACTAACTCCACACAATAGATCAGCCGCCGTTCTATTAGCACACGTATTAGAACAGCTGGTCGAAAGCGAAGCAACCACTTAGCCAATTAACTAACTACCCATACTTTATCTTATCGATCACGCGTCTCTTTCTTTCGATCTTATTACGCCCTATGTTGTTCCTTCCGGTCTCATTGTTGTAATTTATGCCCAACTTACCCAACCTACGCCCAAAACCAAAGCGCTCTCTAAGCTGGGTCCCTTCGAAGACCTTATAATGTTCAAGATGCTTAGCGCACATATATATGAAAGCAGCTGCCTTGAGCCTGGTGCTACGCATCTTGAACTTATATGTACTGTCTTTGCTAATAAGGCTATAATGCTACCTATCCACATCATGCGCCCCGCATATAAATATATATATTTATTGTATACCCAAGAATACCTATACCTACTCTACCTACGTATATATATATTTGTGCGAAAACAATACTCCCCACACTCTATTCAAGCGTTCTCTCGATGTTCGTTGTAAAATTGTAAAGAATACTTCAGATTTCGAAATTCTTCTTCAAATGGAAATGGAGACAAGCGAGAAATTTGTATCCTACTTTTTGCTCCTTTTTATGTGTGTTGTTTTTTTTGTTAATTATATACATAACAACTATATATTAAATGAAATCAAATATATATAAATATATATATATTTATTAAGCGTATTATCTACATGTATATTTATTATTATGTATTTATTATAAATTATACTGAGCAGCAACATAATGAAGTAAATACGAAACCAATATTAAAGTATATGAAAGCAAAGTAATGATGTAACAGAATCCTCCTAAACAATACCAACAAGCAGCATAACTCTAGTTAAAACGATTTCCAGACAAAATGTTGATAATAATAAACGTAAACGTAAGCGAAACCAGTCAAGTCAATCGAAGAAGCATAGCAACAACACTTACAAAACCTACTAACTAAAGCGTTTACTAACCGCAACTCTAGATCAAATATTTATGTATTTAAACGAGGAACCCGAAAAACGAAATAAACAAACAAACAAACAGAAAAGAATGCTATAAAAATATTAAAATAGTCTCATGTTGGCATATAAACGAAAGCAAGCAAGCTATGCAGTGCATATATCACCGATGTTCCCGTTTTCGATTCCGATCAAATGATGTGAAATCGGTATTTATTCATTCGAGACATTAATATTTATCCAAATCGTTAACTCAATTCAATTACTCCGATTTTAAATAAGAAAACGTTTAAGGATTACTGCAAAAACCTAAACTTGTCAGAAGCAAAGATCTTGTAATGACACAATAAGATCTTTCTTTTAACTTCCGATTCCGCCTGATTGGATTGGAATGTCAGCGGGAACAGGGAACCGTATCAAAGAAATATATATACAAAGATATATACAGAAAGCGAAATTGAATTGAAATCCATGCAACTTGTGTTGATAATAAATTAGTTAAAAGCCAAAAAGGCGACGAAAACAATTTAACAGAATTATATTTGAGAGCGAAGATGAAACATTTGCCCCGAGCCAGACCGAGACCGAAAATTTCCAGAGGGGCCCCATCTGGGGACCCTCAGCATCGGACTTATCTGGACGCAGTGGACGAGGGCCGAAGAAGAAGTGTAAACAATAATAATTGTAATTATGCATTTGTGTGGGCGGAACCTTAAATAATATATACATTATAAACTATATAATAATTACGCTAAAAACTGACGACCTAATTTATGCAAACCAAAATTAATAAAATTTAATTTTTAATGTGTCTTTCGTTCAAAGTCATAAATGAGAAAAAGAGCCAAGCCAGCGTGTGTGTTTCCTTTTTATTCTCCTTGATATTTACGACCTGACCTTAAAGCACGTCCGTTCCGCCCAGTTCCCGCCCCTTTAACAGCCTTGGCCCAGCCATTCGGTCGGTCTGTGTGCCTGTTGTGTAACACTGACTCGGATCTCGGATGATGCAGGGACATGGGGGGGTTGAGAGGATAACAGCGGCGCCACCAATAAACCCGAGCAGCATTGAAATTTTCGATTTTCCACACAGACACACGAGTACGAGCCACCCCCAAGGCAAGAGCAGCAACAGCCTCCATCTCCTCCTGCCCCTGCATCCCCAAGGCTCCCCAATGGGCATGACATTGAAACGTGACGCATCCACCCCGTGAATCTCCCGGCGCCACCCTAAAGTGGCTGAGGTCATGCCGTCAGGATACGAGTGTTTGTCAGTCTGGGACTGATGCAACATCTCTCGGATGCTGGGCTGAAAATGTTGCCCTTCTCCAAGAACTAGATGCGTGACGAGTGCTGTGGCCACTTGGGAGCGGAATATCAAGGGCAACCGGCACCAGGAGGTAGCTCTTTTAAGAGGTAATTGGATTTAAAAATTATAGTAAACAGAGTTTATTTTAAAAGCTTTTATTTCAAGGCTTTTTCCAAATTTTCGTTTTGTTTCTTGATAAAGAGTAAAATTGTTTACAACTAAATGCTTTCTGTCTAAATATATTTTTGTACCTAATTGTCTTTTTTTTGTTTAGCAACCATATGGTGGGATTTCAAATAAACTATTAATAATATCTTCTTTATTAAAGTATTCCTGGAAGTAAGGGTATAAATAATATTACGAAGTTTGTATAATTTATGTTTAGTTTACTATATTTGTTGTGAATATAAACCGATTTATGCTTTTAAAATAGTATTTTTAAGTTAAGTAATTTTATTAAATGATCAAACATTTCAAAATTTTACTTTTATATGTTAAATGCAATATCGTAATTTAAGAACCCAACAAAATCCAAGTTTGCTGATTTAAAATCTATATATTTTTGACTTAGTTCTGAAAGTGAAGTTATATTTGACCTCCTGATCTCAACAGCAAAGAGCAAGGGTATAAAAACTTCGAGTTCTGCGAGTTAGCTTCCTTTCTGGTAAGGATAAAAATAGTTTGGGATGAATGCACATCAGCGCTTAAGCATTAAATATATAGATCAAACGATTTTAAATAATCCATAATTATTTTGTAACAAAATATTACCATCACTTAGGGGCATTTAAATAGTTCTAAACTTAAGCTGCATTTAGTTTTAGTTTTTTAATACCTATTTTCCTAGCAATAATTGTAACGACTTTGGAAGTGAAAAACAGCAAAATGTTTGTGCTATCAACACTTTGAATTGTTTGTTTATTGTAGGTGCGATAAGACTGGTTCCATTATCTAAAGAATACTTTATTGTACGAACATAGCGTAAGATAGGAAGTCTAGACAATTTCATACTGCTCGTACTGGCCAAGGATCCTGCGGTTGGGCCTCTGCAGGGCCTCGTGTCCCAGGGTCAGACAAACGGGTTGCTCCTTGAAGACGCCCTGTTCCTGCAGCACGGCATGAGGGGCACAACGCCAAGGATCCTTGGTGGCCACCTGCCAGTCGAAGAGCTGCTGTCGGAGCTGCTTGAGAGCACCACTGAACTTGGGCATCTCGGCCAGATTGACTCCCTCCAGAGGATCCGCCTTGATGTCGAATAGCTCCCACTCGGGTCGCTGGTAGTATTGCATGAGGGTTCGGTACCAGGGCAGCGGTTGCTTGGTTATGGTGGCATTCAGGATCTGCTGGAAGGTGGGCGAGGTATAGAAGTCCTGGTCAATGGGGAAGTCCGCCCAGAAGTTGAGGTTGTGTATGAGCTTGTAGCGCCTATTCCTCACCATCCTCATGGGATAGAACATGGTTATTTCGTGCAGGTTGTGGCTGCCAAACACGGAATCGCTTTCCTTGATGGCAGGTTCCTCTTTCAGCACGGGAAGTATTGACTTTCCAGCGATCTTGGTATCATTCGGTTTGGGTATCTGCAAAGCATCCAGGACAGTGGGATATATGTCCAAAAGACTAACCATGGCTGCGGTGGTCTCATGCCGACGATCCTCCTTCTTGGGGGAACTGACGATCAGCGGTGAACGAATACCATGCTCATAAAGATTCGTTCTGCCGCCCGGGAAGGGTGGACCGTTGTCGGAGGTGTAGATCACAAGGGTGTCATCAGTGAGGCCAGCTTGTTCCAGCTCCCGGAGCATCACGCCCACACCTTGATCCAACCGAGAGATGGTCATGTACTGAGCTGCCAGCTCCTGACGCACCACATCTGTGTCCGGTAGCCAAGGGGGCACCTCCAGATTGCGCCAATCGTAGTAGATGGGTTTCCAGTCGGGAATGCTGCCCATTCCCTCCTCACCGCTGCCCCAGCGCTCACAGAATTCTCCAAACTGCGGTGTGATGTGACCACAGCGATGCGGATCGTGGAAACCCACCATCAAGAAGAAGGGCTTCTTCTCCACCTTGGCCTGCTTCAGGAACTGACGGGCATACTCCTTCATCCGGGTGATATTTCTCCCAATCTGATTGATCGAGTGCTGCTCCTCGGTTTGCTCAAAATCAAATCGGAAGTTGGCTGCTGCTCCCACATGTTTCTTGCCAATAATGCCACTCAAAATCCGACCAGCACTTTGATCTCGCAGCAAATTGGACAGCGAACCCGTCTCCGGGAGCACATTAAAGTTGTGCTCGCCATTATGGAGTCCGTACATGCCGCTGGAGTGACTGGCCTGGCCGGTGAGCAATTGTGCCCGACTGGGGCTACAGCTGCTCACCGAGGTGAAGGCATTGTTGAAGACCAGTCCCCGCTTGGCCAGTGCATCCAGATTGGGCGTCTGACAGTATTTGTTGAGGTACGCTCCACTCTCGAAGCCGGCATCGTCGGCCAGAAGAAGCAGCACATTCTGGGGTGCACTGGAGCCACCTCCAATCACTAGTAAGAGTGGCCAGAGCCACCGGAGCCACTGCATGGAAAATAAATTTAGTAAATAATTCAACAAAGAAATAAACTAAGGTTTGTTTGAGTAAAGAAAGCAATCCACTGAACGTCGTCACCACACTGAAGCCCGGCTCAAGAGAGTCCAATACTTTTCAAGTAATCGCAGACTGAGAGAAACTGAGTCTCTCAATTCCCCGTCTCAGCTCAAGTCTTATACAATTCCAGTTTTAATCTCTCAAACACAACAAAAACTCAGCGGGAGAGCGTTCCTAGGCACATTCACTGTGACCTGACTTTCATTCGGAGGCGGTTTGACTACAGTGATCATTCGTTGGGGTAAACCAGTAAATTAATTCTTAAATTCAATTCAGGTATATATTTTTAGAACGATATTTTTATTTAAAAATCAAGACTTACGACCTAAGTCTTATATGTTTGCATTTTAAGTTGCCCAAATCTCGTTAATTCTTATTTTCTTTATTTAACTCATCGACTTTTTCTCAAAAGAACTTGGCTGACAAAGTTTAGAGGGAAATGGTAATGATACGTCAAATGTTGGGATTCTTATATAAGCCAAATTCTTATTATAAAGAGATCAAATGTTCCAGTTAAAAAAAAAGAGTGTAAAAGCATTTATTTTTGGCAACTTTGGATGGCAATATTTTTATGGAAAGTAATATGTGGCTTTTGTAAAATTAATTCTGCAGAGTTTGAGGTAATATTTATTATAATAAATAATATCTTTTTACAGATTACCCGAAACCTATATAATATGCATAAATTCCGGGACTATGTACATATATCCTATATCAACTCATCAGATATACATAGCTGCCAGGATATAACCTTTCTTTATAAATTAATGTTAAATACTTTTCTTTGATATTCACGTGAACATTTATTTATTTAATTCATTCTTTGCGTGCTAATTATAAAGCCCAGCTCTTTAGCGACCTAATCTTCCGTGACTGGCATGGAAATCCATTTAAAATAATTTCTTTCTATATATTTTAACAAGATGTTTGGCTGACACTGGCCATTAGGTGATCAACACGTTGGTGTTTTTCTGATTTTATCATGACACACAAAAATGATAAAAACAAGCCCAGAGCCCAATTGGAACCACGTCAGGGTTCGCTTCTGTTGCGCCAATCCCAAAGTGCGATGCTATATGTGCAAAAGTATATGCATTCATATATCTGTTTGTAAAGTTTGTACTTTGGTAAATTACAAAAATGTATATTAAATAATTTGTATACAAACCTCGAAGCTTTTAAGTTTCCCTTTCAATTCGAAACCAACTGCGTTATGAGTCTTTCCTGAAGGTCTTAGGAAAATGGACGGTTCTTAGTAAGTAAATTTAGAAGGGTGTGAAAATATGAATAAATAAATATAAATATATCTTTATATAAAAACCTAAAAAACTAAATTAGATTGTATTATTATACGCTTATAGGAGTTTGTAGGGCAGTGCGATGTTATTTTCAACCCTATCTTTAATCGAAATATATTATTAATCAGCATCAATAGACAAGTATATCTCATAGCTTTGTTCCTTACAAAAACTTAATAATAATTATAATCCTTTCATTTTGTTATACTGATTTAATGAATGAGTCCTGCAACCAAAGATTTTTTACATAGCAGCTGTAAAACCTTAAAAAAATTAAATATTTTCTACTGAGACTTAATTATTTGGTGAACAGAAAATTTTACATTAATTCCTTAAAAAGTAATGTACTTTTTTTGCAGCCCCTTTTATGTGGCCCAAAGCACATTTTCCACCAACCAGCTTTGTCAACGTTGTAGTATGTTATGTAAGTTGGTCAACACCCCCAAAAAGTGAATCATGTGCCGGCTAATTTTAGCGCCTAGTTGCCAAGTTCTCTTAGCCACCCCTTTCTGGCCGGCTCAAAAGGGGGAAGAAAAATCGTGCCAGAAATTTCCATCAAAAAGTGTTTAGCAACATTACGTTTGAATTTTCCGCAGCTGAAGATGCGCATGTGTTGGCTACATGTTGCGAAGAAAGATTTCCTCTGCTTTTGGCAACATGCCAGCAGCTATCAGCTGTGCCCCAAAACAGCTGTTGCAATGCGTGGCAAGTGTTGCATCAGCCATTTGACCCACACAAAGCTTGCAAAGGAGTGAAAGAGAGTTCGCTTCACTCGCAGGGGGAGCGAAAGAGTGCGAAGGCTGTACGCCAATTCATTCAGTTGTTGTTGTTTTTCCTCTCAGCAAGCAGCCAAGCAAGTTGCCCTACACATTTTAGAGCCGGCATAGGCGACAGCTGGTGAGAGAGGAACCTACTTAGTTCAAAATTTTGCCCGAGAGAAAGTTAAATTTTATCTACCGCTGATGTAGATATGTAAAGCTTAATAACACTTTCTGTGGCAATTTACTAAAATTTATATATTATCAGGACATAGAGCCATTTGTAATCTCTTTTAGCTGCATTATCAGTAATTTTCGGCGGTGTCTCTGATAAGGCGTAATGTCGCCAAAATGTTATCTTTGCCATTTTCATACCGAATGGCACGAGTCAAAGGCTTTTTAGGGCTATGATTAAAGTGAGTTCGATTTTCACACTGGATTTATGATATTGCGTAGTCACAATAAGGAAGTTAGTAAATGTGTCTAGCAATTATTTAGCAAAAATAGCATTGGGAACTTAAGTTATTCCATATATTTCATTACCAAGATTAATAATATTAATTAACAATCAATTATAAAACTTTTCTTATCATTTTTAATTTTATTTTTTAAATATATTTGCATATTTATATGAAAAGATATTTTCTTTCGTTTCCAATAATATTATTTTGGAAAAATGTTTTTACACTTCTTTTAATGAAAAAAAAAATATATATATATATATATATTTTACTATATAAAACAGTTAAAAATTTTATATACATATATATATGTATATATTTTTAAAAGTTTCCAATAATATTATTTTGGAAAAATGTTTATAGTATTAAAATTTGTACACTTCTTTTAATGCTAAAAATATATATATGTATATATTTTACTCCATAAAATAGTTTACAATTTTATATGCTCATTGCATATTGTAAAAGTATATGAAACTTGCCTCTTATCTGAAATACACTCGATATATAGTTTTTATAGCCTTATCGCAGGTCACAAAAAAAGTCTAGTAGAAATACACTTATTTTTAATGCAAAAAATTAGTATAATATATTGAAAAACCAAAAAACTTAGTGGATGCTAAATTGTCAAAACAAACAATAAATTAATAAATATTTTCCACACCTTTGAGAGCTACTATGAACTTCTTTTAACCAGTTAGGTCTTAAGACACTTAACCTCAAAAGAAGATTAGACCTGTCGGTGTGGCCGCTCCTCGGCATCCCGAGCAGGACGTGGAAATGTTTTGGGGGCACGGCCATAGAAATAGACACAGCAGCCGAAAGAGAGAGAGAGAGTATAACAATAACATAGGTAGAGGGAAGGGTATATAGACAGGGCGGTGGTGGAGAAGCAGACGTTCAACGACGTCAGCAAAGTTTTCATATCGGCGACAGGCGGCAATCGTCCAGCGCTCGCAACACAGCCGTCAGTTAGTAACAATACTTCAGTCGTCGCGAGCAGAACAACATTTTCAGTGAGTCAAGTCAGCAAAAGAGCTTTCGTGTGTGCAAATCAGCGTGGAATTTGTGAAATTTATTTTCGATTCGAGTTTAACAAACCCAGACCGAGCGATTCTTAATGGCATCATCAGCTGAATTCCGTTACAACGATTTCTTATTCATAGAACAATAATTAATCTATATTTTTGTGTGAAAATTACAAAGATAAACCCAACAACAAGTGCAAAGTTCAGAGCAATTAATCGTGTTTTGCCTGGAAAAACATTTGCGAGAGACGCAATAAATCTTTAAAAGAAAGAAAACCAAAAACATTTTCATATACTTTACATATAGTATCTGAGATAAGAGTTGTATCTAGATGCTATAAAGATAACACCGCGTGTGAACCAACAACACTTGACGAGACCATTATCCAGACAACCGATCGCTATAGCCACCCAGCTAGCCATCTGTGTGTGAAAATCAATCTAAAGGCTTCTTGCCCCAATATTATGTTCGCTTTGTCCGCGGTTGGTGCCAAGAGTACAACAGCGTCAACAGCGAGGAAAGGCGGAAAGTCTCCTTCCGAGTCGAGCAACAACGTCATGCAACAATCGCCTGTCGTTGTCTTCATGTGTGTGCAACATTCGCAGCAGCAGGTTCCCATGCTCAACAACTTTATGTGTATGCGTATGCGCGGCTGGCATAATAACAAGTATTATTGCAACAACCACGTCACTACCCTCAAGATCGGCACCGGCACTGGTACGGGTACGAACATCGCCACTAAGGTCCTAAAGCGCTCCAAGTTTCTACGAAAGAAGCGGGACTGCATTCGCCGCTGCGCATCTATTATTCGTTTTTGAGGCACGTAAAAGTTAAGTCAATCCAGCGGAAACAAGGAAACACAGCCCAAGCAAAACATATTCTTGTCGTCATCATTGGAACCTGCTTACCAAGGCAGCAACATGATGGAGGGTAAGCTTCTACTATAGATTTACTATATTCCTTAGGCTTTAGGTGTTATGCATCTAGTCACTAGCAACATTTCGTGTTGCCCAACTAAACAAGGTCTAGCAACAAATGTTGCTGACTGCTGGCAGAGTCATTGACATTGGCACTACTTACATGGGGGCTATGTGGACAAGCCCACTGTTAGGCCTTTAGTGAACTTACAAGCTGATAGGGCCTGCCCTACAGGGTATTCTCATTGAGGTATTTGGGTTTTATTAAGGCTTTTGTAGCTACTGCTGAAAGGTTTCAGTATATACAGGAACTTGTGGGGTTATTCCATAATAACTGATAGATCTCAGACATTTTAAGAGAATTTGTCTTACAGAATAAGACTAAAAAAGCTCCAATAATTTCCTATTTTACCAAAAATATAAAGAAAATATGTCATAATAAAAAGGCTGTCTCCGTATAAAAACTAAATATTACTTAAATCATTATTTTATAAAAAAATCAGTACCATTAAAAATATAAAACTAAGGGAATACTAATTAATCCCAATAGTACCTACCCTAAATAATTTATCTTAGGGCATTCCACTTGCTTGTAACTTGACTTTTTTCCCATCAGTCATTGCCCTTCCTCAATTTACACTTTATACCTTAAGTTTGCGGCATTTTAATTCAGCTAAACTCAAGTTTACACATTCAAAATTATAGACAGCCTTCAGAAATGAGCACACCAAACTGGCTTAAAAAAACATCCCAAATTTGGCAACACCAAATACATTTTGATCATTATTATATTTCTTGAAACTTAGTCATAGTTTGGTAGCAAACACGCTTAAGTTCACACTGCAGATAAGCCAAAATTGATAGCGAAAAGTTATATAGATAAGATAGTAAATTCGAACAAGGAAGAGTCGTTGTGCGCCAATAATAACCATCTAGGTGCACGAACAGTGCTATCTGTGGCCAGACCCTTGGGGTGTGAAAATCGCTGGGTCATCGTGAAAAGGCCGAAAAGGCAAGCTTCTTGTTTGCCTGTTGTTTTGGCCATTTATTTATTTATTTTTTTGGTAATTTGCCAAACATTGTGCGCTGGTTGGTGTTCGTCTTCGATTCCAAGATCTCGTGCCAGCCGGTGCTCGGTGCCAAAAGATTAGCATTTGAAAGTCAGCGTGTGCGTTTGCCTTCAGGGGAAAATTTCCACGAATTCCGCATAATAAACCCAAATACAGCTTTCGTACGTGGCCAAAATAGTATGAAAACCCCACGCCAAGTACTTGTCTGCATTCGGGGGGAGCTCATTACAAATATCACATGATGACAGTTTGTTTTTGTTGTTTTTTGCTAACCGCTCAGTGCTCATTTTGTGCTTCGGTGATTTCTGAGTTTCAGCGTGACTCATGGATTTCTTTAATTATCAGTCAAAGCTCTGAGATACTTATGTCTGTAGGTTTTGCAGACAGATGGAAGCTTTTAAGCTTTTATCTGCCGCACACCATTGAAAGTGACTAATACTATCGAATAGAAGCTTTTCAGACTGAAATGTGTGGGTATGCAGCTTTCAGAAAGAAAAGAGAAAGACTATATGAAAAATTTCCCTTATAGAAATACTCAACGTATCTTGACTTGCTGTGGACTTCAGAGTCAGAATGATGATGTCTTCAAAAAGAGTAAATTGAGGGTTGAAATTGAATTTCACAATGCTAAGAGGGCAATAGTAACTCCTCAATGAACCATCTTTTGCCTTATGTATAGGTATTTTCAGTAAAGGAATCAAAACATTTATTGACAAATATTTACAGCCCTTAATTACATCCACAATTGTCTGTTTATATTTTACTTTTCTTTACCAAGGTTATAAAACATATAATTTAAAATTTAAAAAATTTACTATGGTAAAGTTTATTTAATTTTTATTACATCCAGGCATTTACTTCTCTATAATTAAAGTAGAGTCAGAAATCATTTACAACTTAGTCATGTCTTTTCCAGCTTAATATATCACATCCAGCTGTGTCTGCTTTCATTTCCTTTATTGATTTCTTTATAGAAAGCAACAATTATAAGCTCATTTGCTTATTCCAGCTTAGGGATTATACAAATCTTGCCTATAACTTTGTGCTAGGTCAGTTGACAAGTATCTGTGCTGTCGAGATTTGTCTCCAAACACAACAAAAGATGAGTCACAACGCAAATGCTCCCAATAGAATAATGTCTAAAAGCGGTTTAGTGACTGTATAACTTGCCAATGCCTTTATTATATATTTATGTATATATATATGTTTCTATAAAGCATCGACAATGTTTTGCTTTCGAAAAGAAACACCGGCCGGCTGTGAGGACAAAGGCCTTCAACTTGTGGCTCGCGCAGATGGCAGGGAAATTTCACTTGAGGGAAATTGTAGCCTTGTCCCGCTCTCGCTCAAAAGTATCTCGCAGCACGAACATGTGTTGTGAGTAATCGCAAAGCTCCAATGCACACAACCGCACACGCTACGACACCGATAAGAAAAAGTATCTCAATATGCCAAACCGGTTTCTGCGGGTGCTTTTTGAATTTCACAACGAATGAAATTCACGAAGGCCTGTGAAGCGCACAGTTTCGATTCTGTTTGCCGCTTGAAGCGTACCAACGTCGGTTTGTTCGATTCAATACGCAGTGAATACTTCTAGCAGTCGGTTGACTCACTCTGAACAGAACCACACCAAGTGAACACAGTTCTCTGTACTATATATATAAAGAAGTGCAAATAAAATCAACTTAAAGCCCATTGTTTTCGATTCCTGTCGCAAGGAGTCGCAGTGCAAATAGTTTAGCAAATCGTTGTTGTTCTCCGCTGAGCAACAACTGGACACTTTTGTCGGTGGCGAAAAGTATCTAGCAGATCCGAGCAACGGCCGGACGTGAACCAAATACCCAGTGGTGGTGCGAGGAGCCACCCAACCAATTGCGTAGCAGCAAAGACAAGTGAATTTCGGTCGGGTTTTCTTAAAAACCAGACCACCGCTCTTGAAGACACATTCACCGAATTTATGTAAGTTGAAAACGCCAGTCGTCCAGTACCTGGAAAATAAGAAATTCAGCTAGCTAAGTGTATATAAGATATACTATATAATATAGACTTGCACCGAAAGCTCTTTAGTTGTTTTTGCGCCGCCATATTGAATCGCTTAAGTGAGCCGTTGACGTCACTTGCCCTCGAAGCCACACAAACACAAAAAAACTAACTAAAAAAAAGAAAACTAAAAAAAAAAGGTTACATTAGGGGATTTTTTTCTTTATAAATGATAGGGTGACATTTATTAGTGTGTAATTAGCTAGAGCTTGCGTGAGCTTTTCGTGCGGGGATTTTTCCATTGGTCGTTAATTGCTTTCTGGTGTTGTTGTTTTTGCCGGCCGCACGATTTCTGATATCTGAGCACCGATAATGTAGTGACACGAGCGTATGGGCCTTAATTATCTAAGTGAGGAAGGGAGCAGCAGGAGGGTGAAGTGGTTGCCAATCGCTGATTAGACCCCCCAACCACAGAGCCCACCCGATCCGAACACGAAACAGAGACCTGTTGCCCATATTGTTGTTTTTGCCAAAGCCATCTGCCTCTGCCGCCTCTTGTGAAATTCGAAAAAAGAGCTTTTCGCTGTAGGCGTGTGCCCGAGAGATTGTTATCTGAAAGCCGTTCGTATCGAATGAGGAACCATTTTTGCTGTTTGGGGTGGAAAAATACACGAAATTATCTGTAACTGTAACTGAAGAGTACTTAGGAAAGCCTATCCTTATCATCATGAGAGCCATAGATATATCTACGATCACCTTGCCAGTTTGGGGCCTATAAGTAATGTGTGTTCTCCGTTTCTTTGCTTACAGCTTAAGGGTAACTTGTGTCGACGACTCTTTTAGAGCTTGTTTAGAGGGACCCTAACAATTTCATTGTTCCTTTCTAACGGTCAATTAAAAGTGAGTATACCTTATCCTTTTTCTGTGTACTAGCATTAAGCCTCATGACTCTCAAGTCCTTGCACCCACCCCATAGTCCATAAGTCCATAATGTTGTATGAAAAAAGGAGTAATTCCAACAAAAAAAGGAGCAATTCCAATTAAAAAAGGAGTAATTCCAACCAAAAAAGGAGTAATTCCATTAAAAAAAGGAGCAATTCCAACTAAAAAAGGAGTAAATCCAACTAAAAAAAGGAGTAAATCCAAACGAAAAAAGGAGTAATTCCATAAAAAATTAACAAAAAACACACAAAAGAAAAAGATTTGTAAAATACACAGAAAGAAAATGGGAAAAAATAAGCAAAAAAAAAAAAAAAACTAAAAAGGCTAACGAAAAAAGGAAAAGCAAACTAACAAAAAAATAAAATGAAAACAAGGCCAAAGAAAAAAAACACAACTCACCCTACAAACCAACCACTTAACCAACCATCCAAACACAATGCATCCAAGCTGTTGTAAATCGCCAATAAAACACGATGGTCTAAAGGAGCAGTGGCCAGGATATACCAGCTATGTCCTGCGCCACTGAGGCCCACAGCCCCACAACTTGTACATTTGCTAACCCACCCAAGCCACATGAATAGAATATAATGGGGGTGCGATCCCCAAGGAAACAGGATCGCGCCTCTGCCCGTCGTCGATCTGTGTAATAACAAAATCTTTTTTCTTTTGTCTATTTTCTTTCACATAAAAATCAAAACAAAATATTACGAACACTCTTAACTGCGCTTGCTCCACTCATCCACCAAATCCTGAAATGCCAAAAATAATGCGATTTAAATCGTTGAAATTTTTGTGATAATCCTGTCGTACCCAAAAATCGAAACCGTATGAAAAACGAACCGTACACCAAACCGTATATTTTGCCACGAACGTATTGATTTGATTGTTGTTTGTGAAAACGAAAAACAGCCACGTTCAAAATGGCATTCTCCGTCGAAGCCCATACCAGCCAAGCCAGGCCCAAGAGCGAATCAAACCAGAGCAACCCAATCAACCAAGAGCCCAGCAGCAGTATCTGCAACAACATCCCCAAGAGCAGCTCAACGAGCAACCCAGATCGTGTTTGCAGCACCGCCAACTCAAGCAACAGCAACGAGAAGGAATACCGAAAATCCCAGAGATATAATATTGACGATCCAGGAGCCAGCACGACGACAGCAGGCACCAACATACGTGGTGACAACCCAGGCAGAGCAGAAGACAACATCCACGTCAACAACATCCCAGGATTTAGAGGCAACGGCTGGCGCGACAAACTTGTGGCCGCATTGCTGCTGCTCTCAGAGGAAAACAAGGCCAACGGAGCGTACGAAGGATTCGCCTATTTCGACGATAACCACAATACCGATCGTGATAGACAGCAAGCCAAATCCGAGAATTCTGCTGATCAAAGTACCCACAAGCAGCACAAGCAGCAGCAACAACAGAAATTGCAGCAATTGCAGCGTGACAGAGCACAGAGCGCCTCGAACTCGCATTATCAGAATACCCTTTTTACCAGGGTCGGTACCAACGCGTCCGCCAGCCAACCGGGCTTCGCCTGCAACGAGGTCTATAGTAAATCCGATAGATTCGGCGACGCCAACCCGTATCTCAACGTACCCCACGACTGGGACTGCAACATCAGATACGTCCAAACAGACGCTGGCAGGTTTACCGACTACGGAAATGGTGAACCAAACGGTCCCGGTTTCGATCCCGCCTCCGGCACAGACCCTGGCGTCCATGGCTGGTATCCAGCTGACAGGTGCGGACGAGCCGCCATCCCGCCGGGATATGAGTGGAGCAATGCCTACTGCCACAGTTGAAGAGATAGACGTTCCGGTGTTCATTGATGGTGAGTACTGTGTTTTGTGTGTGTGCGTTGCCTATGTACCCAGCACTCTCTCATTACTGTTGCTAAGCGCATCCAGCGATCAGCGATCAGCGTTCAGCGATCCCAAAAAGATACACAATCAGTTGGAGAAAGAGTCAGATAGCAGGCATTGAGCGCGGCCCGGGTCCTGGGTCCCCGTCTGGGTCCCGGCGCCGTCGCTCTGCCAAGGACGTCGAGGTACAATGTAACCACGTAGCGGGCGAAAGGCGAAGATCACAGTGCAATGACCCATTGAAGAAACGAGTGGAAGATCGAGGGAGGGACCGGGGGGTGGCTAACGCTTACCCCCGTCCCGCCTCTGTTGTTGGTAAATGGCAACGTAATAATTCGTACGTTCGATATCTTTCAGATATTTGATCTATGTACTTCCATTTATCGGCCACTTCTTTTCCATATGTTTCCAACACTTTTCGTAAACGATCTCTAAAAATATTTTCTGTTCCTTTAAAACTCTCTCTTTAAATTACTTTTGTTCTTACTATTTTTCGTTATCCTGGAAATAATGTTCATTTGTATCTTCCAATTTAATTATTCTTCAATGCTTTGCACAGTATTAGTTAAAAGGGTTTAATCTTTTCAAAGTTATATGAGTTTTTATTTAGCTAAAAAATTATACAAGTTTTACATAGAGATTCTTACATATATTCTTTGTTCTCAAACAACAACCCCCGCAACTTTATAGTTTCGATAATAGTTTTTATCTTCTCCCACATAATTTTTTCATTCTTTAGACTATTCCTTCTAATTTCTACAAAAGAGAAAACTACTAGTTCGTGAACACATTAGATTTCTGTATTATTCTCCAAAATCTTACCTTACTTCTTGACCCTGTGGTTTATATAGACAAACAGGAATTAATTTTTGTAGATTCCAATTAGGTAATTTAAATCACATTTCATTCTTAGTCTTAATTTCTGTTATTATTTTATAATAACAATAAGTAAACACTTCAAAATAACTCTTTTTATTTAGTGCCACGTGTTATGAATTTATTTTTTCGAAGAACTCTCATGCACTTCCTTTCAAAGTTGAAAAGGTGACGTGTTCATCTGATATCAATCTTAAACCAACAAATTTACTAAGGCACAAATGTCTTTCACTTCTATACTTCTTCTTCTGCAGAAGTAGAAGCATTATTTTCAATTCGTTATTTTTATATATAGAGTATCTTTATAGCAGAATTTCTATTAGAATGTGTCCTCTTTATTGAACTAATTGTTTCCCTTGAAGAAGTTATTCACAAAATTATGTCGCTTTTTTATTTAATAATATTTTCATTTCTACAAGTTAGTTTTGGTTTAGTATTTCCTCCATACACCTCTTGCTCTATTATTCTTCCATAAAGCTTTCTAAAGAAAGTCACACATTTTTTGTCCAAAACCCAAACAGATGTTTAGGTGATGTGGCTTTTTTAAAACACCTAGAAGGGAGCTTTTTTCCAACTCAAGTTATATAACCGTTCTGCTTTCAATATAAATCTTTGAATAAATTAGCTGCGTAGCTAGAATGCACCCAATTGCGACCTTCAACCTTAAAAAGTGCCTCCATGTTTCTGCCTGGCAACGAATGTATGTATCTCCGACGAGGTGTTTTTGCAGCTCTTTGTTACAAGCTCTTATCGATAAAGTTGATGCTCTCGCTCGGTGACTGAAGTGAATCATTTGAATGGTACCATCTCAAACTAATTGCGCAGTTTTCAATTTGTTGTTGGATTTTTTAACGCTCGCACGTCAGCAGAGGGCGAAATTATGCGATAAGCGTAAAGAAACTATATACGCTTGAACATTGTTTGTATCTTTTGTAATGGTCTCGAAATTATAAATATATATCGCTAATATGTGTAGCCACTTAAATGTGTGTAAGCCTTTGTCTTCGATTGTCCAATCAGAAGCAGAGTTAGCGTCACCTATCCCATATATTATATGCATCTATATTTTCCATCTCTACCTATTGGATAGGAGTATAATTACTGTATGCGTCAGAGATGAACTATTTTTTATTCTTTGGGAATCAATTTCTATAGCTTGATAAATAATATATATCAGTCTCGGAAACAAACACTTACAAATTTATTTACCAAAATTAGAGTTATTTATTCTTCCTAAATGAAATTTATTGCATTTAACTTACCTCAGATATGTATCTCTAAAGAGCTCAATGCCCTACAGGTTCTGCCAACATTTCTACTCCCAAAGTCCATATAAGGCTATGAACTTTGGGGTATAGTATCTTCTAGGTATTACCCCCCTAACTGCTTCATAAAAAACCTTTGTTAGTTGGCGAAATATATACTCAATTTCTATATAAACAAAGTAATAAGGGGCTTGCCTAGTGAGAGAGCAACCAGCTGATTCATGACCCAAATTCACTTCGCACATGTTTTCTAGCCGGCAAATAGCAACAATTGGCCAAAAAGCCAATACGTTTTTATACATTTTTATTTAAATAAATATCATGATTTGATTACTGATCTGCCCCTTAAACAAAGATATCGATTAAATTAAATAATTGGCGGTAGGCTAGTTCCTCTTTCACGTTTAATACATTTTATTAATTTGTTGTGAAATTCAATCGAAGTGATCTGCAGAAATTGAGAGAGCATAGTTTGCCGCACACAGCCACCTGCAGAGGGAGAGCATCCGTGACCCGGTCTCCCTCTTCGGTTCATATACCTCGCTCGCTCTAACTTACGTTTATGTGCCCGAGTGCCGGCAAAAGAGATAGCTATACTCAGGGGAAATGTAGCTCACAGATACAGATACAAGCAAACCGAAGCAAACTCTCACAAGCACATTATGAACGAGCTCTCTTTCTCTCTTGTTTGTTTGTCATGTTTTTGGCAAAGTGCAATGCGTATACGCAGTGTTGCGGCTTAAAAGGACTTGAAGTTACTTTTATTTAATATTTTAAAATTGAATAAAGGGTTTTATGTACTTTCAAAGGCTTTTCTACAGTTTGCAAACAAACAATCGAAACAATTCAATTTTTTGACACTCACTCCGACCGCAATTAAATTTCCTTATTAAATTGGGCAGTTCTTATTGGTACAAAATTCATACGACAAATGCACTCAACGCATGTGTGGAATAACAATAATTATTATTCGCGAACCTTCTTCGCTCTGGTGAAATTCGAGTGGCATTGTATTTGTGAATATTCCAAACGGTTAACTTATTTCCACGGCCTACAGCGGTCAAAAATCTATGTAATTGGCAGAAGAACAAATCGCTCCCGCGCAGCTGCAGAGCGCCGAGTCTCTCGCTCTCACCCCTGACCGTGTACTTGAGTGGGTGTGAGCGAGACGACGCTAGGGCCCCATACTTGTTGCGCAGTCAGCTGTTAGGGCTCCCGCTCGCTCTCACGCACACCAGACCAAATCCCGTTCTGATATTGCCGGGTCTTGAGCGCTGCTGCACAGTTGCTTTCAAGTCGTTGCACGTTTTGGTTCGTCTTTTCCTGAGCGGATAAATCAAATCGAACAGATATTCAGAACCAAATCAAAAAGATATTAAGCGCCGAAATAAAAAGCACTGCCTAAGGTGAATATATTTGAAACTAAAATATTAAAATTATTTTATTTCGATTTCAATTAGATTCTTTTTATAATTTCTCATGCCATTTAAACATTATTTTTGTTTGTTTTCTTTTTGCATTTCTCTCATTTATAGGTCTATTTAATTTTGTGTCCGAATTCGTGTTTCCGAAAAAGTAAAAGTGTGTGTTGTGTGTTTTGCCAACCCCTAACTTGGCACACGCACACTCGCACACACAACCAGCAAAAGCGAGCACGATCGTTCCTGTTCAATTTTCGTGTGGTTGTTGTTAGTGCGCGCTATGCGTCATGCGCTTGTATGGGGGAATTTGCCGGCTATGAATGTGTACGTGCGAGAGGGAGAGAGAAAAACTAGAAGAATTATGTTGACAAAATTCAAATGTTTAATTTCCCCGAGTCGTAGCTTACTTATTTTTTGTTGAAATATATAATTAAACAAATATTTTTTTTTATAAATATTTAGGTGGGGCTTTCCTATTATTAGCACATTAATTTATCCATTAAAAATTCTTTTCTATTCTTTGTTGTTAATTTTTGTTCTATAATTTCTTTTTTAAAATTTATACAAAACTGTTTTCTTTTATTATTTAATGTACATTTTCGATTTAATCAGGAAAAATCGGTTTATTATCCTCCGATTTTCTTTCTTTTCCTTTACGTTTGTGTTTCGTTTTCCATTTTTTTTGTTTTCTTTCATTTCCCTTTCGTTTATTTAATTTCACAACAAATTGTGCGAGCGGGACAACTAATCTTACTTCGTATAGTTCGATAAATGGCCGTGTAAAAAGAGCCGGTGGCGCCGCCATTGCATAGTACTGCGGGTAAACTTCGAGACAAGATAGGGACGTCGAGTAGCGCCGCTATGTAGAATCAATATGGCGAAGATAGCGTGTAGAATAGAGATGTAAAATATTAACTTGTTTCTTTAAATTTATTTAAATGAAATAAAACTACAGTTGCCTTTACTATTTATATACATTTTAGTAAAGCTTAGGTATAACAATTAATAATATTTATTTAAATAGAATTTACAAATTATAAAACTTTCTCCAAAATATAAAAAAATGGGTACTTAGAACTTAATCTTACACACACTCATCTAGCAAAAGCTTCTTAATTTTATTTATCCTTCGATACTAATACTATTTCTTTTTTGCCACAGAATACCTGCAAGATATAGAAGCAACGTCATCTACGTGCAGCAGCGAAAACGGAAAGGAGATTTTTACTGAGACGGATATTCTTGACTTTGATATAAACATGTTTGCCGAGGAGGATCTTTTCGAGTTTGACGGCAAGAAGATGGATCCCTACAGTCCGACGATGGACGAGATGAACAACGACACACTAAACGACGACTACCAACTAATGGATGGACTCGACCTGCCCGAGGAGGAGACCCTGGACATGACGGCGATGTGCGGCATCGACATCACCCAGCAGGACTTCGACCTCACTTCCATACTTACCAGCTCGCAGGACCCCATGCTGCCTACCTTCTCACAGCCAGCATCCACAACAACCAAAATCTTCACCGAGGAGCCTCTCATCGCCGACGAGGCCAGCTACGCCGGCAGCGCCTACGGCTGCAGCCAGGAGTCGCTCGGCTTCGGCCTGGTTGAGGACGTCAAGCCCAGTGGCAGCATTGCCTGCACTGGCGGCGACCTCGCAGTGGCCATCCCAGCACCCATCCATCATATTCCCACGTCGCTGAAGCGCTCCGCCCCCGCCCCAGTGGTGGAGACCCAGGCGATCAAGCGCAGCCGGCTGATGGTCCAGATCAACACCCAACCGGCACCAGTTGCCAGCGAGCCGAGCACGCCCGATATCATTGAGCAACTATTGAACTTCGATAGGGTAAGTTTCACGCCCCAAACAGGACTTGGGAGCTTCCTAGACGTCCTTAACAGCCAACTGGATGCTAATCTCGATCATTTCTGGAACTTACAGCTCGAGACCGCCACCACCAGCACCAGCAACAGCAACACCTCCAATCTCACCTTCACCACCGCCAATATCATTGAGGAGCTGCGCAGCGCCGAAGAGGAGACCACCAACGACTTCTCTCCGCCCAACACCCCGCACAGCAACTACTCGGCCAGCTCCAGCAGTGTGGCGCCCACCTGCCAGACCGGCTTTGGTGGCTTCCTCACTGCACCCGCCTCGCCCGCCTACTCCGTTGCCAGTACCTCCCAGTTCAGCAGCTCCGCGTCGTCCAACAAGCGGAAGCGTGGCCGTCCTGCCAAGGATCATGCCGACGGACCCGATCCCGAGCTCATGTCCCGCATGAGCGGCGACGAGCGGAAGGCGTACCAGGACAGGATCAAGAACAACGAGGCCAGCCGCATCTCGCGCCGGAAGACGAAGAAGCGCGAGGAGGAGGAAAAGCAGGCGGAGGACGAGCTGATGGCCGAGAATCTGAGTCTGCGCGCCCAGGCCAATGATGTGGCGCTCATGGAACGCAAGTACAAGAAGTACCTGATGGAGCGCCAGCGGAAGAACAGCACCTACATCAAGCAGGAGCAGCATTGAGATTCTCGTAGCCATTTAGCCATAGATAGCATAACTGTCGTTACCTACCGATGTCGCATATTGCGGTGCATAGCCTTAGTCCGAGGATACCCCTCGTCGTCGTCATCCATTCGTTTAGTTACTTAAGTTGTCGTAGTCGTTGTAGAAGTCGAGAGAGAGAAACAGAGAGAAGCAGAAATCCAATTTCCAACATGGACATCAATCCAAAGCGATTGATGTAAAACGTAACCATTATAGCCGCGTACATAGGCATAGAAGAGGAGGCGCCCATCGAGCGCGAGAAGTTTTTAATTATAATTGTATTTTTATTATGTTTGACAAAACCTTAAAAAAATTTAATTGTTTTTTGTACCCACAAACACACACACAACATATACTTTTCGTCATAAGTGTAATCTGCAAAAAAAAAAGCATGAAAAAATCACAAAAAAAAACCTATGTAAAGATTACAATTTTATTTTTTGTTTAACCCCCATTGATGAACAAAAAAAGTTACAAAAATGTCAACAAAAACATAAAATATTATTAAGAACAATTGAAAGGAATATTTTACAAAATATGAATATATAACCGTAATTGTTTCAATAAAGCGCATGTTTAAACAGCATGACAAAATCAAAAAAAAGTTTATCTTTGCGTATTTAATTACATTTTGGGTTTGGATTCAATTCCAGGCATTAACACAGCACCATTAAGGAATAACTATTGCGGGGCTACATGTTCCATGTTTGTTTTTATTTAACTTTTAACAATATTTCATTTACACGCGGGCCAATATTACAAAATATTTATTTAATGTTCATTAACTAAGGATTGCACCAACTAGAATTTTTTGATCAACTGCCGAAAGGGAATTAACTAAGTAGGCCAGAACCAGGCTAGACTCCTACGGAAATTGGATTGCGATTGGGATGGAACCCGAGGAGAATTCGAGATTCAGCCAATTTGTGTGCGGGTGTGATTTACTGCAATTACTGCCACCACTTTCTGGATTCGGGTTTGGGGGGCAGTGCAATTTGCTAGATTTTTGTTGCGTGTGTTTAGTGGCAGTAAATTGCAGTAACTGCTGCTGTTGGGTAAACATTTGAAGTATCAGCACGTCGTTCTCGGGGGGTGGTGTCAAGGCGCGCCTCCATTATTTACGCCTCCTGCTCTTTGGTTCCGTAATTGTAGTGCAGGAAGCGAATGCCTTGGATTGTTTGAGCGGTGGCATTGGTGGCATGGCAGGCAAAGAGCAGCCAGTTTCTGGGCTGCACCTTGTACGCGAAGCGCATGAAGATGCACGAGTAGAGGGTCAGAGCTGGAAGAAACCGATGTAAATTAGTGAGGGGAAGGTCTTGAAATACATATATAATAGCAAATATTAATCAAACAGTAGCTGTAGACTCCCTAAAACTGATTTTCCAGCTGCTCTTGAAGCCTTCTTATCGGCAGCCACTTTGACTGTTTCCGTATCTGGCTTATCAGGCCGCTGGCAGCGATTTGCCAGGAACATATCACAGCGGCTCTGATTACGACATCTTTAGCGGAAACTTTCGATGTTGCGACGCGTGTCTGGGAATCAGGTTTCGTAGCCAAAACCCCAAATAACTCTCCTCTCCCTCCTCACCTAGTGTCATTTTGCCAGAGATGAACTTGGGGCTCTTTTGTGTGTCGGCGAGAGCGGCCACGGGAATGCCCCAGTTAGCCACCGGTCCCCAGAAGTGGGTGCTGCGAGTAAACCAAATAAATAGTTATATATCAATATTGTTATTATCTAGTATATCCGTGCAAACCTCATGAAGTAATCCCTCCACTCCTTGCTCGATGTGTTGGCCGCTGTGGCCATGGTCCTCCGGATCGACATGATGCTTCAAACTGTTAATATTAATCAGAATCAACACACACCTGGTGGAATAATTTAGATTAGATTGTCTGTCTGCCATATTAATGCAAATAACAAAAAAAAAAAAATCCCCTCAAGGTCTTACAGGTTGTTTGTTGTTGTTTTGGTGTTGTTGTTGTTGTTGCTGGAGCTGCTACTGCGTCTGGAACCTTGATCTAAAATACCACGAATTTTGGTCTACCGGTAAGGAAATGAATGTTGGGAAACACGTCAATACACTTGGGAAGCTGGAATGTGTTGTTTGTTTACCTGTCACTAAGTGTATTTTTTATTTTGGAGCTTATATAAAAAACAAATTTGTTAAACGAAGGTGCAGTGTGCCCACCTGATTTCCGGTTTATAAAATGTTATTTTTTACCAGCGATGCGTGTATTTTTCTGTGCGCGGTAGCTGGTTACACTAGCTACACTACACTACACAGATGTCGGGAAATATCAACAATGGGCACACTAAAATTTTTAAATTTGGGGCGCGAGTTGAAAATAATGCAAAGTGAATTGGTATAATTTGAAAATAAATCTATTGGACTTCTAGGTCACAATTAGTTCTTGTGTTTGTTAAAAACCTCAAGTATAAAATATATATTTCAACTACTTGTGAAACTTATGTGGAGAACATAAACAGAATTGGTTATTTTTACTGCCAGTATAGTGAATAAAACAAAAATTAGAGTTCAATCAAAATTTGAATAAACTCAGTATTTGTAATCTTTTATTGGGGATTATTATTTTAATTAATTTATAAAAATGTTGAAAATAGTTTACGATCAAACGTATAATATTAAGAATACGTAAAATAATTATGTTATAAAATTTCAGAAGATAATTGCTATGAAATATTATCATTTTAGTAAAGAAGAGCTTAGATCAGAGAGCTTCATATTGATATGAGAAAATTAAAGTATTTTAACTTTTTTTATTTTAAAACTATTTTTTATAACATTAAAACAGATTTTTTTCCTTCTACCTTCCTAAGTAAAAAAATTGCAATATATAGTATGGGCAATTCTCTGATGTCGCATGCGACATTTTTACGCATTCAAACTGAAAAAAAAAACATGTTTCAAGACTTTATTTTAATTTTACAAAATTTGAAACTTATAGTTCTTGGTAAGCTCTATAATTGGTGCTAAGATCGATTTCAGACAATTTTGCGTTTCCGAGATAATTATCAAAATGTAAGGAATTCGCACGCGACAAAAACAGAAGTCACATTTTTAAAAACCAGTTCAAGCTCTGAATTCAGCGAGACCTGATGCTAGATTTTAGTGAAATTAATTTTAATGTATTATATTATATTAATATTATATTATATTAATGTTGTCTTAATTATATTTTTAGTTTGACCTTAAAACATTAAGTACTTTTTTTTTTTAAATTGAATTTTTATCGATGTCGCACGCGACACCTTTTATCATCACTTTGCATGTGGTTTTTTAATATTTTAGAAGATCATATATCCGTTTTATTTCGAATTTTTGCATTCTAATATAATCTATTTTTAAGGCTATAAACTAGTTTCAACTTTTATAAGCTTTTCTAGCCTGAAATGTGCTAAGCCCGCAACACTGCGCCGAAGTCAAACGCGCGCAAGTTCAAAATTATTCAGTTCAAAAATTTCACTCAACGAAGGCGGTTGTGCCGCCGGACGAATGCGGCTCAAAGGAAACTTGGCTCGGTAAAATGGTGGAAAAGTGGCACCAACCACAACAACACCAACAACAACAACGACGACTACACAGCATCTGACAGAACAACAAAAAGTAGCGGAATAGGCAAATGGAAATGGTCGCGCAGTCGCTGGCTCTGCCGACGTCGCAGCCTCTGCCAGCTTGTAATCCCCGTGTCTGTGTGCGTGTGTGTGCGTGCGTGCGAGTGTTTATGTGTGGTCAGTGTGCCATTTTGCAAGCATTTTCCATGTGCGGTCCAGCGAATAGCAAAAGGAAAAGCGAATTGTGACGAAAAAGCCAAACCATAAAAATTATGAAAAACAACAGAAAAAAATTAATAATTTTTTTTAAATATAAAAATCCCTTTTTCTAAAGACAACGCGTCATCGAATTTCATGCCCGCCCTCCCCTTCGAAGAAAAACCCCCGCGCCTTGAGAACGAAACCCCAGAAAAATCAATCCCCCGCAGAACGTGGGAGTTATGCTTTTCTTTTAAAAAATATTTCCTCCCCCCCTAATTTGTTGCTAGTTAGCGTAAAATTATCTTACATTTTTCCCCGAGAAAGTCTGCCAAAAGGTTTTCGCACGCGAGAAAGAAAAAAAAAAAGGAAAAGTTTAAGAGAAAAGCCAATGAGCCGCTCCCAAAAAATCCGAATTTATCAACAACAACAAGAGCGAAGGCAAGAAGAAGAAGAAGAAGAAGATGGAGATGAAGCAGCAGCAGCAGCAGCAGGACGAAAAGAAAGAGCAACCACAACAACAGACAAAGAAACGCGAAAATAATAAGGCGAAACCTTAAAAATTGGAATTAGTTTAAACAATGATGATTAAATAAAGGGAAATTTTAAATAAAAAATGTGAAATAAAGTTATAGGAAAATGTAAAAGCCAAGGAAAGGAATTAATTACTGAAATTAACAGGACATGAAGCGTAGGAACGAAGAGAGAAAATTATATGAGAGAATGATAAAGTTTAGCTAGTAATATTTGTGAAATATAAAGCAAAGAAAGACGGTAAAGTTAATAATAATAAGTAAGCCCAATAAATTAGCAAGAAAAATAAAGTACAAGTGAATGAAATTTATATATTTAGGGAAATATAATGCTTTAATGTTATTTAATTGACAAACTGGTGAAAAGTAGGACAAAAGTTTAAAAATGTTAAAAACTCAGAGTAAATTTTTAAAATTAAAAAGTGACTTTTAAAACATAAAATTAAAGGTTCAAAAATTGTTTCGAATTGAAATAAAAAAACGTACAACTTGTATATAAAGTAACATAAATGCTTTTGTTAAATATGTTATAGATTTAATCTACAAAATATTCCCTTACAAAAGACTAATTAGAACCTTTTTCAATTCAACAATTTGTTTGAAAATATATGCCTGAAAAAGGTAAAGTTACAAAAGTTAAGTTTTCAATGATAAAGTTAATGAGTCCTTTATACTTTATACAAGGAGACAATAGAACGACCTAGTTGCTTCCCCCTGAAGGTCTCGCTTTCTTTTCTCTGGCAATACGCAGATATATAATTACTTGCTCCTGTTGGTGGTGCTGTCGTTGTTGTCGGAGAACTGGCGAAAATGTCCCCAAAACGCCTCAATTGAATAAGTGCCAAATAGAGGCAAATAGAGGCCCCTTAAGCTCACTAATCCAGTGCGACTAGTTAAAGTGTCCGAATCTAAATCTGTTCACTTGTTTGCCGTTGATTCAATCAAGCGCAGGCCAAGCACAGGCCCAGAAAGGCGCACTCGAGAACGAAAACAAACACTCGCACAATGCAGAGCGTCTTCTCAATGCAAATTGAGTTTATTGTTCGGTCAATTGAGGAAAATTTGCTTAGGTGCCCCCTTGTAGAACGTCGAAAGACGTTTTATGGCCCCGTAAGCAGATGAGGTGACTGGTGATTTGCGTTTAGTTGCTTTTCGACAGTCGGCGGTGCGAAATCGTAATCGGAATCGAATTCGGGATAAAACATAAGTGATGAATCAAGAAATATAATTTCAATTTCCCTCCAGGAAAGTGTCTCAAGTGTGAAATGCCAAGCTGAGAAAGCTGCGAAAGCCTCAAACTCAAGCCTAAGTGTGTGTAAAAGGATATACAAATAAGGAAATAACACAAAAAAATATAAATACCAAACAAACGAAAGTGTTCAGCAACAAAAGACTCCTCACTGGATCATCAGGATACCTAAAGCGCCTAAGCGAGGATTTACACAGGAGCTGCACAGATGCAGCCCTAAGTAAGTAAGACTAAGTACGCCTGCAATTAGCATTTACATAGCCACTAAGTCGACAGTCGAGTGCTTTTTTAGTCAGAGGCATTTTCCGACCAAAAGGGCGTGTGTTGTATCTCCGTCTCTCAGCATCTCTTTTGTGGGTGTGCGGCGGCACAAGAGTGATTGTGTGTGTCTGTGTGTGTGTGTCGCTCTCCTGCGATTCTGTTGTTGTTGTTGCTGTTGCTGCTCCTGATGCTGCCCTCGCTCTTGGCGTTTTTCATTGATGTTGATGGCCTGGTACATCATCAACTTACTGCTCGGCTGCGCCTCTTTACTTTGTGTGTAATAAAATTGATGATAAAATAAAAATGGATAATGGGCGATTTTCGGTCTTCGTATCCGTCTTCTCCGAGAGTTTTTGAGCCGAGAGTCTGGAGACTCGAGAGTCAAGAGTCTGTTGTTTACCGTCTCTCACTTTTGTGGTAATTCCCCCCCAACACACAGACACACACACACAGCAGGCGTTTCTCTTTGTCTCTTTTCTGGGCTCTCCACATCTCACCACCCCCCAAAAACCGCACACTTTTTCTCTTCGCAGGACACACACACACTCTCTCTCTCTCTCGCTGTTTGTGTGTGTGCCCGGGGGGTGGGCCATGGCGGCGGGGTGCATCCTGTGGCTGATAACAATGCTGCACAGTTGTTAATGGCTCTGGAAAGCTCGCCTCCAAATTGCAACACTTTAATCGCGATAATGCGGGACGCCGATAAAAAAATAAATAGCAGGCACACGCCCTCGCACATGAACTCGGAAATACACTTGAACTTACAAGAGTTGCGGAGTTTTTTTAAACTATAAGATAAGAAGATATATAGATTATAAGATAGTCAAAGCTGAAACTTGGGGTTTAATGTTCTAGAAATATTTATAAAGCTTAAGGAAATGCAAAATTAAGTGCATTTTTATTAAGAAAAGTATACATGTTTAAGGAATTTATTGCCTTTCCATTAAAAACGATTTAGTAACTTCATTAATGATTTTAATTTAACGATTAAAAATGCTCAAAAGATTTGATAGGGTTAAAAGTAATCACTTAATCTCTTTTTATGAGAGAGAGGATTTTTTAATCGTCAACTCCCAAAAGAGCTTTTGAATTTAAGCATTGTGTAGTTTCGGTAGCTTCCATAATTTATAGTGCTTAAAACTATAACAATTCAAATACGAATTTAAGCTCAGGATTATGTTTAGGTTTATGTATTTTTCTGAAGTTTGAAACTGAAACTGCAATAATTTAAATGGTAGACTTAAATAATAATAAAGGTACATTATAGGCTTAAAATTGTGTGTTTTTGTAGTTTCCACAACTAAACACAAATTTTATTTGTAAAATATTTACATGATAATTTTAATTATTACTTTATAACTTTTCTAAAACTTGTAGAGTTTACACCTTTTTGATAATTAACTAGTTTTCGTAATTTAAATGCCTTATACAACCCGTGAAAAGCCATCTTATTCAGGTATTCTCCGTTTTCATGAACCCAAACTAACCGAAAAACCTAATTAGAACTTGTTCGCTTTATTTCCTATTAAGAAATATATATATATTCCAGCTTCACTAAAATGTATACAATAGTAACCCAATTCAAACAGTGAGATAACAAAAAATGTAGTAGCTATTTAATAATGGAGATGGTTTCAGATAAATACGTGGCACTAGAGAGAGAGCTGAGGCTGTGAAGGTTCTGGGAGTGCTCCGCCCCGCCCCGCCCCCCAAAGGATGCTATTCGTAGGACATTAAGGGAGCACACGTTCCGTCTTGAGCTGAGCCCGGGCCTCAGTCAGGCATAATTTGGTCGTCGTATCGTATTTAGCCGGGTTAATTACCGAACATTGTGTTGATGGCTTAAGCGTTTCATGGGGCGCCATAATGTGGCCGGCGTGTCCTGGAGGCGCTTTTTAAAACGCTGCCAATTGTTGTCCTGCGAGGCATTGCTCTTGTTGTTGTTGCCTTTGGTAATTGCAGATGGTTTCTTGGCCGCATTGAGACTTCCTGGTCGACTCGGTGGAAATGACTGCGATAAGGTTAAATATTTAATAGGTTTTTGTGTGCGAGACTCCTGCAACTCTTGCTCTCTCTCGCTCTTCTAGCCTCGCAGGCAGCCTCTCAGATAATTTCTCCAGCGACAACTGTCTGTCTTTCTGTCTTTCTGTCAGTCAGTCAGTCAGCCAGTCGGTCCTGTGAGTCCCTTCCTCCAACTCTCTGTCTCTGTCACTTTGCAAAAGTTTTTGCAGCTGCCTCGCCTCACCACGCTTCGCCTTTTGTTTTTGTGTGTTTCCTATTTTTTCCTTGTTGGCTTAGCTCCCTTTTGCCGCCTTCCTCTTGACTATTGGCGATGGCAGCATTTTAGAAATAAATTAAAATTTCATTTAAGTGCCTTTCAGCTGCGAAAACTTTCTTAATTACAAATGTTTTGTTGTCTGTCGCTGCTGCTGCTGTGTCACTCTCGAGTCCGCATCCCTTCCACGAATGAGAACCAATCGATGTCCGTGTTTGCATGGACAGTTCAAGGTTAATCCTGGGGGCCCATTACGATTTTTCGATCGGTTAAATGTGTCAAGGTGCCCGAAGGAGTAGCAGCAGATACATATGTATGAATATGCAGCAGTGTTTCGGTTCTGGCCAAACCGCACTTGAGATAAATTGCCTGCAAAATGGCCAAAAGCCCCACACAGAATATGCCAGGGATGTGTACAAAGGACCACGCTGACATCTCTTAGTCATGAGCAGGTGCCTGGGTGCCTGGCCCCGGACCCCAGCTAGTCGCATGCAAAAATAATCATGCACAAATGGATCCCCGCAGCAACAAGCCATGCACTCAGGCCACACACAGTCTCAACCGGGGGAAATGCTGGGGCTGGATGTGGATGTGGACTGGGCACAAAAAATAGACAAAAAATAGAAAGGACTTGGAGCGCTCTTCGCATGCACTTAGATGAAAACGACAGCACCAGCAGCGTCCACAACAAAGAGCAGCAAAAACAACGGACAACGAGCAGCGAGCAGCGAGCTACGAGCAACGAGCAACTCGAGTAATGACAGCAGCAACATCAGGCAGCAGGCAGCAGGCAGCAGCCACCGCAGCAACAATGGGGCCAACCGCTGGCCACGCCCCTCACATGCTGGCTTGTCTGGCTGCCAGTGGCGATTCAGGGATTCATTCATCCATTCATGCGCTCTGGCCATGTCGCCGGATGTGTGTGTGTTTGTGTGTGTGCCAGTGGGTGGCCTCTACACAGAGGGAAATGCGACAAAATAAATTCACAGCGAGTCTGTTTATGGGTCTCGGTTCTGTTTCCTGCCCAGCTGCAAAATCTCGTTAAGTAATCGTAAACTTGTTAGACAACTTATGTCCCAAATCCGTATTCCATCATTCTTGAAATACGTGATGAGAATCGGAAACTAACTCATTAATATTAAGCCCCCATCAATAATTGAGAACAACACAAGTGTTGTCTATTGCTAGTTTATGGGGGGTTATAGTTTGAACTAAGAATGTTTATTTAGAAGAAAAATGCTAAATAAAAAAATATATTGCTAATAATTAGTAAATTTAACAGAGTATAACGAGTATATGAAGGATATTTTAAAGATAATATTGAAAATGTTAGGGATATATAAACTAAAAATTAGGGATGTGTATCCAGAGTTAATAGCCATATATGATGCATTGAAAAAAAAATCTCTTTTTATATTATATTGCAATTATCGTAGAGTTTAGTGTATCAAAATTTGACATAAATAGCAAAAAAATCTATATTAATTATTAGTACTATTATTTTATTATTATTATTATTTATTATTATTATTATTTACAACATCTCGGAAATTAAATATGTGTATTTCTGTCCGATATATCAAACAGATAATCGATCTATCGTCCACATATCAATACATTAAAATATCGATTAAATAATATGTTTTTGCTTCAAAATTCGATAAGGCTTAGATATATCTATGTTTTCTTTTATCCCAAGCTGGAACTTCATGGCATAGCTTTTATTTTAAGCACCTATAATTTTTTTATGTTTTAATATTTAATGTATTAAATAATTGTTCATACTTTTTAACAAAATACACAATTTTGAATAGATTTTTAATTAGAAAAGGATGTCCTGTCTTATTTAATATGCAGTCAGGAGTAGCTCAGCAGTCCAAAAGGTCTTCAACGATTTTAAACGTAATATCCATTTTGAAAAAGATATATATATTAGCTAGTTAGTGCCTTTGTTATTTTTTCTCCTTGTGTAAGACTTGCATCTTTGCCACATCGTTGTTGCCACTGATGATGTTGTTGGTCCTTCTGCTGACTGTGCTGCTGCTGCTGCTGCTGATGCTGCTGCTGCTGTTGTTGGGGGAACACACTTAAGTGGTCGTTTAGAGTGTGCCACGCTGTTGTTGCTTGTTTATGAATAAAAAATAGTTTATTTGCAAAACGTTTAGCCCAGGGGTGCTCGAGCGGAGGCGGCTGAAACGGTTACTGGAACTGGAACTGAAACGGGAACTGGAACGGGAACGGGAAAGGGAGCGAGAGCGGCGGTCAATTAGAGAGTTTCATCGAGTTAAGCTTCCGTTGGGCGCTAATGGACTGGAATCCGCTTGCCAAGTGCCAGGGAGTTGTTTCATAATTGAAAAAGTTTTCAATAAGGCATATATAATGTGAGCCATCCTAAGCCACAACGTGACATCCTTGCGGGGGCTTTGGCATGAGTTGTGTGTGAGTGCGAGTGTGTGTGTGCCTGTGTCACTGTCTCTGTGTGTGTGTGTGTGGGTCTTTGCTGGCAATTTCAATTGGCAAGCTCGGGATGCTGCAGTAAGCGCACCCGTGAGTGCCATAAGCATGCGTCCAAAGATAATTGTTACGTCATTAAGCGACTGCCAGTAAAAGGCCCAGGACAACACAGCAAACAAAATAAATAAATAAGAGACAATCACACACGCACACACCTAAGCAGGCACACACACTCACACGCATACGCACACACGACACACACACACACGCACAGTGTATGGGTAAGCAGAAATTATCGTTGCCTACTTTTGTGCGCAGTTCACAATTAAATACATTGGCAGCGACATATGCGGCAAAGCGTAAACAACAAGCCTGGCCAAAAACAAAAACGACGTTTTTCGCTCCGCCAACTCCCCGAACTCCTCTCCGCTTTCTCTCCTCTCCTCTCCTCTCCCCTCCTCCTGCAGCATCCTCCCCCTGCGGAAAAAGGGCGGCTCAGCAGAGAGGAAAGTTAGCTTTCTCTGCGTGTCTATCCTGGCGACTCTTATTCGTTGGTGTAAGCCGACCAGCGCAGGCGCTCTCTCTCTCGCAGTCTCTTAGGCTCTCTTTTGCCGCACACACACACACACACCCACATTCATAACACTCATACCCGCACACACACACAATGGTGGGCAATGTCAATGTAACTTTTATCCAGCTGCCGCTTCACTGGTTTCCTTTGCTGCAGCGCCGCCGCCGCTGCCGCTGCTCCGGTGGCTGATGGTGTGCGTGTGTGTGTTTATGCTCTGATTTGAATGCCACTGATAAGGTGGCATTACGCGTAACTGCTTGGGGAAGGAGCGGGGAGCAAGCGGTATCTGTTTTAAGGAGGGAAGAGTGGGGCGGAGGAGTTCAAGGAAGCTGGGGGGAAGTTGCTTTTTGCATTATAATTCGATCTGCCTTAGTCACAGGGCGGCAGCTTTGAGTGTGTGTTTCTTCACTGTGAAAAATTTTTAAAGTTTTTGAATTTAAAACTTTTGGATATATGATATTACTAGACATGTTTCATTAAAAATCTTTGGATACTTAGAAAGAAGTCATTAAAGAAACTAGGTTTTACATAATGCTTAAAAATGAGCGTTAATTTTCAAAACATTTTTTTTTTTAATTTAAGACATTTCTTTCCCATTCTTGATGCATGATTAACCTATTTATTTATGCTTAATCCTAACAAAATAGCTTTATTTTCTATTCAAATACAAATCACTAAAGAGTATATAAATTAACCTTTATCATTTTTCACTATTAATACCTGTTATTGTCACATTTTGTTGCTAATGGAGATTCATTTACAAAATATGATTGATATAGGCCTGCCGTCAAAAGGACATACCTTTCTTGCTTTATTTTATTTCCCATCAATTAACAGGGTTTTCCTTAATGACTCAAATATTTTACATTAAAAATCCCACCTCATTTTTTACTGTGCCTAAATAGTTGCGGATTGTGTTGTGCCTTTGAGCGCGCAAGTTTACAATTGACTTTTAACGATACGACTCGCAGCAGACTCACACACACACACGAAACACAAACTTGTGTGTGCGAATTTATGTGTTATCATTTATTGTGTCTTTTGTGTGAAAACGTGAGCGGCGGGCGCAGATAGATAGATGGATAGACAGACGCATATATAGTCCTGCCACGCCCCGAAAAAGGAAGCCGGAATGGTCCCGCCAGCGCCATTTTGTGATAATATGATGCTGCGCCTTTTGTTTTCACAGCAATAAAAATTGGTTGTAATTTAGTTGCCTCCCATCATTGCCAGCGTGTGTATCTGAATCCGAATCTGTATTTGTATCTGTATCTGTATTTGTAAATGTATCTGTATCTGTTGTGTGTGCGTCTTGTTGTGATTGATACGGAGCCTGTGGGAGAGCTTTGTTTGCCTTGACTTTCCTGTCCCTTGGCAGGAGCACAGGCTCTTCTCTAGGCTTCCAATTAACTTTCGTTGATGCGTGTTTCATTTTAATGCCATTTGCGGCTCCACTATTTGTATGGCATACTTTGCGGCCGGTCGCAATTTACATAGTCATAGGCCAATTATGGCCATCTCTGCACACACACAAGCACACACACTACACACACACACCCACAGAGCACCTTGTACGTGAGTCGCATAATTGGTTCATTTCGGAAAACTGGAAGCTAATGTTTTATGAATCACTATCACTGCACTGTGCAGGAATGCAACGTGCAAGTTTCACGTAAAAATTGCAAATACATTATTTATGATGTTTGGCAACAGCATATGGGTCAGCCAGGTTCATAAATAATTTCGCAAAAACTAATTTCAAAACTGGAAAATAAACTAAAATTTATGTTTGGGAGAATTCAAGGAGGCAAGAGTTCATTTTAATGACCTACTGACTTATTTAACAGCAGCTTGTTAATGGCATACAATTAAATTGCACATCATAAATATTAAATAGAAAGATAGTTTGCCGGAAACATAATTAAATCGGTATTGATTTTGATTTAGGATTCTTTTATTGATAATTTAAATATCGAAACATATGCAATTTGACAGAAAACAAACTTATTCATTTGTTTAATATTTACATCAACTTTATAAGTTCGGTTTAGTTTTATTTCATCTAAATAATTAAATAAATACGCTTGATTTTATTTCAAGTTAGTTTTAGTTTATGTTTCGGGCTTTTAAGGCCCTACGAAATATGTAAAACTTAAAACCAATAAAAATGGGATAACTACATTTTTTTTTTTAAATATTGGATCGGTATCAAAGAACAATTTAAATTAAGCTCAAAAACTATCATTGTTTGGTAATAAATATAAGAGAGTCATTTTAATTAAGGTTAAAAATTATCGTTATAGACAAAATATTTAAAATATATATATTTTTTCATATTTATCGAGAATAAGCTCAATGCTAATTTTAAAATGATTTTTCTTTTATTTAGAATTCTATATATATCAAACTTTACAATAAGTTCGATAATGATTTTCTGCGCGAGATTTTTTTGTTATTGACATCTTAACGCTGTATTTATTTATACTAAAATTATATAAGTAAAATCTTACAATATTTTTGATATGATATTAATTTTTTTCAATATATGCTAGACTTGTAGAGAACTTTTAATCTCAATACACATCCCTAGTCTAACCCACATACCATGATGATTTAGTGTTTCTCCATCTTTTTTGGAATTCTACTTTCTCTAGGTTGCCACTTTTGTGGTGGTTTAGCCTCCCCTCATCCGAAACATGATTTGTTGCCAGTGCAAATTGCACTTACTTACACAAAATATGCGTACTAACCTCATTTCCATTTGTATGGCTTTCATTGCAGCGCAGAGGAAGGATCTCGTCTTCGTCGCCCGGCTGAAGCAATTAACTGAAAATGTAGCAGGGGAAAGAACATGGCCCAACTGGAACAGCAAATGCCATGCGATGCAACTAGCATAAACGTGAGTACAGAGCCCCCCGAGGAAATGCGAAAATTCAAATGAAAATAATGAAAAGGGAAGCGGGTCTGGTGTCGCGGCTAATTGCTCCAAGGGTCTACTACAATCTACATCTTGGATGCTTCTGTGGGGGAAGGGTAGGGGCTTGGGCATTTCATTTGCTTTCAATTTGGCTGCCGTCTAATTGCTCGGCACTAATTTGGCGTCTCACATTTCATTCGCCGTCGTTTCCCGGCCATTATTAAAGTTTCTCCTTGGCAGCGGCCTCATTGTGTCCTCAGCCTCGTTCTCATCTCCAGCCTCATTCTCATCCTCATCCTCGTCCTGGTCCTCGTCCTCATGCTCCTCCTCGTCCTTTCCATTAATCAACTGATATGAAATGCAGCTCAGGCTTGCCAAATAGCCAGAGGATGGATTCGGATTCGGATGCGGATTTGGATTTGGGTATTTGGTGGGCTGGCAGGGTTCTGGGCCCTGGGCCCCGAAACTTATTGAATCGGCAGCAAATAGATTCTTGGCACAAAAGAAAATGCCATGTTTGCCTGGCCCAAAAATGGTAATTTGATGGCGCTTTGCAAGTGCATCGATCGAAGTGCCAAAAACGAGATTGATTTACGGACATTGCCACCCCGGTAGAACTGATTGTGTAACGAGTGTTTCAACAGCTCCTAATAATCGTCTTTGGGCGTGTCAATAGTTTGCCAATTTGCACTCAATCAGTTGGAGGAGTTTAAGTATATATTTCCAGGATTAACGGACATGAAACTAGTAAATTGTAACGAGTTTATCGAAAATAAAACTATACTATATTCTATGTGTAGTGAGAGGTAAAGTTAGTTATAATATATAAAAAAATATATCAGCTCAATATAATATTAATATTTCACTAAAAAATATTGCACAATTCGTTGCAATACCGTTAAAGTTAAACAATTGTTAATTAATTCCAATTTTGTAATTTTTAACCTTTGATATTTATATTTTTTGATAAATTAATAATGTTTAGTTTTAAAATGGAAGATTGAACCAAGTTTAGGTCCTTCTTTGGCACAATCAGATATATACAAATAATATCGGTTTATCCTACATATCTCTTAAAGTTAAAGCATTTATAAATATCAACGAACTGGACAAGTATCGATGCAGTATAGATATCTCTGTATTTTTGTCATCCCAAATCACTTTACTAACGCAAAAGTATAGTTAAATAACAATGAGACTCAAACCCCAACTAACCAAATTGACCTTCACATTTCATCATCTCATTTCATGCTCAATTTAAACCCTTCTTAAGTTTACTATGTTCCAAGTAACAACGACAAGTTCCTGTCATCTCCTAGCGCCTTAAATTGCTAAGCTGAAATTTGATTTGATTTTTAATATCGTCGTACAATCCGCATGTGCGTGTGTGCTGTGTGTGCCTTGGCTAAATCAGTTTTACAACTTTTATGCGAATCCTTCACCTGCTTTATTGTTGTCGTTGTCGTCGCCGTTGCCTCCGAGGAGTATAAAAAGCCGTGTAACATTACCGGGGACAACGGCAAAATGGCAATGACAGCAACGACAGCAGCAGCAGCAACAGCAGCAGCAGTAGCAGCAGCAGCAGCAGCAGCAGCGCCAACAGCGTCAATAGTTAAACTCAAGCGGGGCTCCGAAGTACAAGATTGTTAGCATAGCGCAGGACACAGCAGGAGCCAGGACAACGCTGAGCAGCGGCACAAAGGCAAACACAAATGCACAACATTCTTTAGTGGGTACACTGAAGTTAACGAGATTTTCTAAAGGGAATTATAGAAAAAAATTCTTTTTTTTTATAATTGAGAGATTTTTGAAAGCTTTATTTACCTCTTTAAAAAAAAAGTAGGAAAAAGAGGCCCTAAAGATGGTTAAAAATAAATTAAGAAAAAGAAATGAAAGGTTTTATATGAGTGGAAACCATTTAAAAGGTTTTTCTTTCGATTTTGTTTTAGAGTAAAATATTTTCCATCTTCAGCAGAGCATTTTTCAAGTGTCCTTCAGGCACTCTAATTGTATTATTTATTTTCCCGTCCACATAGGGTTTTCATCTATGTTGTTCCTTTGTTCTTTGCATTCTCGTTGATAGTTTCCTTCCTTTCTTATTTTCCTCAATGTAGGGATTCAGGGAAATGGGAACGAGTGACATTGCCCGCTGGGCATCGTGTTGGCCAGAGGAATGAGGATGGCAACTGCGGTGGCCTCGACTCCTGTGGCTCCTTGCAGGTCCTGTGGCCTGCTCCTGCTGCTGCTGCTGCATCTGAAATGCGGAGAAATGATGCATTTAATCGGATCCAAGGGGGTGGTGGCTAAGGGGGTGCTAAGCAGGAGGAGGCAGCACCTGGGCGTGGCTGGCGGAAGTTGACACGCCAGCAAAGGTCTCCTCTTAGCCCAAGCAAGGCGTTAGCGTTGTCCTGGGCGGTAACGAGTCCGTGGTTGTGGGCGTTTTGGGTGTCACCTGCTTTGCATGTGACACACGCCCCAACGTGCCATGGATACCTGAGTGTATGTGTGGTAGCCATGCAGGTAAATGCACTGAGCGAAAAGAACTAGAAGTGAATCACTAACAAATATACAAAATTCTGGAAGGAAAATTTTGAATAAAATTATAAAATTAATTATATTTACTTTTTATTGAGTGCTTAATATGATAAGCTGCTATTTATGAGTTCTTAACTTGAAGAACTCTTACTTTTTTTGAAGTGCGCACATAGTTCGAACTATGGAAGGTAGCTTTTTGAGTTCTTCTCTTTTTTTCCCTCGGCGAGTGTTCGGGATTTCCTTTCATATCGCAACGGCACGTAAATTCGTAATAAATTTGAAATTATGTGCACATTTCGTGCCGCAGGCTGAAGGCCAAGCAATTTGCAACTTGCACTTTGATAATTTATGTTGCAGGCTCCCAGGCAACGGTGGCCATAAGCATATATCACATCTGCCATCCGGCCAGTCAGCTTCCCGGCTTCCCAGCTTCCTCCGCCGCATCTGCCAGGGGATCCTGCTAGGTCCCAGGATGGCGTTGTCAACCCGGCTTGCCGTGCAGAATGAATTTCTTTCTTTTTTTTCTTTTTCAATTTCCACGAACGCGCGCGTTGTACAAAGGACATGGATTGATTATGCCGACTGTCAAGGACACTCACTCACACTCATTCCTCTTACGGGGCTTCAGTTTCGTTTTCAATTGGACACATCCTGTCACACGCTCTGTCAGCTGGCCAAGGACGAAAAGGAAGGCAGGGAAAGAGAGAGAGAGAGAGCAGAAATCATTGGCAGCTTTTTGTTCAATCGCCCGCACAAATTGATGGTCAGTGCGAGTGACGCTGTCTAATAACACTCATTACGGCTCCATTCATCATCCCGCCGCGCATTGCATCTGCCACATGCCACTTGCCACTTGCACTGACCATTGGCCATTGGCTGTTGGCTATTGGCTACTCCTCTCTTCTCGCCCGCCTGCCATTGACAGCTGCAATCGATATGCATTTCGCTTTTGATTCGAAACTTGATTTGCGAATTGCCAGCACTCCGGGGGGCTCCGGCTTAAATGCTTCAGGAAAATTCAGCCTTTGAACCTGACCCAATCTGAGGTCAGCTTAATTGGGCTTTTACCTGTCTGGGCATTAGGTAAGGGGGTTTTGTAGTAAATAGTGAATTTAATGGTTTAGTTGGCTTTTATAGCAACAAATTTCCTTGATTCAATTTGAGCCATAATAGTTGCTATGTAACAAGTTTACATTTATATGAAGACTCTTTATATTGACAGTTAAAATGTAATATTTGTACCTTTTCAACCTTTTTCACTTCCAATAAAAGCTTTTTTTTCCCTTGAAACCACTTGCCAATCAATTAGTCGAGCAATTTTCAACTTTTCCAGCTCCGTACATTGCAGTCGAAGTGCGCCAAAAGTTTCACTCAAATTAAATGCGATTTGTTAAATGTTTTGGGGAAATGCTCCCTGCAGTCTCGCGTCGCTCCGCAGAAAGTTGATTCAATTTGCTGACTTGGCATTGGTTTCATTAGTCTCCCGTTTCTGGCCGGGAATCGCCTGCCAGTGGCCACTGCAGCATATGCATATTTTATGCATGCAGTCAACCCTATCATGATTATTCCACGAATTGCAAACTGCTCCTGTCGTGTCCTTTCCATGCTTCCCTCACTTCGGATGCCGCTTTACTCTACGTCCCTCGGCCACTTCCGGCCGCTGGTCCATTGATTTTCGCAATGCCAGGGCTTTGGTTTCAACTTTTTTGGCATTACGTATCCAGTATTTCAGAAGAACTATAGAGGATATGGATTAAATAGTAAAATATAATATTTTTTAACTAGAAAAAACATTTGATTATTATATAAACAGAATGAAAAACCAAGAAGAACGTATAAATATAAAATAATAAATCTTGATAAAGTTAAGCCCATTCTACTTTTCATTGAGTTTCCAAGTCCTTTTAATACACTTTCTAAAAAATGTAATATTGATCCTGAATTGAGTACTAACTATGTGAAAAAAAGGGAAATTCAACCGTAGTCATAGCCTTTCCACTTGATTTCCAATGCTGTTTGTTTGCCCGGCAACAACAGTAGCAATCGTAAACAATTTGATTTTGAGGCACGCGGGGCAGGAGGGAGAGACAGAGGCAACAGAGAGGAGGCTGAAGGGATATACCGGGGGCTGGCAGTGCAGGAATTCTAATCGGATTTCGTTGCAGCTGCGGCCGGAGCTGCCATCGAAACAAAAGCTTTTGCCAGGAAATTGATATCGAAAGCAATTTGGCACCGCTGCCCTCTGCGGATGAGAGATACGGACGGGAGGGGGGCAGGCTTCTGGATGTGGATTGTGGATTATGGACTGAAGCCTGGTCGTGTGGGTGGGCGGTGGGTGAGGTCCGGAGGGGGGTAATTCAATTTTTGCCACTGCTAGTGCGGCCCACGCTGCGTATGCGCAACGCAACTGCAGGCATAGCATAATCTCTGGCACTTTAGTTTGATCGCCCGGCATTTGTAAGGCCTTCGACGGCAGCTCAAGTCCTGCTGGTAGTGCTGGTACTGTTGGTCCTGCTGCTCCTATGGCTGCTCCTAGTCCTGCTGCCGCTGCTCCTTGCAGGCCGACGTTGATGAATATTGCTACAGCGATAAATTCAATTACAAGAGCCGAGTGGGGCCAAGTCAAGCGCTATAACTCAACTGACAGCGGCAGCAGAGGAATCCTGGCCGCCTCCGCCACTTTATCCACTTGACTTGGTCCTTAAAGTGCTGCTGCTGCTGCTACAAAAAAATAAAAAGGGGGAAACGCGCAAGGAAAACAGTTAAAAGTAAACAGAAAAAGGAGCCCGAACAACATAAAATAAATGTAATAAATTTTAAACATAGAGATGATAAATTGCTCTGGGACTCGACTCAAGGCGCTGCCAATGCGCGATTCTCGGTCTCGGTCTCGGTCCCAGTCTCAGTCTCCTTTTCTATCTCTGTGTGGGTTCTTGGTTCTCCTTTCTCGGTTCTCCCTAACATTTTTACAATTTGTTTGCGGCTTCGCGCGTCCTGTTCCTGCCCTGCCCTGCTTTGTCCCCTCCCTCGTCCTCGCTTTTGGCACGTGTGTTTGGCATTTTTATCTATTTGGCAGCTGCTTTGGCTTGTCGTTGTTTAATTTAGTTTGCTGCGAAATTGATTTGCTGCAAAGTTTCCGCGCTTCCCCTTTTCTTCCTTCCTTCTTATTCGGTTGAGACTTTACAATCTTTTTGACACGCCCACACGCCTTTTGCCGTGTCGAAAGTTTTTGCAACTTTCAGCCCAAGTCGCATTAATGCTGCAGTTGCAAATGTTTTTCGCTGGCAACTTTTACTTAAGCGCTGCCAGCTGTCGGTGGATGCTGGGATCTATTTCACAACGCAACTAGGCTAAAGTTAAACTTAAGTCCTGCCAGCCGTCTGTCACCTTGTACAACAGTTCTCCAAACGCTTCTCTCTCTCTTTTTTGCAGAAACTCAGAAAATTCCGTGATTAGGACGTGTTGTACCCTAACGCTCTAAATGCAGACGATATGGTGAGTGGCCAAATCAAATTTATTTAGAAAATGTTGTGTTTTATTTAAGATACATCTTGGGGGAAGCCTTACTTTAAAGTTAAAGTTCAGGTGATTTAATTAAAAAGTTAAGAAAATCAATTAAAACTTGCTCTATTTTAAATAATGGTTTGTATTGCACTTTAGCCTTTTATTTAACAAAGAAAGAATAGTTAGATATTTGAAAGAAATAAATATAGACCAGAAAAAATCTGTTGAAAAAACACCTCTGACTAGATTAATGGTTATAAAAATTTATCAACTTAATTAAACTTCTTCACCTGAAGATGCGATGTTAAGCTTATTAAATACCCATAAAGTTTCCCTTAGAAAATATTATTTTTCGCGCTTCAATAGGGATAACCCTTGAGTTAATCCTTTGATTAGCTTAAAGTGAGGTTCAACAAGTTTAGCTTCCGGCTGATTAATTTTAAATGCAGCTTCTTCTTGCCTATACACAACACTTACTATACACCCAAACACACACACAACACTTACACACAAATACAGACATTATGCAACACCAGACAGACGACTTTATTATAAATCATGCATTACGTATACGCCGCATATGCCCAGAACTATTAACAAGCGCATTGCATATTCATGAATTTGTTTTTGATGTGCCTGGAGTGCAGGTTGTTGCAAGGAGCAAGCAGCAAGCATCGCACAGAATAAGCACACAAGCAGATAACAGAAATAGAGGGCGACGAGCCAAGTTTTCTAATTAAAAACTACAAATAATTGTGAGTCTCGTAATGAGCGCGCACACAGAGAGAACACCAAGTATGCTGCACCCGCGAAAGCCAAATTTAAATTGCAATTTGTCACTGCTGCGGTGGCATGCGACATGCTCTATACATGCAACATGTGCGTACAAGGCTCTGTGTCCTGGCTAATTTCCATTCCAGCTGGCTTCCCTCCTCCTCCCGCTGAATGATGATGATGAAGTTCTTTGGCAATCTGAAAAGGGAAAAAGGCATGCCTGCATTTCATTTTTCACAAAAAACGTGTGACAGCCTTTGTTGATGTTGGCCGCATGCAAACAACTTTTAAACTTTAATTCCAACAGAATGTTAATCAACCAAGTGAATGCATATTGTGGCTCCCGCCCTGCCCTACCCACGCCCCCCCACTGGGAATCAGCAATGTAAATTCCCGAGGGCGGAATGCATAAATGCATCTGTAGCTAGGAGTACAGGCTACGCGGATACAGATACAGATACGGCTAAATTCGCGGCGTTGAAGTGTAGACTTCTGTGGTTCTGGTTTCCACTGCTGCTGCTGCTGCTCCTACTCCTTCCTATGCTGCAGCTGCAGCTTCTGCTGCTGCTGCTGCTGCTGTTGATGATGATGATGATGATGATGCGAATGCTGCAACTTTTTGTGCTCCATCGAGCGCCATTTGTTTCAGCCAAGAGCCACCCCATGGCCGGGCACTCAGAGCCCTAGCTCTCCTCCAAGGGTTTAATAACTATTTTGGAGTGTTTGCAACGCTACAGATTGCTTCAGAGTAGAGAGAAGACATTAAGTTGCAAGGGAGTTGCAGCTGAGGCAAGATGTGTATAACAAAGAAAAACAAAGGGGAGAGTCCTTTTCCAAGCAGGATGAGTAATATCAGGTTTAATTGGTATACATATTACTGCATCTTTAAATAATTCTTTTAAAATATGTAAGTATTTATTATCTCTTAGATAATTAAATATTTTACGAGTTACTTTCCCCTTTTCAATAAACTATTGACTTAATATCCCCCAAGGACTCTGTCCGTTAGGGCATCGTAGCACCTTCAGGATCTGTAGTGCCGCTGCGGCTGCCCGTTTATTTGCTGCGTTTTCTCCACTTTTTGCCCAGCTTTGAAGTGGTTCCTGCGCTTTAGTCCATTCTAATTGGCTCTGGCTGGCTTTTAATTTTTACTTTATTTATTTTTTTTTTTACTTTGCCAGCTTTATTATTTTCGCATTCGCCAGCTTTGAGCGAACAGGAGAAGCACTCATTACTGCTGGCCAAGTGCACAATTAGCCGGGGCCACAGATACGGGTCAAAGTATCGTCCGTCTGACTAATTGCGAGAAAAACAGAAACAGGTCAGCCGCAGGTGGGCAAACAGGGAAATGGGAAATGGGAAATGAAAATGAGCATTTGAATAAACATTAGCCACAACAAATTGCAATTTATTTGCGTCCGTTGTCCATTGTTGCGGCTATTACTTTCGACTGCAATTAGCATTTTGCATTTTGCAGTTGTCCTCTCGTGTCGAGTGCAGCATATAATTTCCAATTATGTGGCAGCCGCAGTTCGCAGTTGACAGTTCGCCGAAGTTCCATGGCTCCATGGCCGAGTCGACTCGGTTTTGCTCTGCTCTGTTCTGTTCTGTTCTGTTCTGACTGCCTGGCAGGCTCCTTAATTATTCAGCAGGATACACACATGAGCACACACACATCCTTTGCTGCCAGCTGCCCGGAATTAATGGATACAGCTGAAACGTAACAGAAAACTCCACTCAGCCGCCTTGCCCCGCCCCTCTCAGAGCTATAAGCCCGTGCCGGAAAATTCCGCACTCCGCACTCGACATTCACCTAGTTACGCATACGCCCTGATGACATTAGTGCAGCATTGCAGACAATTTTCGTTGGCGAAATGGGAAAGCCACCGGCCAGCGGCCAGCAAAGGACACACGCAAAATGTGCACTGTGAGAAAAGTTAGACCTTGGTAGCGGGTTTCTTGGGAATTAATAAGTTAAAGGTCTTTATCTGAAAGGTAAAAGAATTTTAAAAGTTTTGATATCTCAGAAATTTAGAAATATATCGAAATATAATTTAAAGATCATTACAAGGAAGTTAAATCTTGGGTCTTTCAGAAGTCATAAGGTTTTAGCCGTTATCAGGAGTAAGTTACTCTAAAACATATATTTCTTATCTATAATATATTTTATATTTTATAAAGCTTCATGGCTTGTGACTTCAAGTACCCAGTTTTTCCGGAATCGAACCTCATAGAAAGTATTTCTTGAAACATGTTTTCGGGTTTTGTAATCAAAGTCTCAAGGATCTATGACCTAGATTCGATTTTTTACCTTGAAAGAGTTTTCCTCCTACTTTTTAAACTAACTCACTTCAATATAAGACCAATAATTATTAAGAAAGATAATCTTATTTACTTACAACATTTTTTTCTCTGTGCACACACTCGCCCATCACCAATTCCGCCATAGATGTGTGTGCGTGCGACGCAGTTTCACGTTGATTACGAGCACTTTATGGCTCCGTGCTACGTGTGGGCGTTGCTGCTGGCTGCTGGTTCTGGCCAACAGACCGTGGACTGCCATAGACATGATGTCTATGCGTTCATTGTTGCAATTTTTACTTTATTATCAACGTCTGTAATCACTACAAGAACAACACCACGCAGAGAGAGCAGCCTCCTGATGGATATGGCAGAGCGAAACTTGTTTTCGGCGTCTGTTATTGCGGCCAGAAAACATTTCGAGTGGCGGAAATTTGATAAATGCCGGTCCCTGACCCAATGGGCGTGGCACTCGCCAAGGGTTTATCTAGTGTACTTGTTGGTTATTTATGATTATTTCACATATTTTTATGGCTTGCAAATGAGGAATGTGTTTGCGCCACTCAGGGGCGGAGTTAGTTAGGCTAACCAAGCGGATGAGTGGGGGTTTTTGGGGGAAACCTAACTAGATAATACATATTCGAACAGAAATTATATACATATTCAAGTTTCAGGCAATTTCTTATCATTGGTTGTTATGAGAGTCTTTCGTCCTGTTTGTATGTCACAAAAGAGAGCTTTTTGTAACAGCAGAAGCTTCCTGTTAACAGTTACAGTAAAATTACGTATACGTATGGAGTCCTTTTTTCTTGTAACTCAGCTAAAAAGCTTTTAGTTTCAGTCTGTAAGCTCTGGAGACTTTTAAGGGATTGTAATTTACACATTTTACAGTAAAAAGCTCAACGGGATATGCTATAAATTCTTGACTTGTGCCATAATGCCTAAAATTCAAGAAAGAATTTAAATTACAATAATTTAAAACCAACTAGAACATGAAAATAGACATTAAAAACATAAAACTTTACTAAAGAAAACTCAGATTTCAATTTTAAATAAATATATATCCATATAACTCACTTTAAATTCCTCTTAAATGCAAATAAAACACACAAAGGGGTAGCGAGCTCTACAAAGAAAACAAACAAAAAGAAGTGGACTCTTAGTCGAGGACCCTTTAAGCAAAAGTTGGGGTAGCTTGTACAAGGAAAAAAAAGCTGGACAATCCTTTGCCCGACGGCGTTAACCGAAATGGGCGGGACCACGGGAAATTGATTAAAAAAAGACAAGAAAACCCGAATGCTGTCCGTAATCCTCGAAAAGCGCTCCGGGAACCGATAATCAAAGCGAAACCGGACAAACAATTTACTTATGGCTTTTTAAGCATTTACTTCATGGTTTTTGTTTTCTTTTTTATCAAATCTCATTTCAGGGCACAACATGGCCTCAGCACAGATACGACATTTCTATAACACACCAACAACAATTTCTTCAACAACAACAACAACAACGACACGCCAACTCTTACAACAACAGCAGCACACGAACAACTGCAGCAGCAGCAGCAAGCGGAAGCAATTTCCAAGCGATACGTTTCTGGGCCACACACAAAAACACAGAGAATCAGAGGCAGTTACAGGAGCAGGAGCAACAGCAGCAACATTATGCCAGGCAACACCCCAGGCAGCAGCAGCAGCAGCAACACGAACAGGAGCAGCAGCAACAGCAGGAGGCACAGCAACGGCAGCAGATGATGTACGTGAGTGCTGGACCGCAGATGAGATCGCTGCTAGCCTCGAGACCCAGCCCAGGATGCAACATCCCTTGGCCAGCAGTGCTGCTGTACTCCATGTGGCTGCTCCTACTGCTAAACAGCAGCAGCAGCAGCAGCAGCAACACAAATGCACTCATCCTGCTGCTCCTGCCAGCCTGGCAGCTACTGCAGGGACTTCGGAGCGGGATTGCTATGCCACGAGCACTTCTTGCCTATCACGTCTATCTTCCAAAGTCAGTCTCAGTCAGGACTCTACGAAACCACACCAAAAGGAACAGCCACAACAACGAAAGACCCTTCAACACGCAGCCAGCACAAGGGACTCGGATGCTTCCACTTCGACGAATCCGGCTGTCAGCATCCTTATGGATATGCAAAAGTTTGCACGCTCTATATTTCCGCTGGTTATCATCTTCAATCTGCTGCCTTTATTCTATGCAGGTAAGTTGTATATTTGACTATGGTTATTGTTGCATTTTAAGTACATAAGTTTAAGGTCGAAGGAAACATAGTTCGAAAGCTTTATTTATGTTTTGAATGTTTATAAACCCAGAATGAATTCTAAACTTTTAAAGAACAAATGAAATTAATACCAATTAACCCTGGCGAAGTTACAGAATTTATTCACTAATATCACAAGACGAAGCAACAGTTTTTCCTGAAGCAAATCTTGTTACGTTTTTCCCTTAAAGCTTCAGCATAAGACTTTTAATTCTGCTGAAAGTTTTTGCTCGCTGACTCGCATAGCACCCTGAGAACTGTATATCCTGTCAGCAATTTTCCCCTGGCTCTAATTGCCAGCCTCGAGTGGCAGCTCTAGTACCCGTGCTCGTGCAGAGGACTATAAGGACCTCGTTCACAGGACCCACTGTAGTCGCTCGGGTTGGTAAATAAATAATTGAAACTGTCGAAGAACATTTGCAAATCTGGCCAAACAACAACTGAGCTCATTATTTATGTACGCGGGCCAAATATGTATTGACTGCCAAAGGCAATGACGAAAAAAAAATTTAATGACCGACAAAGTGTGCGTCCCTTGACAGGAAGGAAACAATCCCCGCTCTCCGTCCCTTTCCCATTCCCTTTGGATTCCCATTTTTCTCTCTCGTTTTCCCTTTTATTTTTCACAAAACTCTTTGTGTGACAGTTTTTTGTTGTTTCTTTTTTTGCACTGCTCATTTTTGAGAGGCAAAAATTATAACAAAGTTCGAAGGGGGTCAGCGAGGCTGGAGAAGCCTAGAAGACAATATGCTGAGGGTCTTAATTGCTTGCCAGCCAAAACAATATGCTGGCAGACCCTTCTCGTGGCCTTTGTTAATGCTGCAAACTTATTAATTAAACGCGAACATAATTATTTAAGACAAGCTGGAGCTGTCGCCGGAGCAAATTCAATTTGTGATCAGTGTCTGATAGCAGGAGTTGCATTTGTGGCAGGAGGAGGCAGGATGGATGCCCCTGCTCAGCTGCCTAATGTGGCAGAAGCGAAGGCAAACAAAAGCGGCACCATTTCAAAAGAAATCAATGACAATTCGTTAAAGGTCCCCCTCAGCTTTTGCTGAGGCCCCAAACCCCAGGACATTAGCCAGGACACCCAGGACCTGCCATCATCATCGACATTTGAGCAGCGATTAAAGACAATTGAAGCCGCAGATGCAGGCTTTCTTATCAGTTCGCTCGGAAAATGAGAACTACTGATTTTCCTCTCTCTCTGTGTCTCTCTTTTTGATGGAGAAAAGCTCGCGCCTGCGCTGAGGCTTTTCCATGTTATCATTTTTCCTCTCTCTTTTTGGCTGTTATCACTCAGACAAGAAATGTCTGCTGGGTTATCCTGCCTTGGCCCCTTTGTTTAGCCCAAATAAATCGCTGACTTGGCAGGCCGGACATCGAATAATGAGGGGACAACGGGATGCGAAGAAAAGCGGGAAAGTCAAGACTTAGACAGTGCCCCGGGCACAGGTCAAAGTATCTGCAATTCGAACACATTCCCATTTATCTTGTCTCGTTCTCGGCGTAATGAGATTTTCGCCAAAATTAAATGAAATCGAAAATTGAGCCCGACCAAGTTTCCTGCCAAATTTAAATTAGCGAAAGCCTCGCCTGCAATTATCCACACAAAGGAGACGGCATAATGAGCGGAAGCCAAAGTCAAACAGGACCCTTCACCTGTCAGCTTTTGGCCACCTCTCTGAACTCTGGCAACTGCCGACTGCCACCTGCCAGGTGGCGTCTCAAGTGGCGGCTCTTGGGCGGCGATTAAGGCGGCATCTCCTGCCTTGGCGGCCACTCGAACAAACAGAATCGACGGCTCATTGAGCGACTGAAATGAAATGAAATCCCGGGGCAAACAACTCCAAGGAGCCGCCACTCCAGAAGGAATCGTTGGAGGGGGATGTAGGATGAGGAGGAGCAGTATGAGGTTCCGGGCCAAAATCCAAGAAAAATAAGAAGTGCACAAAAACGAAATCATAAATTCAATTTGATTTATTTCAGCTGTACAGTATTGGCGGTGGGCTAACCGCCTCCAGATTCAAATGCTGTCAAAGGATGCACTGCAAGAAAATGATAATAGTTTGTATTTTGGATACAAATAGGTAAAATGTGGAAAAAAGAGAATATAAATCCAAGTTCGTTGTATGATAAAATTAAAGGTTTCTCATTAAAATATGAAGTTAGTTCCATTTTTAACTACAAAAGTTTAGTTTGCAACATTTTCTACCGATATCAAATATCTTTTTTATCTTAAAAATATCTTATTAAATAGAATAAATATTATAATAATATTAAAACATATAAAATGTGGATTATCTCGCTCTCTATTAACAAAATTTTACCATAATTTGTTCACAATTTCCTTTTCGTGTAGCGAAAGCTTTCGCTTGATGTCATCGCCGAGAGCACCCATCGTTCTCTCGGCACTCGCATTTCCCATTTCCCGCTTTTCTGGTATCTCGCTTTTCTCTTTGAATCTTTTGCCTTAAAAGCCGTGGCAGCTGCCGAATGTGTTCAGTCGATTTCTGTCGGCCGTGCCGCATACACGCAGTCTGCTTTTCAGCCAACGCGCCGCAATCCAACGCTTCAGATTTAGCTTCTAAGGCAGCTTTATTTCGAGGATTCGCGTCCTTTTTAATCGCAACGTGTGACACTGGCCCCACGAAAACCGTTTTCCCAGCAACGCGCGCACTTTTCCCCAACGCGAAGGGACAAACGAAAGGTCGGTCAGACGGACCCTTTGTGTGCTTCCGCCTTATCGCTCCTGTTTTGCATATTTATGTTTGCTTAACCATTCCGTTTCGGTGTCAAAAAGCGAACCCCGAATCCCGGCAATAAGAGTCAGCGAGCCGAAAAGGAGAGCTTAACTGGAAATTGTACAACACAAAAGTGAATTACAAATCAATTGAGAAGGCAGCAGCCCTCCTTGTCAGCGAGACGTAAATATTCAAATGGAACTTATGCCTGATTTACATATTCTTTTGAAATTGCCTTGGTCGTCGTGGTGCACAATTGAGATATTGGGGCGTCCATAAGATTTACAGAGGGGGCATAAGATCGTATCTGGAATATTAGAGAGTTGGGGGATCAAAAAAGGTTTTTAAATACTAATCTAATCAGCGGGATTTTCCAGAATAATATTAGTAAGAATCTCTTCGAATTCTTGCGAAATTGCAATCCATTAATTCATGTTTATCAAGTCTAGAACTATCCAGAAAATTACACAGAACCCATTTCCATTCATTCAGCAATTCCCATTGTTTGTCTTCAATGCATATATAGCAGATGAATGCATATTCGGGAAACCTCTCTATTTCTCTCTCCCTCCATTCAAACCATACACAATTGCGTTATTAGTTCACATACACAGCCACTCTATATATTTCTAATCGTTAACCCTGAGAGTGCTTTCCTTGGTGCGTCCTTACACAGGAGATATGATAACATAACAACGAAACGTAGAAGCAATTGTTGAGGGATTTACAAGGTGGCTTTCCTTTCATTCTCTCACATTCTTTGCAATGCAGCAATAAAAGTCCTGCTAAGGAAAAGGAGGAAAAAAAGGATGGAAATGTGTCCTCAACCAGTTATGACAACTGGCGATGATGCTGCTCTCAGCTGTTCCCTTCAGCTGCTTAATTGGAGTCAATGTCTGGGGCGAACTTTCCAATTTCCTCGAGCCTGTAGCGTCTGCAGCTGACAAGTGACAACTTTGACAAAGGATAAACCCTTCTGTTCATATCTTGAAAAAAGAGAGAAAAAAAAGAAATAAGCAAATTATGATATTTTCTAGGAATATTTTGGTATTAAGGAGGCTACAATAACATGGCTTTTAACTAGTTAAAGAATCCCAAGAAAAAATAAAGTTAATGACAGCATTTACCAGTTAAAAGATATATATTTTCCCTGCCTTTTTTCCGGCTTCCCAGGCAAGCTAAGCTCTAACCGAAGCAAGGAAACTTTTTCTTGTCAGACCAAAGGAGCTTAGGAGTCTTGGAAATAAAAAGAAAAAGATTTATCCTTGCAATTTGCATGCAGTTCGGCAATCGCTGTGGGATTGAAACCTGCCAAATGTGCAAACAGTTCTTCCCTTTGCCTGGGCAGCCTGGCCAGGTGATAAGTAAACAGGGGAAAACCCAACCCTTTTTTTTTTTCTTGGCTGGAATCCCAGCCCAGACATGGCCACTAAATCAAGCTCCTGCTCCTGTTTCCAGGTAATAGAGAGATAAAATTTGCTACGTGTGGAAAGTGTGTTAAAAGGCAGAGGAGAGTTGCTGCTGGTGGCGAGCAAAGTCGCAAATAATGTCGGCGTCAGCCACTCACTCGAGTGTTTAGGACCCTCACGCATAAATTATTTATTCATTTGCCGTCGCTCGGTTTTTATATGCATCATTAAAAATTTCTTTTTCGGGGCCTCAAAGTGAATTTCGGGATCAGTTGGCTTTCCTTTCCTTTGACCCGCCTCCGAATTGAAAATGGGGTTTTTACTTTGGCTATTTTTTTTTATAATGAGCCAGCTAACCCTTTGCTCACATGGTTGGCCTTTGCCCCATTGTTCGGCTTCCCGCCGGCTGAGCCCGAGGAGAGCTGCGTGGGCGGTGGGCGTGGTCGGTTGGTTTCCGCAGAAAGTGTTTATTTATTTTCCGTTTGTTGGGCTACCAGCACGAATGGTAGCATTTGCAAAAGTATTCCAATTTTTTGCTCCTCTGTTTCCGTTTTAGCTATTTGCACCACAGAAATTATAATAATACCCCACGGACGCGGGCCAACGTTGCGTATGAGCAATGTGTGCTTTCCCATTGCTTTTTCTTCTCTAAATATTTTTTGCATTTAATCCCCGACTCGAAACTAATTAGCGCCCTGTGCAGAGAGTCCTGGTTGTTTTGAAGGCTTTCTGCAGCAGCAGCAGCGTCCACGTCATGTGATATGGGATGGGAAATATTGTTAGGAAAGGGCTGCAACTTTTTCATTACATCAACTTGACGGCTGCCAAGTGAAAACTTTTCACCAGCCAGGCCCAGGCAGGAGCGAAATATAACGGAGGGGGGAAAGCGAGGAAAATGGGGGAAAAGCAACGGACTTTTGCCAGCTGTGGATGCTGTTTCTTTAATTTGTATTTAGTTAGCGGACGATGCTAATGAGTTTGCTGCCTGAAAAAGGACCGTCTTTTGATGTCAGGCTAATAAAATTTAATTTTAATAGCATTTAAAGCTCTTAACTGGTTATAAATGGTCTCAATTTGAGCTGCAATCCATAACTTATAAGGTGAACTTTCCCAGAATTTAACAAAAGCCCATCAATTATGCTTCAGTTAAGTTCACTTCAGTTGAGCAAGTTGAAGTCATTCTCACTTAGCTGCAGCCTGGTCCATCAATCTTTTGATCAATCTCGACACACAGTAAATAGCTCAGTAAAAGTTTCTCTTGCTTCCCTGCCTCATATCATTAGGCATTTATGGCCAAGCCAAGCGAAAACTATGCCGATTTCAATAAAAATCATTAACCGAGCACTCAAAGAACGATTCAATTCGATTCGATTCGATGGGATTCGCTTTGAGTTCTCCGTTGTTTCTGTGTGGGCAAGCAGAACTTTCCGACACATTAAATATGAATGAAATACCTCGGTAATTAAGCTAAACACAGAAACGTAGAGGCGGGGGGGTTGATAAACAAACCGCAAATAGTCATAAAATGCGATGAGGTGGCGCCATCGAAATGAAATGAACTTCTTCTTGGCCAAACACATTTCCAATCGAATTATAAATAAATAGAAACAGAAACAGAAACAGAGGCTGCCTGGCACAAAATAAACCCGCAACAGGAAGCCAATCCAAATAGCCCGAGTCAGCGTTCAGCATTCAGCGAATTCCTAATTTATAATGGAAATGGCAAACAGAGAACAGCCATTACTCTGGCATAATGGCTGATTACCCAATTTGAATTTACAATATTTCCGGGAAATTTCATTTGGCTTTCCACTGCTTCAAAATTCGCACTGTTTTCGCATCTTGTCCAACATGAACTTACTCTCACTTTAAGCCGGGAATTTCATTAATCTTTGTCGCACGTTCCTTGGCATATTAAAATATCTCTTTTGTGATACGTGAATGTTCAGGAAAAAAGGACAAACGAGTGCCGAGCGAGCAGCATCTTTGTGAGTAAGCTTTAAAAATCCCCACCCCACCCCCCATGAAAGGCAGCGTAAAACATGCAACAAGCTGGGTCAGGAAGCGGGCCAGGAGAAGGCCATCGCCAGCTACTACCAGCTACTATGTCGAGGTTACACCCACACCCCCACCACCGGCACACACACGCCACTGTGCGAGTATAAATCTGCCATTCATGTGGGGCACAATGAGGCGGCCCAGACGCTTGGCCAAGGAACTAAGACAAAAGATACACAGAAATCAAGTTTAAGTGCAGTTGAAGGCGGAAATGTGAGGCTGGCACATACACAGCAAGAAATTCAATTAAGGGGGAGTAGAGTAGGAATGTGTATAGAGAGGAAAAGTTAGGTGTAACATCGATAAATGTATCATAATCAATATTATGTCGTATTTTAGAATTAGTTATGCCGAGATAGGAAAAATCTAAGAAATGTAACGATAACAAATCTATATTATCGAAAACATTTGATAATTGGTTTATTTATTATTATATTTTTTGTTATCATTTTGTGATTTTTTTGATCCGGTATATTAAACAAAATATTTATTTATCACACATTTAAATACAACATAATTTATATGTTGAATTTCAAGTTAAATATCAAAACAGTATCGATATATTAGCTCTATATATCGATTCTGCCATCCCTAGTTCAATTAAAATATATCGACAAGAGTATCGAGCTCATTGTATCGAAAATATCATAAAGTTTGATTTACTAAGAATTGATATATAGGAAAATATGTTCTTTGATCCATCATCAGATTCAATATGATACATCAGACAGAACATCGATTGCTTACATGTTTAATTGGTTAATCGACTTTCATGTCCAATATCGATGCAGTATCGATATATCAATTTTAACTAATCGCTCTCTAGAGAGGAGTGTGTTTATTCCGTAAAAGATTGAAGAGTTTATAACAAGTTCACGTTATAGCCTTGAATATTTCCTTTGAAACAGTACAACAAATGCAATTAATAAATTGTATATTTTCTTTTTATTTAAAATATCTTTTTTTTTAACGTTTGAAATACCTTTTTTTATATTAAATGCTAGAGATCAAGCCAAGGCCGATGAGGTTCACCTGAGCGTGGATTATTGCGCGCTTATAAATCAGAACTGTTCGCTGGCAGTTGCCAAGGGCCGCCTAAACAAGTGCAATTATTTTAATGCACTTTTGACTTTTGACGTGCCAAGACAGGCCAACAACGGGCTTAAAGCCCTGTTCAAGCATTTATGCGGCTATTGTCTCACCCAAACACACACAGTACACACACAGAAGAACTCACGAATACACGACTCTTGGCGGAGAGGACTCCTTGAGTCGCATCCGAGCCAAGGTCGTGGGCCGTGCATTTGAACTTGACAAAGGATTTCTGGGGGCTGGTCTTTAATTTTATATGCAATTCCATAAACGTTTTTTTTGTTTCTCCGCCCTCAAAGAGCGAGCAATTTTCCGTAATTCTTCGCGCTCTGCTCGGGGGGTTAAGTTAAGTTAACCCTTCAACGATTCGCGGGCCAAACAAATTGAATTTGTGTGCCGAGAGAGAGGCAGCACGCAGAAAATGTTTTTGCCAACGTCACTGGCAGCGTCGACAATGGGCCAAGCGATGGGCTGACTCCCATCCCCTTGGCCACGTCATGGCCCATTTGTCCAATGGCCTCTCACACCCCTTCTCGCAACCCTCGCTTTTCGGCAAGGCATAAACAAATTTTGCAAATGTGCGCATAAAACTTACGAAATTGCAAAAATTTATTTTATTTTCAGAAAACACACACACTCATTGTGTGACAGCGCCTTTCCCTGGCTGACGCTTCCTTTGTCCGCCTTTTGTCTCGTATCCTGTCATCTTGGCTTTTCTGTTTATCTGCGTTTGTGGCTCGCCTCGTCGCCTTCTGGCGCTAATTTAATTAAGCCTCATAGACAAAGACTGACTAACGGAAGGACGGAAGGAAGGAACAGGAACAGCAAAACAGGCAACAATATGTGTCAGTGCAATGTGTTGTAAATCTTTTCAAGTGACTCCCCCGTCTTCGTCTGTCTTCGAGACAATAAACAAATATAAAATATCATTTCGGGCGCTTTGGCTTTTTATCGTCATGCCATAAAACACAAACACTTTTGGCCACGTTGCGCATACGCCACGTTGGACCACCGCACAAGGGCTGCATTTCATTTAATTTTACGCCTGGCGCTCGGCAAACATAATTTGATTGATGCGCCCGCGGCTTACATGTGTAAGCCAGAAATAAACTGATAAATTGACTTATTACAACTTAATTCGCCTGACAGGCGAATTTTTCAGTTCAGTTTTGTGTACTGTTCGTTTTTTTTCGGGGGAAAAATATATATGAAAAGGAAAATTTATGCCCAGGTAAAATATTTTCCAGAGGGCAGAGCATTTCATTAATATTAATTGACCAATTCAGAGGGACAGTAACAAAACGAACAATTGAGTCACGAAAATGAGGCATAATAAAGGCCAAAAAGCCAGTTAGAGCCTGGCCGTATTTATAACGTTTTTTCGTAAACGGCGACACTCGAGCGCCGCAGACAAATGAACCCAAATAAATAAAAATAAATATTTAAATAGCCAAGCCTTTTAAAAAACAGGGAATCCACTTAACTTAGTTTCAGGCAAATCAAACGGAGGCAAGGCCCAGACGAAGGTTAAATTATTTTGCGTGAATGGCATAATTAAAAGGACGCTAATAGGGATCTCACGAACCGCACAAAAGTTGTCGAGTGATTAAAGCTTAAAGCCGCTCCTTCTTAAGCTCTCCGAGTTTCGTTATATATTTTTTTGTATATTTTGTGTGTCACACTGAATGACAGCACAGCTGTGGCCATTTATGCGCAAACTGGGTCTGCATTAGTTTTTATATTTCAATTCCGTTCACCTTCCATTTGGCATTTGGCAAAAACTTATCAAAGGTCTGCTGTAGCTGCTGGTTCCTGTTTTTGGCCAGCAATGTCAGCGCCGTTTCAATGGGCCAACAGCCATTTTCAGTAGCGATGAAAAAAAACACTTATTTGATTTGTTCATACTCTTCCAAGGAGATTGGGTATTTAGACTTTGAAAAGGAGCATAAAGATATTTAAATTTGTATGTTTAAGACTTCGTTATAGGAAAACTTTATTTAATTTTATAAAAAATACTCCTTTCTATAATTATTATTTCAAGTTTTCCCTCTTCAAATAAGAGTATCAAACTTTCAACTAGCTCGAAGGTTGGGTAGCCTTCGACTCAATTGCTTCGTTATTATTTTCATGTTTTATTTTCATTTTTCATTGAATCGAATGGACGACGGCTTGTCAAGTTTTGTTTCAAAGTAATTGAATCTTCGCCCCCCCCTCTCTGGACGGTCCGCCCCGATAATTAAGTGAACGTGTCGTCCTGCCATGTCAGGACTCATAATGCACTCTGAGATGAGCAGCTCAGGTCGAATGGGCAGCTATTAGGCAGCAGGATAAAGGGGCCCTTGAAGCTGCATTCAGCTGACTGGCAGGAAGTGCAAGGCTCCGGTCCCACTCCGGCCCCCGGACAGCATTAATCATGTGTCAGTGGCAGACAAAAGGAACCCATTCTCGTGTCCCGTCGTCCTCCTCGTCCTTATTGGTTGTGATTTTTTGGCAAATTCCCACTCGAGGGAGGGATTCAGCCGATGAAGTGTGTATGTGTCCTCGGAAGGGCGGGGGGGTTGAATATCACTCATACGCACCGTCGGAAGGTCGCACATTTCACACATACGCACTGTGGGCGACAAGTTTTGGGCTGTCCACAGGCTGTCGGAGCATTTCATGCACAGTCGAGCGACTGATAGGCAGTCCTCGCAATTTATGGCAGGCAATTTGTTTCCAATGGTGGTGGTGTGGTAGCAGGAGGAGGAGGTTACCCATTTGTCAGTGCCAGACGGGGGTGTTGGTTCGGCTTTGGTTATGACAAGTGATGGCCCAGTGGATGCCCCAACGGTAATCTCAACTGTGCACCGAAAGACCAGCTCAATCACAGGCCCTCGAAATATGCAAATATCCACTCTCTTCATACAGATAAAAGCCGATTGAAGTGAGCTCCTAGGGGAAGAAGGGAAGGACAACAACAGATCCCGCATGAGTAACAGCGCCATGGTGGCCGTGGCCATTTGCTGCATCCTCGTCCTGCTGGCGGTATTCATTGTGATCATCATAGTGGTGGGCCAGACGATCGAGGAGCCCAAGTGAGACATGCTCCAGCTGGGACCTGGCAACTTCCCAGATGGATAACAGAGGCCCCCCAACTGTTAGTTTGCCGGGGCCGCCAGCAAAAATCAGCGCCACCTCATCAACGCCGACATCATCATCAACATATTTCGCCCCAGAGAAAATTAGAGCCCAGGAAACCCAGCACGCCGTAGAAGAAGGAGCACAAGGAGCAGGAGGAGCACGAGGAGGAGGAGTAGCGGAGAAAATGCGTCCCATCGTCAGTATCCATTGGCTGTGATGTGAAATTTTTAGAATTTGTGAAGCAAAAACCAATTGAGAAATCAACCCAACAACATATAGTTTCGGAACATTCCGCCTCCCGATAACAACAACAGCACATACACATCGTCATGTAGCGCATTTCTGTGTGTGTTAGGTGTTGTCAAAAAATATGAAACATAAATGTATATAAATACAAGATATATATATATAAAGATATCTAGAGAGATATATATATGTGTAACCCAACCGTCGTAACGTTGCGTTCTTTTTTATAAAAGTGTTGTTAACAAAACCGATTTTTATTGATGTTTTATTGATGTTGAATACAACGTATATACATGCATATATATATATATATATATATACCACAAGAATAAGTGGTTTAAGTATACATTAAATGTCCAGCGAGGTCAAAGCTAAAGAGTGCCAAGGATCAGAAGGATAAGGATCGCAGCAGCAGGACAATAGGGAATGCAAACGGAGAGCTCAATTGTTTAAGTATATATAATGCCCTAAGATCATATCAAGTGGGAAGGATGCCAGCAATTGCACTTGTTAATTGCACAGCAAAGCAGCAAGGAGGCGACGTCCTGGAGCATAGATATAAATATATATATATATATACCTACAACATATATATAGGAGATATGAATTATATAGCGGAGATATGCATTTTATATATCAAACAACTTTTGGATAAGTTTTACGTGTGCGTGTAACTAGAACTAGACAACTATGGAGATACTGAACAACAACTACGACAACTTAATCCCGATTACAACATTATGGAACCTGAATAAGCCATGGAATGTAATTTAATATAATAATTAAAACAATTCAATGCAAAACGTACGTGCACTGTATAAAACAATAAAAACGCATAAAATAAAACCCGCGCCCGCGTTCAATTCAATTTTTAATCGATGCAAATGCCAAAATCAGCAAACACAATATGCAACAAATGATCAGCCATGCGCTGCATAAATTAATAAATTAATTAAATATAAACATCAACAACAATGGCCATTGTGCGAGCACAGGCAAAGAGGTAAGCATACATTATACATTAAAGTACTTTCCCGGAACACACTCTCCCTCACTCGAGTTGCAGTTTCCATGGGGGCGAAAAAAAGTGGCAATCAAATTCAATTTGAATACACAAGGACCTCCTCTCGAAGCTTAAAGCAGCCACAAATCGTGGCACCTGCTCCTGCGAGAGTGCGAGAGTGGGTAATAAAGTTTTATTGGTGCCTGTCAATTTGATTAAAATGGATATGCCCAGTTCGTAGTGACTAGTTTCTTCTCGGGTATCCAGGCACCAGGATCCAGGATCCGGAGTCGGAAGCCTTGGCCCGAAAATAAATTTTGGCAAGACTCCGGACAAAAGTCAGCTTGATGAATATTTCCAGCTCAGTCCGCATCAAGTAATCATAAAGTGATGGAAATTCAATTTACACTGCATTAAATATGGCAAAATATGGGTGCCCATCTTGAGGGTGGCAATTTATGCGTTTGTGTGTATATGTTTTTGCGTGTTTTCCCTGTTTGTGTTTGTGCGGTTTATTATTATGCAGATTAGACCAAGGCTCCACCTGTACCTTCACCTCTACCTCTTAGCTTCAGCTCTTACCTGTGCCCTTACTCACCTGATTCCGGGCATTGAAAGCCAACGAGCGCCCGTGTGTCTGAGTGTGCATAAAAAGCTGCCCCCGAGCAGCTTGAACACGCCCTCTCCATCACAGCCGCCTTTCCCCATATGCAAATTACATTTCATTTTGAAATTTTGCTACCTTTTTGCCCTGCCAGAGAAAGGCATCGGCAGCAGGAGCACATACACACACTTTATGGGCATTCAATGCCTTGGCCAAATTGAAGCCGACAGCAAATGTCACGTTTTATGACTGCGTTTGCATATCAACAGTTTCATAGCACTGAGAAAATAGTCCTTACTTTAAAAAGATGACCTAAAAAACCTAAAGAAATATCTTGTACAAAAGTCCAAGCATTTATTTTTAATTTAAAGGATTTTATTTGCTTTGTCTACAGTCTAGATATTCCCCCCTTAATCCAATTTTATTTATAATTTCTCTCTGTTTATGGCTGTATTTTTCAAGTGTGTGTTAGCTGCATTCGCTCGAGTGCTCACCTGACTCACCTGACTCACCTCATCCTCTCTCTCTCCTTAACTTAGTCAGCATTATGCAAATGGCCCGCTTCTTCCAATTTCAATTTGTTTGTTTATGAATTGCCAACAGATAGACATTAATTGTCCAATTCCAGGGCAGGATTTGTCAGGCATTGGTGGCCAGGATTGGTGGGCGCGGAAGTGAATCTGAAACGGAATGTGAATCCAAATCCAGATCCAACAGTGCGCAAAAGCAATTATCTGAAGGAAATTGCTCAATTAGAAAGTCCAAATCGAAAACCGAACTAAACACACACAAAAATGGGGGAGGAAAGAAGGAGGAGACCGCTAGGGAGAGTCAGCTGCTTATAGAGATATATGTAAGAAAATGGGGAAAATACACAAATGAAATATTCATAAGGGATACATGGGTTTATTAAGCCCTAAAACATGTATATAAAATACGTTAAAAAAATGTGCATCGTATAAAAAATAAAATTTATCTCTAACTTTAATAGTTTAGAATTGTAGAGCACCTTCTATATTCTCCTTATTTTACATAAATAAGATCTTGGATAAAAATTCAAGAAATACTTATTTAAGAGTTAAGTCATCCCTTAAAGTATTAAGCATTATATTGCTTTAGATATTTCCCCTAAATTGCCAACCGATTTACACATTCCTCTCATTTATCAGGAATGGTAAATTCCCCAGGCATAACGATGATTCGAAAAATGAAAATGGCAATATAAAAATGTCATTTTTTCCCGCAATCTTCTATGCAAGTTTGTCTCCTTCTCTCTGTCTCTATTCCCTGTCACTCTCTCTGTTTCTCTCCCTTTCTCCTCTCGATGATTGCGCATAAGTAAAACTAGGTTTTTTTTTTATTTTTCTCCGACATTTGCATGATGATGAACGCTCCTCCACAATGGCAGCGCGATAGCTACAAGAATTGCAGTCAGCGATGTGTAAAGCGCAGATAGAAGATGTCCAGCCAATGTTGGCAATTGTCAGATATTGCTCTATAAATTAGGGGGAAACGGAAAGGGAAGGGAGGAAAAGTGCTATAAACTGCTGCCTAATGACTCGAAGTTTAATGCAGTTTTGTGAAATGTGGCACAAACCAATTGATTGGCCCTATTTTCGGGGCATGACTCTCTCGCACAAGTCATGGAAAATGACGCAGAGTCAACTGTCAATTAATCAATTTAGGGCCAGTCCTCAGGCTGGCTGCTGGCTGGGCCATCAATTTAATGGTGGCCACGTTAAGAGCACTGAACAGAGCGCAGGATGTAACAAATGTTGGTGTTTTTAAAACCAAATTACATTCTACTTTGGCGGCGAGCCGTGGAAAATGATTCGACAAAACGAACGACAAAAGGAGATTTGGCTCGCACACACATTGGGCATATTTTTCATTTGTAGCTCCTGTTCCTGATGTTCCTGCCAATGTTTTTTTTTTTTTTGGGTTTGTTTTCTTCTGGGTTTTGTGCTCTTGCGCCGTGTCGTTACGCATTTTAATGCCGCCAACAAGTCGGGGCCCAGATTTATGGCCATTTATTGAGCATAAGTGTTGGCAATTTATGAACACAGCCGCGCCAGCCAGCCAGCTAGTCAGTTTCCCCCGGCCCCGAAATGGCATTTTAATAAGCGACTAAGATCTAGGGGGGGTTGAAATGAAGATTTATAAACCAGCCTCGAGCAGTTTCAACTCCCAAAAGTCGCACACACAAGCCGCTGCTGCCACTAGTGTGCGGGTTCAGCATACTCATAAATCTTGGCCAGAATCTTGTTTGGTTTATTGAATTATCAGCGTATCAGCGGGAGGATGTGTGTGTGTGTGTTTTCAGGGTGGAATGACATTGTCTGACATAAAACTAAGGGAAATACCAAACACGTGCGCCAGTCACAGGGCACTTATGTAAATACATTCTCCCTTCTCCCGGCACCATCTATGTATATTTATAGTTTTATTTGTCTAAGGTTGCTCTGCTGGAGTGGCATTAAAATTTGCCCCGCTTCGACTTATCTACATCTCGCGTATTTTGCTCATTTCCCCCCCCTGTCATATACAGAGGGGCACACGCATTTCCACTTAATTTTCCTGACTCATTTAAATAAATTTGTTTGGTTTCTCGGCTGGCCTTAAGTATGCGGAACACGTTTTGGCATAGAAATCTGGGGGAAATCATTTTTCTCTAGCATACTTTTTGGAAAACATTGACTTGCAATTATGAAAATTTGCTGTAAAATTGTATTTATATGTATATTTTATTTAGTGGAGAAGTCCTAGAAGAGCTTTCACACAAAAAGATAGAATAAAAACATTGAAAACCTCAGGACACAGCCACAGAAGCCCATGAAGTGCTGCTGCAACGAACAACAAATTAAAACTTTAAGCTTCGTGGCCCCGCAAAAGGGAATAATTTCAATGTCTAAAATCTTAACATTGACAGCAGATGCTGCAGAAAAAGGGGCACTAGATCAGGGTTACACCCAAGCCCCAGTGCAGGCCACTTCAGCGGCAACACCGAGTGCAGTTCCCACGTCCTCCGCATCCTTGCCAGCGATGTGCACTTGGCATCAATCAATAATTGCCCATTGAAGGCAGCTGCTGGAAGAGCATTCGCTGGCAACTCACTAAGCTGAGGGAAAAATATAATCAAATCAAATGAACATGGGGAAAAATATATTACTTTTCCTAAGAAATATATCATTTCACATTTGATCTGTAATTTTACAGAACTATTTTTAAAAGTAATTGAAAAGATTTAACTCTTGTAAGAATATAACAAAAGCCAGAACGCTATGACAAAAGTTGGGATGCAGGATCTATAGCACAATTATTCAGCTATAACACAAGTCAGATAACTTTATTTCAAACTAACTTCCCATAGGCTTATTCTTTAAGTGTAATCCCTTGCCCTGTCATGATTGATTAGCAGCATGCAACACAAGGTGCTTCAGCAGAAACCCGACCAGACAGCATAATATGACGCTTACCGAGTCCTTTGGTCCTCTGGCCGCCTTGCCATTTTCTCGTTCCTTTCTTTTCCGTGCCACGGCCACTGTGGAACTGGCCTGTTAATGATATTGCATTGTATCTTTGGAATCGCCAGTGCAGGCCAGGACTTTGAAGGATGCTCGAGTGGCTGTCGGTGTTCTTATCCGCACCCCTCGATCTCTTTGACTGTCGACACTGCCTGCACTTCCATTATGTCAATTTTCCTCCATTTTCCTGCCAGGTTACCATTTAATTGCAACCCGCTGCCACCATTGGAGGCGTCTTCCAAAGGAAATACATTTAATTCATATTGACTCTCTCTCCTCTTCTCTCTGTTTCGTTGCAGGTACGTTCGCAAGAGTCAATCAAAAGCGTGAGTAGCTGCTGCCACAGTCAATTTTCTTATTTGCCACTTATCGATAAAAGTTCAAAAGTTCAGAGTTGAAGCGGCGCCTCAATTGCAGTTAGCGAGCCAAGTTAAAAGCATAAATAAATGCAGAAGAGCCGTTTGGGGGGCCAAAAGTGATTTCAAATGCAATATATAAAGTTGGAAGCTTTTTGGCTTTTGGAGCCACAAAAAGTTGGACTAACTTTTAGTCCGCTGAGTGTCCTCCTCTCCCTCGGTGACCCCTGTGGCGTATGCGTGATATTAATTATAAATTTAACCCACTCGGGCGGGCTAGGCAGGCAGGCAGTCAGCCAGGCAGGCGTGGGCTATTAATGAACCATAAGATAAGCACTTGAATTTAATCGCCGTGCTAATTGCCAATAAATTAGGTTCAATTTACCTGATGGCCTACACAAATATGCACTTAAGACCCTGCAACATAATATGCATAATTATTAGAGGCCCATCTACCTACCCCCGGAACCCGTAGTCGTAACCGGAATCCAAGCCAGAACACCATCCTGGCAGGCAGCTGTGTCTGAGATGCTTATCCATCGCCATAGAGACTCATCACCTGCCTAGTCCTTGTTAGTCGCTCTCTCACCTGCCTTCGTCCTCTGCTTCTTCGTCTTAATCAACGCATTTTATCGCCATGATTTTATTTTTCGTGCCAGAATAAACTATTAGGAAAACTCATTTTCATGAAAATCCACTTTAATTGCTGTTACGGTTGTTGTTGCTGTTGCTGCGCTGGTATTGCCATTGCCATTGGACCATCTGGGGCTGTGGTTATGGCAGTCTGACAGTAAGATATAATACACTGAGGGGAAATAAGGGTGAAGTTTTCTATTTACTACAGTATTTTTTATAGATTTTATAAGACAAATCACAGAAAAATCTGTTTGCTTTTAGAAAATTAATAATAAGAAATTAAGAACTAAGTAAACAACGTCTTGATTTTGAAGAGATTTAAGAACTTTCGTGCAGCAAATCGGCTTAAAATAATTCTTTAAATTACCTCTAAAAATTTTCAACATTTTCTTATTCAATAAAAAATATTTTTAGCTTTAATATATTTATTAAAATAATTTTTCCCCAGTGAAATCTCTGCTTTTGCTGGCTATATCCAGAGCGGCATGCCAGGCAGCAATAAAACAACATAAGGCGCTTCGCCGTCTCTGGTTTTGGCCTGGCATTCGGGAAACGGTGTTACTTGTAAATTTAACGCAAATTGTCTGTAACATGAGCTCCTCCACAGAAAGGTGTCAGAGGGGATTCCGCGAGACGGGGAGTGGAACTGGTGAATGGGCCTGTGGTTGGGATTGGGTTCGGGTCTCTCTGGCTTGAGGTGTCTTCAGGGGAGGCTGAGGCGGCAGGCGGCAGTGTAAGTGCCAACAGCAGTGGCAGCCATTAAATTTTCAAGAAGTGTGTGTACTCGAGCAGGAAACCCAGGCAGACAGCAACGGGGGGCAGCTGGAGAAGGAGACGGAGAAGGAGCAGGAGCAGGATCAGGGCCGCAGACAGACAGGGCCACTAAAGATTATATGAGCGAAAAAGGGCGACAAAAGTGTCGTGTCGCAATGGAATCACCAAAAATGAAGAAAGATTTGAATTGAAAGCTTCAACACATGACTCTCGTTACTATTATAGTTTTCTCATAACCGAAAAACTTTTGCTAAACTCACTCAGCAAAGTTAATCTCAAGGACTTAAAGTTTATTTATTTTGGTCAGAGTTTACGAGTAAGTGAAAATGTGCAGCTTATGTAGAAAGATATTGAAAGATAAACTTGGCTTAGATGCACTGTGAGGAAGAATGTAAAAGACATGAGTTTAATAATGAAAAATATTTGTATAAATATATTAACTCTTAAAGATCAATGTTAGAAATAGCTTACTTTCTGTAAAAGTAAAAACTAACTAAAAAATATTTGCTTATTTTTTAAGCAGATAAAAATTTATGCTTACATTGTAATTCTCTTAATCAAGTCTAGAACTAACCCCTTTTGTGCCAGTGTATAAATAGCTCACGAAAGTGAAATTCTGTTTATGGATTATTAAATTCCACACAATCCAGGATAAATTCCCCTTCGCTTGATTGTCGCCTGGCAGGACTCACTCTGTGTGTGTGGGAACTGTGGTTATTAGTGGTATTACGTGCCTCCTGGGGAAACAGTTCCGTCATCGACATCATTATGCGTCTCGGTTTCAGTTTCGGTCGGGGAGCATTTAGTGATACGCATCCTTCGGGCGTCATTTGAGCTCAAGGATCCCAAGGATGCGTCTGCTGGCTGCTGGCTGCCTTGGCAATTACACCTGTTCGCAGAACGGTAAATATATTTAGCAGACAACTTGTTTGCACAACGGAATGGCTGCCATTTAGCAGCTTTTCATTGCTTCAGTTAGTTTTTACGGCTCGCAATTAAAATCTGTATTGTTCGAGCAAGCTGCTCTGGCATTGAAACCGAGGTGCGGCCAACAAAAGGTGTAAATTAACATAATGACAGGCAAAGTGCGAGTGGGTGGGTGGCAGGAACACAAATGCCAGAGCAAAACACAAACCCAAAGCGCACTGTTCGCGGCGCCCAACAAAAATATTTATGGCAATGCAAATGGCGTCTGCATAAAATTTATTGACACTTTACTGCGCATTGTCATTGCGGTGGCCCCTCTCAAGGGGTGCGGCGGTGCAGGTGCAAGGGGAGGAGGTACGTTGCAGCATCCGTTTGCCAGCATTTTTGTGCTGTGGTTGACATTGTTACGCCCACCTTCACGGCCACGCCCCAAAGCGTTTTTACACCCGATACGAGTAGGTTACAAGGGTATTATCGTACAGCAGGGAATTTGTATAGCATAATGCAGGCAGTATTTTAATATATACATATTTCCACGGAGTTCATTAAGAATTGATGTGCTTGAATTTTGAAAATTTTAAATAGGAATTTTTAGAGGAATATTCAAGCAATATTTACTTTGGCAAAGGGGGATTTTTATTATTTAATAAGCTTACATGATTCTTTTATATTTATAGATTTATCTAAAATTTATGGCTGTCTCCATTTCAACTAGTTAGCTTATATTTTTCACTAAGCGCCATAGAGTTTGTAATGTTCAAAAATAAAAAGTCCGATATCGAAAATATCGTAAAGTGTCATATATCGACATTTAAAATATTGATTAATCAAACCTTAAAGTCTCGATATTATCTAAAAAATATCATATACGAAAATTAAATCTATCTTACTTGTATTTGTATTTATTTTTATCATATTTTTGAAAAATCTTTAAAACAAAAACACAACAAGGATTGCTTATATAAAGTTTAGGCTCTTTTTTGACATACTCCGATATATCAAAAAGAAGACAGAGATTTCGATATATTTATATCGCTACCTTAAAATCGATTTATTTATCGCTCTTCGCCACAAATATTGATAGAATAACTATATTTTGATGTTTTCTGCCTTCCCTACTCACAGTTTGCTCAGCTCTCAGCTCAGCTTTAAGCTTGAATACCAAGTATTTAATAGTCGGGTTACTTGGCTTTATTCTCCCTTTTTTTATACTATATCTCTTTGTGTCGATGCACGCAACGTGAGTTGTGTGTTGTGTGCGCTCAAGTTCGAGTGTGTGTGGGTTGGTGTGTGCCGCACAAATCCGCTCTCATTTTAATGAGCAAACTTTGTGCTCGTGCGCCATTTATTTGCTGTTTAGTAAACTGCATTTCAGATAAAATGTCGCCGTGTGCGTGGTTGTGGGTTTTTCGAAAATTAATTTAAAATACCGCCAAACGGCAGGGGGGGGGAGGGGTGATAATCGCCCTGATCGCTTGCCTAAAGGGATTCTATTTGGTTGCGTGAATAATTAAGTGGAAATTATGTAAACGGCTTAGTTGGGGCTTTAGTCGACACGATGTTGACATGGAATTTTGGTGGCAACATCACAAAATCAATAGACAGCAAACCGTTTATCCAGTTGATGGTGAGGAGGCATGCCATTATTTATCGCCGAGCCGTTCCCCCCAGCTCTTTTTGGGTTTTCCCCAGAACTGCGAATTTGATTTCCGCCCCCAAAACTACTCTGCCAGAGACCGCAGCAGCTGCAGCTGAGCAACCCACAAAAGCCAACACAAAGCGTGCCCTAGACCGACCTTTCCTTCGACCCTCCCCGGAACATCAAACACATCTCTCTCGGCCAACTCATTTATTATGTGCTCTGTTTCGAAACGAATTTAATTAGAAGCGGAGCCCGCAAGGCATCGGTTAATGTTCAACCAGAGCGGCAGACATTTATGTGTAATTCACGGCGGTTACTTATGGAGAACTGTGGGGATCAATCATTTACATATTCTGAGGAAGATGTCATTTGAATTTTAAGCAGGAAATCTGATTTACTTAATTTGTTTGTGAGCAGATACATTATTCTATAACTTTATTAGAAAGGAACTTTACTTAAGGGATGTTTAGAAGGATTTAGTTTTGATTTTTTAAAAGAATTTCAATCGAAAGCTGAGTTATGAAAATCGAATTAAAAACTTATCGGGCTTGACTGCTTAATTTAAGATCCTACCAGGAATGACAGATAATATTGATATGTCGATACTGTTCAGATATTTGAAGCGATAAAAATCGATAATAGTAAATTGCGATATATTTCTTGTAGTTTGAATTATCATTATTGGCAATAAATATAAAATAAAATCGATATTTTAGATTTCAAAAATATAAAATAAAATCGATATTTTCAATTTAAATGCCAAATTATTTTTTTGATATTTTAAATTTAATAAATATGAAATAAAATAAATATTTTAAATTTAAATGCCAAATTATTTTTTTTGATATTTTAAATTTAATAAATATGAAATAAAATCCATATTTTAAATTTAAATGCGAAATTTGTTTCATAATTTAAATCTCAATAGAATAAACTCTTTGTTAGTTTCGATAATTGCTTTTAAATCTCATTATATCAAACTTTACGATAATTTCTATAGTGAAAGTGATATTTTTATCGATAACTTGTACTTTCGATATACATCCCTATCTCCAATTGCCTGGTGACCTTACCTAAGCGGTAAATAATTTCCGCTGGCTTTGGGGCACCCACACCTACACTCACACACACACGGCAAACGTTGCGTATACGCAACGAGTACACAATTTTCCTCTTGGAGGTGCACTATCAGCAGCGGTTATCCGAGTTCCCCCCCCCCCAGCTGGATAGATAGATAACAGGGCGGAGCGTGAGAGCTGCTGGCAGGCAAACAAATATACAAACAGATGGACAGACGGACTGACAGCTGTCATAAAGTCGGGAAGCGCATTTCCATGTTAGAGTGTCAAGTGTGGGGGAACAGCATCCGCATTCCATGCTAAATCAAAATCATTAACACTGTGTATTTGTCTACCTTCCAAACCCCACCCCCCTACCCTTGATTCCCGCCCCCCTGGCTACACACCACCTCCTCCTGTGCGGTACAAAGGTGGCGCTCATCTAAAGTCGAACGGCGCTGACGGCGAGCCTTGGATGCAGCCGGTGGTGGCCTATTTGGAGGTGTCGTCGCGTCCCACGAAATCGCCAAGTAGGTGGCGCCATCTCACTCTCTCTCTCTCTCTCTCTCTCTCTGTCTCTCTTTCTCCCTCTCCCACACACGCACACACTCACACACAGTCTCACCCCCGTCCGCTCTCGATGTTACGTTGCGTGCTGTGTGTGTGTGGGCCGTGTGTGTACGTGCCGATTTTGGTGTGTGCGTGGGCCCGTAGTTGTAACAGTTGCGTTTCAATGTCCACCCGTAGTTGAAGTTGCCATAGTTGATCAACCAAAAACGCTTCTAGTTGAACACCACAGACAATAGACATTGCCAGAAAACCACACGGAGAAGAGATCATAAAGTGATAAGTCCCCATTAATGAGAATGATTTTTAAGAGAAAAGATAATATAGATATGTATTTTCTAAATTTTTTCATAAATTAAATATCTAAATATATATAATGGGGGTCAGTCCATATAATTTTATTTAAAAAATCTTTGGCAAATCTTTATGATATTTTTCTCTGTTCGCACATACACACACACATATACATTCCACACCAACACAACAACAACAACCAACTCTGAGATGCCATGTTAAAAGCTCTTGTTGCGATGCTACGTTCTGTGTATGTGTTCTGTTTTGTTGTGTGTGTCTATGTCTAACTGTTAAGTTAACTGGAAGTAAGCTCATTAAACTCACTGGAAACGCTGCCCTTGGCGCCGCTCTCTTTCCATCTCTCTCTCTCTCATCGTAAACAGAGTGTGATCAGACCTTTGTGTCGCGGATCGGCGGTCCCCAGAATGGCAGCTTCTCGGCCCCGCTATTGCACAACCATCGCAATCACTCACGCCAATGCCTCTACACCTTCCTAGCAGGACCTGGACAGCGCGTCGAAGTAGTTTTTAAATCGTTTAATTTAAGAGGAAGTCCGCCAGAGTGAGTATTAAATTGGGGATCTAAAAAAAAGGTACATGAAAAGCTAATGTCTACCTGTTTTAACAATCTATCTTGCAGCGGTTCGGCCGTCGGTGAATTACCAAGGTATATATTAGGGTTTATCTAAGATTACATATAGAATGGTATTCATTATGATACTTTACAGTTGTGTTCATGAGTACATGGATATCTACTCGGAGGTGCAGTCGTCGGAGCCGGCGGAACTGATCAATTCGCCATTCGGTGGCCGCTACTGCGGCACCATTCCGCCTCGTCGTCGCATTTCCATGTACCGGGCAGTTGCGATTTCGTTTTTTAGTAACAAAAACGTGACCACGGACCTGTTCGAGGGCACGTTTAGGTTTATAAATGCATGTGAGTAAAGATTTATAGGGAAATAACTATATATATTCTAGACCTTATCTTCGTTATTTATCCTCAAAAAAAAAAAAGCGGAATATGAAATCGGCATTCCCATTGCGGGCTCGCCATGTTCCTACACGATAACGCCAAGCATGAGCGTCAACAAAACTGGTGCGCTCATATCGCCAACCTATCCAGGTGCCTATCCGAAGGATATGTCATGCACATATCAATTTCTTGGTGAATCGAATCAGAGAGTTAGATTAGAGTTTCGTGATTTTGATCTGTTTTTTGGTGGACCACAGTGAGTACCTCTAATGCTGCACAAACACACACACACACGCCATAATGAGTCAAGATCAGAGCAAGTCCTGGCTTGATCCTGGGACTTGCTCTGTTTAGCAGCAAACAAACACATACACACCTGATCTTTGGCCTATCTAAAAACAAAAATTCTTCTCTATCCCATCTCCCAATCTGCTACTCAATCTGCAATATTCTCAACAACAAAATTTCAACAATCACCAATCAACACAATAACTACAACAACAACTATTAAAACCATAAACAGCTGCCCATTTGACTATGTGAAAGTGTACGATGGTCCAGATAATTCGTCAGCATTAATCGGTACATATTGCGGACAGCAAAGAAACTTAGTTTTGTATTCGAGCGAGTCGAGCCTTTTCGTTCATTTTTATACGTTACCGCGCACCGCAAATACCCAAAATCGTGGCTTTAAAGGAATTTATGAATTTAGCGAGAGTTTTGTTAAATTAGATTTTATACGTAAGTATATATTACTCAATACCAATTGTTTGTCGTTTCAGTTCTGCCAATTTGTTGTGTTTTCGGGGTCCTCGAAGGCGGCTCATTGCCTACTTTCGAGGGCTCCGAAATAGTAGCATTTATGTGCTAATTGTATGTGCTTGAACCCACCTATTCACTGGCTTTGTTTGAGTTTTGATGCCACTTTTATTTCAATTTAACCCTTTTTCCCCCTCTTTCGACACAAAAATTCTAACCTTTCACAATTTCTCTCTATCAAAAAAATCTAAACCGAAAACAAAAACTATCTCTGCGCTTTAACTGATGACCTCTGCTATATACTACAATCTGGCTCTGATCTGACCTCTCGAAATTCCCTCAAAATCTTAACAATCAAAATGCCAACATCAGGTGAAAATGATGGCATTCACATACGTGGCTCTGAATGTGATCAAAAGATTTTATCGAAGAAGGAATCCACTGGCTTTGTGCTCTCACCCAACTATCCCTATCCCTATATACCAAAAACTGTGTGTAGGTGAGTGTGAAATTAACTAAAATCCTTTAAAATTAAGGATGTTTTTTAATACATGTGAATCTCCTTTAGATATTTCATCTATGGCATGCAGGATGCCCAGCATCTGGAGCGTGTACGCCTCGAGTTTAACGCTTTCAATATTCCCAAGGTGGAGCACAAGGACAAGAGCGAGTAAGCCAAGTTTCCAGGGTTTATAATTACTTATATTATTTATAGTTATTTTTTGACTATAACTTTCTGTATATATTTCTAATCCCTTCTCCCCCTTAGGTCCAACTGCACGGACGGCTATCTGAAGATCTATCTGAAGGGCCAGGAGACGGCCGATGCCTATGACAAGTTCGACTACGAGCTCTGCGGCAACGAGACGCAGCGCGTGATTAGCGAGGGACCCCGCCTGGCCATGGTCTTTAGCTCTGGAGAGCTCCAAGGTCGCGGCTTCAAGGGCAAGTATACCTTCGAAACGGAGTACAAGATTCCGGGCACAGCGGCTCCAGATGGCACCTGCAGCTTCACCTATGTGAGCAGCTCGAAGAAGCGCGGTGAGCTGAACAGTCCACGGTATCCCTCCAATTATCCTTCGGACACGAACTGCTCGTACCTCTTCCTGGCCGAGGCCGATGAGCAGGTGACCATTGTGTTCGATCACTTCAAGATCAAGGCGGACAACAATGCGAATGCCACGGCGGGAGCTTATGGGTAATACTTCCATATCCTTGTAGAGATTTATTCCTTATAACCATTATGTTTTCCTTGCCAGTTCCGGCGCCTGCTTTGAGGACTGGCTGGAGATGTATGTCGTCTACCGGGACAACAATGACCGCCTGCTGGGCCGCTACTGCGGTCAGACAGCCCCCGGACCCGTCGAGAGCCCCCGGGGAGCGGTGGGGCTGCGCATCACTTTGCACACGGACCAGGAGAGCGTGGCCAGCGGCTTCAAGGCGCGCTACTTCTTCGAGTCGGCCAAGTCGGATGCCGGTGACTGTGGCGGCAACTTCAGCAACCAAGACTCGGGACTGATTACCTCGCCCAACTGGCCGGCGGGCTACAAGGCGCCCGGCCGAGGCATGGCCTCCAATGCCTGCAACTGGGTGATGAAGGCTCGTCCCGGCTACAAGCTGTCCATACACTTTGAGCAGTTCGGCCTAGAAGGAGACCCAGCCAGTAAGTATCCCGCGTCCTTTACAGAAATGATCGATTTTTAAACCTTATTCCCTCCAGATCGCGGCTGTCCTGCTGCTGTGCTGCGGCTGTGGATGGATGTGGACTCCGACCAGCCGCCGCTGGAGCTGTGCGGCGAGAAGCCACCCGTGGAGCACTGGCACTACACCTCCACCGGCCAGACGGCGCGCATCAGCTTCACCACCAGTGACAAGACAGTGGGCGCTCAGGTGAGCTTGGAAGTCCTCCTTTCTAGCGGCCGGAAGGATATCTTAACGGATTTCTTTTAGGGTTTCCGCATCGTTTGGACCGAGATACAGGACTCGGGCCCGGGACCGCCGTCCGTGGGACTGCACTGCGAGTCCACGTATCACTTTCAGTGCGGCGCCGGATATTGCATCTCCGACAAGCTGCGCTGCGACGGCGTCAAGAACTGCGGGCCCGGCGACGACACTGACGAATTGCACTGTGAGTCGTGAGTGAGTCGAACGGTTCAGTTCAATTTTTATTTGCTTTTTTTCGTCTAAGTTTACGTACCTTACTTTTATCATTAAGTTTTTCGTTTCGTGTTTGTGTTTCCAGTGCGTCCATGGGGCCCATATATAGTTTCCAATTTCATTTAACTCGGTTTGGTACCTCATCTGATTATGATTATGATAATGATTATGATTTCGTTTCTTACACTTTTCATTTGATGCGTAAAGAAAACTTGAACCCGACGAAACACTTGCAAAGCGTTAACCACTAAATATAGCAACTAAAATAATCCATACTAACCTAAATACCAGCTAAAGGCCCAACCAAAGCTATCCTGTATTTATTCTCTAAGTCTTCTTGCACCTAAGTATTCGTGTTTTGAACTCTAACTACATTTTACTAGCTGTTTTGTGTTTTGGCCAGAGACCTTTGTACATACATTCTGAGCTCAGATCCCCCCAAAAACTCTCTTCATTAGGTCCTTCACCAGTCCTCTGACTTCTTTCACCTCGAATGGCACACAGTACACCCACTAAGACAGACTAGGGATCGATAAGTAGAGAAGGCCGATTGATATCTGCGATAAATCGATATTCTATTTGATATAGGATAGAGCCAACTTGTAGTTTAAATATAAAAAAGTGATTTAAAATTTTATTTTAAAGATATTTTAAATTGAATCGATAACAAAATAATACTACTGGTTCGCTAATATCGATATTATCGATACATATCAAGCGCGATATCTTTGTCTATAGATTATATCGGTCTTTTCCTCTCGATTTAAATCCCTAATACATACCTTCTCTTAGCCTCCCCGATCATGTCACGCCCCGTGATTCTACACTTAAACTCATCTTTCTCTATTTCTCTCTCTCTACTTGTCTAATTCTCCCTCTATTTCTCTCTGTTCTTTCTTTTGTCTCCACTAACAAAATCCAACTACAAACTGTTCGACTGTGAAACTTTTATATAAACTAAAAATAAACCCTTCCTCGAATCTGAACTTAACCCTTAACCTAAACCTCTGGCACAGGTGACGCAAGGTCCACGCATTTGCCCACATTTCTACAGACATTTGTTTTAGCAATTACGGCATTAGTGTTAAATACTTACAACTAAAACTAAATATAAAACAAAATGAAACCTGAAAAATCAAAATTTTCAAATCGGAATTGGAATTGCCACGAGAATCAAAAGCGAGCAACATTATTAAGAGAACATATTAACATATAAATGAAACATTCTGATAGCGCGAGAATTCGTACTCACTTTTCTAACAACAAGCAAAGCGACAAATAAAACAAAAGAAACATTTAAAAAACAAAAAAACAAAAGAATATTAACTGTATTACATAAGTAAAGAAACTGTTTGGTCACAATTAACACGTGAGTTCTGCATAAAAGCTTGTCTACAATCGTTCAACACTCCACGCCACGCCACGCTCATGACATGCACAGAGTTCAACCCAGAGATAGATCCAATCACACTCGAACATAAACTCAATCTTGAACATTGGGATATCGATATACATCCCTACTCGAACCCCCCGTGAAACCCAGTAGATGTCCTGACCAGCAGAAGATTACAGTTCACAGCCTTGTACTCGAACATATCCCTTGTTTCTCTTCAGTTGCAGCCTTGAGTTCATTTCGATCGCATTGTAAGAGTTTTGGAGTTATCGAGCATGCCAAAGTTATAGTCTCTGATTTTTGGTTCTGGCTTCTTTACGTTCTGCACCCCTCCCCCAACCCACTTGTCATGTGCACCGCACGTAGTCCATTTGTTAATACCTTCCTGGTGCCGCCGCTGATAAACTGAACTGAATATGTATTCTAAACCGTCTAACCCTAAATCTATCGCTAATTTTAAACTTGTGAAGCCTAGGTTAACAGCCGATACCACAGCACTCAGAACAAGAACATCAAGTACATGCCACACCCAAGACTCTCTCGGATTATGACTCCTAGAGATCTACACACACATGCCCAACTGTATTCCATCCTATTACTAAAGATATACCCCGATTTAAGCCGTATTATTCACTAACGATTTTACCATTTCTGTGCTTTTGCTTTTCCCCTCCCCCGAAACGCTTTACATCCCTGCAGGTACCACGGAAGCGGCCGAGGAGGACTACGACGTTCTAATAATTATAACACTTCTCGTCGTCTCGTCCCTAATCTGTCTCCTATGCATACTCTGTCACTCCAGAAGAAACCGTAGGAACCATGTCCGTCAATTGGGCCTACATCGCAATGCACATTACGACTCGCAGACGAGTGCCACAGGTGAGTTCTTCACAGGATATATGTTATAAAACAATCTGAAATTTAATCGAACTATCTTATTGCCTTATGATTTCTGCAGGTTTTCTTTGAGTTTGGTTTTATTTACATTATTTCAAGGTAATTTTTTATGTTTTTTTAAAGGTATTCGAATTTTTAAAATAAAATTTTAAGTAGTGTCCCAAAACTTGGTAATAACTCAATCCTTTACTTTTCTCTTAATAGCAGGTCTCAGCTCCAGTCGCCGGCATCTGCAGAGCGGCGGTGCCAGCATAGCGGGCAGCTTGCATGGGATCAACAGCGGCAACCTGATCATACCGCCAGCTCCCCTGCCGCCCACCAGTGTGCCGCCGCCTCCCCACATCTGCATCGCCGGCGTGGACATGGGCCATGGACTGATGAGCGGGGACGACGACGACGAGGACGACCTGGAGTTGGACGAGGACCAGCTGGCCGCGGACATTTTCATCAACGATGTGCATTTCGATGAGGATAATATCGACCACGTCAACCAAATGGCGAACGTCTAACGATGATGGTTCGGCGGAAGCGGAAGCGGAGTCTTAGGCACTTTTATCGCAACCTTCAGTTTCAGTTTTAAAACGCATTTAGAATAAGGCTACAACTAGGTAATGGCGAACAAAGCAACTTTGCAGAGCAAGAGTAGTAGTTTACACAGGATACACAGGCTCATATAGCGACAGACGAGAAGAATCAGAAGCAGGAGGAGAACCGGAACCGGAAACGGAAACGGATGCAGAAACAGAAATTCAAAAGTTAACAATACCTAAAAGACAAGAAAATTATGCAAAAATGCGAATTGATTAAGACATAAATTTAATGGCGATCAAAGCGGGGCGCGATTAGTAGGAATTATAGATGGAAAGGAGCGAATGCGACGCTATAAAAGTACAGTAGGGCGCGCATATTGTAGTTGCGATAACACGATTAGCCAGAAGCGTTTCACATAAGTAAGAAAGGTAAAGTCAAGGAGGGCGTGACGGGGAGCATAAGCAACAAATAATAGCTACATTTAATAAACTATATTATACACATAGCGAAATACGTATGGCGAAGAGAGAGAGAGAAAGAGGAATGTGTAGAAAGGGAAGCGGAAATGGGCAAGATAGAACCAGGCGGAAGTGCAGGAACGAATCATTTTCACAGCCACAGGAGACGACGACCGCAGACAGGACGAAGAAGAAATAAAATAATGTTGTTGATTTTTATATTTGATACGAGTAATATTTAGGTGAAGCATAAATTGAATTAATTATACAAACAGGAGAATCGATGAGCGTAAGCGTAAATAAAACAATACTCACACACATTCGCAAACCGCAAATAGATAAACCGATAACGAATAACGGCAGCAACATACTAAAGGGCATAAAACAATAATAATTAACTACCTATACATACGCGCATGACTTTTTATTTATACATTTTGTACAAAAAGATGAAAATGAAATATATCTTCGACCCTTGAAGCTACACAAATCAAACATACAACAACAAAGATGAGGAGTTGAAGATGAAATAATGCATAAATAAAAGAATTAGTGACTATCAAAACTGTATCTTCCAGCAAAGAATAAAAGCAAAGAGTTAAATGACGCTAAATCGAGAGAGAGAGATAGAGAGGAGGTTTATATGAGAATAAAAGTGGAAATTTAATAAACATTAGCGGCCCGCAGATGGAAAATGAAATGGAAAGCGAAATGGAAATGGAATGAGAATAAATTCAAAGATTTTTGTCTATTTAAGCACATTTTTATAAACGTTTAAGGCGAACAAGAATATTTATAAAAATGTATACGCTAAAGGGAACGATAATAATAAAGTAAATTATACAAGAAGCTAAACAAAAGAGATCTAAAAACACACGGAAACATAACAGTTAATTCCATTTCAGTTTGTGTATGATATCCTTTATGTTTACCGTTGTTTTATGCAAAACCCATTGTGAATTTAATAACGGTTTTAGTTCATATCAGTTTCCTCCTTTTTGGAGTCGAATAATGGTAAATTCCCTGAAATTTCGTCTAATAAATAATAATTATTGGTTTCATAGCGCACGTACGTTTTGCAAAAAACAAAACAAAATGAGAAAAAAATTAAATAATATGGCTTAAATCAGCGATGGAAACTTAAACCCGTTTAACGTAAAAACCCCATTTATAAAGAAAAAACGTATGTAGGTGTTACAAAAAATGCTACATTAATTAAATAAAATAAAAGTCAAAATAAAAATTGATGATTAAAAACCAAAAAAATAAATACAATTACATTGAAGAAGTAAAACGTTGTTAAATTGTTGCATAAAAAAGCATAATGATCAAGTAATTCCTAAGAATTAATTCATGAAGATAAACCTTAGTTTAAGTGTACAAATTTTGTTGTTGTATTACATTAAAAACCGAAAAAGAACAATTCAATTAGTTAATAATAAAAAAACAAAAACTCTGAATTTGTGTTCTAGCAATAAAAATTAAACATAAATTTAAAGAAAAAGAAAAAAAATAGTACTAAAACCTAAAGCAAATAAAATGTTCGAGAAGGAAAGTCCCCAGAAAGAAATGAAACCTGCCCCCAAAACCAAAACCAAAATGTTCTAAACTAAAAAACAAAACGTTTACTAAAGTAACACAAGGTTAAAAATTAAAACACCCCCAAAAAGAGCAAATGTTAAAATTACAATTAAACCTATAAATAAGCCACGCAGCGGAGAGTCAAATACATATTTGAATTGAGAAAAGAGACGTTTTTCAAAACCAAATCCATTAAAGGAAGCCAGATAAACCGAGGTATTGGCACCAAAAGAAAGATATGATGGCGGGAGATGAAGGAAATCCGATTAACAAAATAGTTGAATAATAAAATGCAGAACAGCAAATTTCAAATTAAAAGGAAACACCTACAAAAACAATTCCATGTTAACATTAAATATAAATAAAGGTAATTAAATAAATGAATACTAAAACCAAAATAATTAATGTTTTTATAAACCAAATGCTTAAACCAGCAACTAATATTCTATATATATTTTTTTAATGTTTCGATACAAAAAACTTCATGATACTTTTAATATAATACATTCCTAGTTCTGCGTGTTTATGCGAAACTTCTCTAGCATCTTGTTGATGGCCTCCTCGTCGCCGTCTATCTTGGCCTTGTCCTGCTGCAGAATCTCCTGGAAGGTCTTCTGCTTCGTGCCCACCAAGTAGAAATCCTCATCAGAAATGGTCACCTGTCCATCTGCGTTAGAGGCACATCCCTCGTAGATATCCAGGGCTTTGAAATCAAAGACTGCGATAAGACGATCAGCCTCCACTTATCCGAAGCACAGGACCAGCGCCGCACTCACCCATGCTCTTTATGAGATTGCCATCCGAGTCGGTGAAGTTGAATTGAAACGTATTGACCACCGTTCGCCGGGCAGGATCGGATTCCTTGAGCTTGTTGCGGATTTTCTCAATGATCTCGTCGCTCTTCATGCTTGCAAGTGAACCGGCTGAGTGTCGTTGCTCGACTAATTTAAGCGCTGCGGCGCAGCAATTGAGGCAAACTCTGCGGATTAGCGCTTTGCATAATTTTTAATTAAAGTCAATTTGTTACATATTGAGAGACATGATTGAAGATATTGATGGGGCTATAGCTGGGGGCTTGAGAAAATACAAAACCGCAAATACTTTCGGGGGCAGTAGATATATTTTGGTGGTTACACTAAAACTAAGAGTAAAAGTCAATTGCTTATATAATTTAGGGCTTCCAAATCTTCAACAGGCCATCCTCGCTGTAGCTGGCCAGCAAATTCTGGTGAGGATGATGCGTCAGACCAATGACGTCCTTTTCATGAACCTAAAGAGGAAATTAACATAAACAAACAGTTCTAGAAGACATTGTTAAATTCCCCAACTCACATTCAAAGTACGTTCCAGTTTTCCCGATGAGACAGAGAAGCAGTAAAGCACCTGATCCTCGCCAGCGCAGTAGATGAACTCGCCGCGAGGCGACAGAGTGGCAGAGATAAAGGAGCCTCCCTCTCTCTTACCGGATGAGAAGGATCGCACAATCTGTCCCTGCATGTTCATAATGACCACCGTATTGGATCTATTGCAGACGATAAAGTGCTCCGGATTCTTGGGCAGTATAAGGACGGTGTTAACGGCCAGTTCGTTGCCCAAAGGCTTGTACGTGGCCACGCACTCGGTTGTCTTTAGGGACCACACTTTGACGGTACCATCAGAGGAGGCGCTGAGCACGCTGTGTCCATCGGGAGTGAAGGTGGCCTCATTGACAAACGACGAATGGCCCTTGAACTCCTTCAGCATCTTTCCCGACTTCAGGCCATGTAACCGTACCGTGTAATCGAAGGAAGCACTTAGCACCTGGCTGTTGTCGCGCGAGAACTGCAAGCAGGTGATTCCCTTTGTGTGAGCCTTCTCGAACTTTCTCAGACATTGACCGGTGATGATGCGCCACACCTTGATCTGGCCGTCCTGGGCGCCGGAGGCCACCATCTCCGAGTCACGAGAGAAATTTAGCGCCAGCACCGCCTGCTCCATCATCATGAACTGATCCTGCGCCTGGTACTTCAAATCCTTTCGCACCTTGCCGGTGGTGAAGTTCCACACCTCGAGGAAGCCATCCACACTGCCTGTGATTAGGTACTGGCCATCGGGCGAAAACTGAGCGCACTCCACATGCGATTTCTGGCCAAACTTGATCTGCCGGAAGAGCTGTGTGGGATACATCTCCTCCTCCTGATCCTTCATGGCCGCCTTGCCGCGGAACAAATCAATGGTGGTGCCGGGCGGAAGCAGACCTTGGTGCTGTTGCCACTTGAGAGCCTGGCCGAGGAGAGCCAAGAGCCTGGAGGAGGGCACAACATGCACCTCGCCACTCAGCTCCTGGGAAATGGCCGTGCGTCGTTTCTCCTTGCTGCTGCCCTCCGCATAGGCTTCCCTGGGATCGAAATAGGCGCGCTGCAGCATGTTTTCTGGAATTATTTATTATTTAATAATGAAAACTTTGAATAAACTAGTAATCTTACCCAAATGAATGTATCTCTCTGGTTCCTGCTGCTTCAACATGCTCATGGGATCCGTTTGGCGGAGCAAGGATCTAGCGGCACCCAATTCCCTCAGCTCTATCAGTTCCAGCACGATCTGCTCGTACAGATTGAGCAGCTTCTTGTCCGGCAGCTTCAGGGACTGCGTCACCTTCAGCACAGTGTCCCAGTGGCCATTGGATATGTCCTGCACGAAGCCATCCACGCTGTCCACTGTGTTTAGCGAGACGCCGGTTTCCTCCTGGCATAAACCTCGGATTAAATGGGTTTCGGAGTAACGGCAGGACTCACCTGTAGGGTCTGCAGGGTCTTCATCAAGTTGGACTCCTTGAGATACTGCTGGATAAGCCGGATCACACTTTGGGAGGAAGAGGAAATTCCGAATGGTTTCACGCTGTTTTTCAGGTTTATAAGATCATATTTTTAGTACTCACTCGGCTGATTCGATTTCTATGGACATGACTAGTCAGGTTCCTGCCTAAAATTAGCCCTAGAAAGAATTTTTTATTCAGGTTTTTAGAGAAGTTTACAAATATTGATAAAAAATGCGTCTCGCTAGCGATGGTCCACTGCCGATAGGTAAATAATCGATAGCTCAGCATTGAACAGCTGTTCGAAAATCGTTTATCAGCTGTTTTGCAATCGCAAAAACAAAACACATTTGTGAAATTAAGTAAAAAGACAAAAAAAAAGAGATAAAACCGGCTAATTTTAGATTAAAATGCGCTTCGTTTTGCATTTAATAAGGTACATTTAATAATGTACTAACTTTGTATTCCTGCTTGCACCACCGATGGCTGATATGTGGAAACGGGAGATACTAAGATTTATTGGTAAATTAAACATATGTAAAATTTAAACCTTTAACACGCACATTCACGCAACACACACACACACACGCACGATCGTGTCAGCCGGCAGACAAAAACAAACACACCGATAGAGAAAAAAACCGATTGAAAAAGAAATGGCGGTTCCCGCTCTTTTGGAATATCGGCGGTAAAAGACGATCGTTGCGCCTCTCTCCGGGGTGGTTCAGTCACAATTCTCCCGCCACCTCGTACAGAACAAATAGTACATTGCACTCCCGTGTCCGGAAAATCTAGGCGGAGCTGTACCTACCTAAGAATCGAACTTCATTATCTCCATCTTCACGTGCAGATCGCGGTTTGTCCGGACTCATGGCGACGGCAGCATCCAGTGCCCGGCAGGGACGCAAGTTCGCCGAGGGCACGCAGCCCTTCACGGTGCTCATCGAGGGCAACATCGGGAGCGGAAAGACGACGTATCTGAACCACTTTGAGAAGTACAAGAACGAGATATGTTTGCTCACCGAGCCCGTGGAGAAGTGGCGCAATGTGAACGGCGTCAACCTGCTGGAGCTGATGTACAAGGACCCCGAGAAGTGGGCCATGCCCTTCCAGAGTTATGTCACGTTGACTATGCTGCAGGCGCACACGGCGCCCACCGACAAGAAGCTAAAAATAATGGAGCGCTCCATATTTAGCTCGCGGTAAGTGCATCCGCAATCCGGTTTGGCCAGGCCATTAATCGAGTCCCGTCCCCTTTTGCAGTTACTGCTTCGTGGAGAACATGCATCGCAATGGCTCCCTGGAGGAGGGCATGTTCAACACACTGCAGGAGTGGTACAAGTTCATCGATGAGTCCATTCACGTGCAGGCCGATCTCATCATCTACCTACGCACCTCGCCCGAGGTGGCGCACGAGCGCATACGCCAGCGGGCCCGCTCCGAGGAGAGCTGTGTGCCGCTCAAGTACCTGCAGGACCTGCACGAGCTGCACGAGGACTGGCTGATACATCACCGTCGTCCGCAGGCGTGCAAGGTAAGGATGCCACTGTTTTAGGAGATTATTAAGTCTCAGCACAAACTCTTTATCTTCCAGGTCCTGGTTCTCGATGCCGATCTGAATCTGGAAAACATTGGCAGCGAGTACAAGCGCTCGGAGACCAGCATCTTTGACGCCATCTCCGGCAACCACCAACCATCTCCCGTGCTGGTCTCACCCAGCAAGCGCCAGCGTGTCTCCAGATAGCCCCAATCTCCTGACAAATTCCCTAACTTTTATCATATCTTTAGAGTGTGTGTAGTAACAATTTAGTTTAAGCAGCGCCTTCGCGGGACAATGGCCAGGATATCCTACTGCTACCCAAAAGTAACACTTTAACCCCGGAACGCATTCGTATTTTTAACAATTATAATCCCCATTATATTCTCTTCACATAAACTTAACTAGATTAAGACAAAAATTGTAATAACTGATGGACAACTGTATTGTAAACAAAGGGCAGATGCATTTGTGAAAACTGTTTAAATGTTTTGGAAATAAATTCATTATTTTTTAGAAGTATAAATCTTCATTACAGAATTCCCAACTAGCTCACATTAAAACCACAAATTACTGTGAAAATTCCTTTATATAAATTTATTTTATATTAAAAGCTACGACCTAGTTAGGCTCCTTCCTTGCTCTGGATACGCCAGCCTTCTGTCAATTGGGTCCGTTCATTATAGACGGACGCACGCCGGGAATAGTGCCCAACGGTGGCGGTGGGCCCATCATGGCCATTGGATTCATTATGGGAGGCGGGCGCATGCCAGTCATCATGGGATTCATCATGGGCGGCATGTACGGCATTCCTGGCATTCCCGGACGCGGCGGAGCACCCATGTTGGGCGGCGGTATGGAAACGCCCGCCGGTTTGGGAGGAGCCGCAGATGGTCCCCCGGCGAATGGATTGTTCGTGATCTTGCCAGCCTTGAAGGCAGCAGTGGTGGCGTCGATCAAGTGCTGTGCCTGCTCCTCCATCCACTTCTGGTAGTAGAATTTCACATTGTCGCGGTGCTTGCGGCCGGTGCAGTGGGTTTTCCGCACCGAGGGCGAGTCGTGGGTCAAGTACGTGTCGCAGTAGTCGCAATAGTACTTTGGCATTGCTCTATTTTATTTGATTTTCTGTGAAAATGCCGATTTTTAATATTTATTTATTTTTTTCACAGCAGTGTGACCTTACGCGACTAGGGATGTCAGTTTAGCTGAAATGTGACCCTACTTTCCTAGCTGAAACTTGGCTATAAAGCTAAAAAGCTGGCTTTATCGCTAAAAATCTGGCATTGTAGTAACCACTATCGATGATTTCGATAATGATATTTGAAAACATCGATAGTATCGATAGTTTAAAGACAAATCTTTAATTTAAAGGAAGATTCATTTTTTTGTATCAAAGTTCATGTTTTTGTTAATAAATAATAGCATATTTACATTTTTTGGTTTAAGTAGGCTACGTTTTTTGGAAATTATTTCTCCATACTTCATTGCCAATTTTTGCATGTCGTCTGGGTTTCTCTGAAGAAATATAATATATAATTACACATGTTTTGATATTGTAATAAAAACTTACCTTCCAGTAGTCTATGGGGTTTAAATTCTGCGCTTCAAGCGCCTTTTCAAAATATTGCCTAAGGCATATAATTGTATCGGCTTTAATGGAATGTATTTTTGATTCAAGTTTATTTTTCATAAGCTAAAATTTAACTTTTTTCTTATCGTCGCTGTGCTCTGCTTCTGTTGAAGTGAAAACTATCGATAGTGAAAACGAAACATCGATGTTCGAGAAAATTATAAAACATCGATAGTATCGATGTTTCTTCCGTCGAAACATCGATAAAATTGATCGTAGCAAATATCGATTTTTTGCCATCACTATTAACAACACGTAAAAGGCAAGTAATTTTCCCCGGTTTTCCATTTTCCACAATGCCGAAAAAGAAGACTGGACAGCGAAAGAAGGCCGAGAAGCAGAAGCTGCGCCTCAAGGAGATCCGCAGCCGCGAGGTGCCGCTGGCCGACCTGCCCTGCAACGCGCCGATGGAGTGCGACAAGTGCGAGAAGAAGCAAAAGTCGCGAGCCTTCTGCTACTTCTGCCAGAGCCTCCAGCGGCTGCCCATTTGCGCCCAATGCGGCAAGATCAAGTGCATGCTGAAGACGGGCGACTGTGTGGTGAAGCATCCCGGCGTCTACACCACCGGCCTGGGCATGGTGGGCGCCATCTGCGACTTCTGCGAGGCTTGGGTGTGCCACGGACGCAAGTGTCTGCAGACTCACGCCTGCACGTGCCCGCTGCAGAATGCGGTGTGCCTGGAGTGCGAGCGCGGGGTGTGGGAGCATGGCGGACGCATCTTCAAGTGCTCCTTCTGCAATGGCTTCCTGTGCGAGGACGACCAGTTCGAGCACCAGGCCAGCTGTCAGGTAAGCTTATTGGTTTCTCCTTTTGAGCTCCTATTTAACCATTTTCGATCATCTTTAGGTGCTGGAGTCGGAGAACTACAAGTGCCAGTCGTGCAACCGGCTGGGTCAGTACTCCTGCCTGCGCTGCAAGACCTGCTACTGCGAGGATCATGTGCGTCGCAAGGGCTTCAAGTACGACAAGAACAAGGCCATTCCCTGCCCGAAGTGCAACTATGACACCTCGGTCACCAAGGATCTGAGCATGTCCACGCGCTCGCACAAGTTCGGTCGCCAGCAACAGGGCGGCGGCAGCGACGACGAGGAGGGCTACGGCGGCTACTACGGAGCCGGTGGCAGTGGCTACTATGGCGGTGGAGCTAGTGGAGGCTACTCCTACGGCGATGATGATGATGAGGATGAGTCCGATGGGGACTATGAGGAGGATAGCGATGAGGACGACGACGAGGATGACGACGAAGATGAGGGCGAGACCACCGAAAGCGAGCCAGAGAAGGAGAAGGATAAGGAAGCTGGCAAGAAGGCCGCCAAATAAGGTCAATAAGGAGTTGCGAAAACTGTTAATATCTGGCCTTTGAATGACCCACTTAGTGAGTTCCTCGGCTGTGCATGCGTTGCTCTAAATGTATAAGCGAATAAATTCTTTGTCAGAGCGTAATCGGGATGCAACAAGCTCCAAAAGGATATCAGGTAGCCAGCTGTACTCCATGTACATCCCAATGTACAGGGAAGGATGTATATCTGGGGGACTTGGCTGGGGGGTACGCATACGATGATGATGGCCATGCCAGCGGCTCTGCCTGCTGCGACGCCGGCTTCTCTGTTGATAGACTCATCCATCTCCAATCCACTTACGAGCGCAAATATTTACACAATTTACTCGAAAACGGAGGTATGAGCATATAATATTTCCAAAAACGATGGCAAACACACCACACACACACTCACATACACAGGCAGACACGCACTCCAGGCCCGGCATTTCGGAATGTTTGGCAGTTAGGCAGAGCGGAACAGCAACAGCAGCAGCAGTGGAAGGAAGGGGACTCCCATCATCTGGCTGAAACATTTTAGGCATTGCAAATCAATGATGGGCCCTTCTGCAGGAGGGAGGAGCATAGTTCTTCTGCATATGAATGAAATCATATGTGGCGTTACTTATGTAGGGGATGTCCTGGCCATGTGGGTGTGGGATCCGTAGGAGTGAGCCTGGGTGAGTGGCAGGCGAATCAACTGTGTACATAATACAGATTAGTGTGAGACGATATATGGGATACAGCGGCGGGTGAAACAATAGCTTAAATGCTATAAACATTAATAGAGTGATTCTAATGTTTGTAAAAAGATGAAGAAATTAAGGAAAATTTCTTATTTAAATTCATTTATTAATTTATATTTTAATTAATATATTTAATAAAATGTATGACATTAAACTATGTATATTTAAATAAAGTAAAGTTTTGGGTGAGACTGGTTTCTATTGAGACCACCAGGAAAGGCAAAGTAAACTGGCATTAACTTACTTTTAAATATTAAAGATCTCTTTAATATGCCTAGTTTTCTTTATTTTCTTCATATCTTCTTAAGCGATTTCCAATAAGGTTATGCTGTATTCTTTTAAATTTATTAAGATTAATTAAATATTACATTATAGTAAAAAATTATTTAAAACAAACGTTATGCTACTCTGAAAATAAGAGGTCTTTAGGCTCTAAAGTTTAGAGGAATATTTGCATATGCTTCCTTCTCTCTTGCTATTTCTTTCAGGATTTGTCTGCAATGTACAAGCAATAGCAAACTTGTGAGTTTTACTTTTAGCTCCATTCTGAAAAGGTTCATTATATTTGCACTACAAATTAATTTAAGTTTAAAGCGGCATCTAATGATTATACGGGTTTAGCTGAAGGGACAATATATGCTAAGACTAGAATCACAAAAAATAATTAAATTTAATATTTTAACAGGCTTACATGAAATATAAGGAATCACATAAGCTTAAATTAATCCACAACCTTCTGAAAATAATAAATAAAAGGATTGTAAATAATCCAGTTTCAGAGCCATTTTAAGCTCTACATTTATTTGTGGTTAAAGGTGTAAAACGAAATAAACCCTAAAAATGATTAATGTAAAATATTTTATTACCTTGATGTGGTTTTCCACAGCTGTAAGATATTAAGACTTGGCAGCTCTATTATGTTGAACCCCACTGTGGCCACGCACTGGCACATACTTATGTATAGATCGGGGGCCCAGCTTAAATATAATGGCTGCCTGCCAGCATTTTGTGTCTGCATTTCAATCAAAATGGCCTGTCTCGGCCGGGCGAAGAAGGAGGCCAAGCCATCGGAGTTTAGGGCTACTCAACAAAATTAGAAATGCCATTGGCTTTTGGGGTGGACGGTGGACGATGGACGATGGACACTGGGCTGTGGTGGTCACTGCCGAAATATCAATAATAATTTCATAAATGTAATCAGAGAGAGGCAAACAAGAGGCGAAGTCGAAGTCGCTGTGATTGAGCTCTTAATTGCAGTGCGATATTAATCCTTGAGTCCCTCCCCGACCACTTTCATTAGCTGGAGTGCATTCTCAATTACCAGATGGAGCAGGAAGGGTCCAGAGTTATCTAACCGTCTTTAAAGTCTGGCCAGGATCAGGAATGTTTCCAGGGAATAACTACCAAATGTTAATCACTTCCGATCAGCATTATCTCTTGCTTATTTATGCAACGCAAATATTTTGTTGTCAGCCAAAGTCAAGCCATAACAAAAACACAGGCGGCTCGGCGGGGGCCGGGATTAGGTGGGAAAATCCATGGGACAATCCGAAAAACACGTGGAAAAGTCAAAAAGTCCGGCTTAGGAGCAAACGCAATTAGCGTTAATTACGAGGCAAAATATGGCTGACTAGCAGGATACGATGGGAATCTGGATGCTGCTGCTGCAGCAGGTCCTTGCGGCCACTTGAAGTTTTAATTTAATTTTTTCTTGCGGCTGCCGGAGCGTCGTCGCTGCGTCAGGGGATTGGCTGATGGCTTCACGGCTTCCTGGTTTCCGGGGGGCAGGGGGTAGTTTTCTAACGTCATCATCAACATCCTCCACAGCCACATCCCACGACCACTTTACCGTTCGACGTTCGTCAAAGCTAGCGATGATTGATGGTGCGTAATTTGGAAAATTAGAAGCAGGATACGCAGCTAAAAAGGGGTGGCTCTGCCCAACTTCGCTCTCGTTTTCCGTTCGTTTCGGTTTTTTCTCTCTCGATTTTTTTTTTTTATTTGGGCCTCTTGCTAATGTTGTTGGCACAACAAGGTGTGTCCTGGCCCCGGACCAATTGCCGCGTGTCCTGGCCGCCGCCCGCCGCTTGCCGACGCGTGTTTCGAGTCCGACAAAGTTGCGCGTGGTTATTAGAAAACAATTTAATTAAATATTCACTTGAACCACCGGCAGGCAGCGTAGGCAGTGGCTGGGCGGGCGGGCGATGGCCTCACTTTCCCATCATAAAGAGCTCAAACAATGTCCATCAATATTAAACGATGTTGTTCGGTGTCCATTTAGAGCGCTCCAGTTGTTGTCCTTGTTGTTTTTAGCCGTCCTCCGCTGGTCCGTGATGTAATGTGAGAAAGTTTTTGTCGCTTGGTGGTCGAGTTTCGGCAGGACGATGGGAGAGCGGGAGTCCTGCGTTTTGGGGGGTTCGCCTTTGATCTATTTGGTCGCGGGGGCGAGTCCCTAAGAATAAGTTTCCTAAAGTAATGACGGGTTAATTGACCCAAACATTCCCCAGAGAAACGTGCCAAAAATTGATTTATAGCCAGACTGAGTTTTTGGGTAAATTATATTTATAGATTTTAGATGAATTTCTATATATAAAATCGAAGAGAAATAAATAAGACAACTTTAAGGACTTAAAAATCAACTAAAAATTACAAAGGCTCAGAAAAGTCTAAATATTAAATGTTAAATTAAGGTAAAAATGTTTTTAACTTATAGTAAAAAATAAAAATCCAAGGTATCCTTTAAGTAAATTTGTTTAAAGATCACCTTTAAAGAACAATACCCATTATATCCCCCCACAAAAGCTGTTAGAAAGTCATCTAAGCTGAGCTGGAAAAGAGCTTCAGCCAGGTACACCCGCACCACACACACACGCTCAACCCAGGCCCAAACAGAAGCTACCACCAGGAGGCCCGCACAGCCGCCTCAACTGGGAAAGTCACGGCAGGACAATGCGAAAGTCGTTGGCAGTCTAATTGCATCATCGCCGCTTCCCTGGCCACGCGACCCCTGCTCCTCACCTGCAATTAAAGTGTCACATTAGGACCGACTACCCGTGTGCTCATCATCATCATTGTCGCCGAAATGCAAAGTGATGACGCAGCTCGAAAAGCGATTCCGGAACAAAATCCGGAATTGAACAGGGTTTCAGGGTTGCTAACAATTGAGGGCCACGTGGCGCTGGCGATGGGTGGAGGTGGAGAAGGAGAAGGGCTGAAACTTGGAACGACCTTCCACCAGCCTAAAGTTTAGCTTAGGGATTAGCCGCAGCTCACAGCGAGAGAGCGTGTTGGTCCGGTGGTTTCTCCATTCTCAGCTTCTCTCTCAACTCCATTGTGTGTTTACAGTTACATTCTGCAGCCGGCAAGCCGCCTAATGAAAGCAAATCTCCGCATTAATTTCAAACGAATTTGTTTTGATGCCGTGATAAGCCGCCAAGCGACTGACTGAACCGGGATGAGGCATCGCTTGCCTGCCACTTGGCCCACTGATCCCTCACAGCGAGTCCCGTTCCACGCCCAACGTGGACCGTTTTGATTTCTGTCAATAGCCCGCCGGGCTGGCACTTGAGCGGCGCGGCGGCAAATCGAGACAGGGCGAGACGGGGGGCGACGCTCTTTGCCAACTTTTGCCATCGAATGAAACTGAATTTTGCAATACGCCCGCGGGTATCCTTCCTCCAAGCACTCGCACACATACACTCACATACACACTCCACTCACGCACACACACACACGTGCGCGCCTTGCATTACAATTGCCGGGCGAACGAACAAGCCCCCCGAGATCCCCCGATTACCGCCCACGGCTTGCTACAGTTATTAACCTCAGCTTACACTTGTCAACAAAGGAAGGGGGCTGTGAATTGAAAACAAATTAAAAGGTAGGTTTATATGAGATATTAATATGTGTTTTGTTTTGATTTTAAAGAATTCCAATTTATGTTAATAATATTATTAATTATTAAAATTAAATTTATAAAGAAAATAATAAAGCAAGTGCCGAGGGTTGTTTATTCAACTGTTTTCCTTCAAGAACACTCTTCAGTAACCTTTTTTTATTGAAACTTCATACCTTAAATAAACATAAAATATTTTGTTTATAAGATCTATTATTATTATTATTAAGAATTTGTGACTATACTTTAAATATTCACATTTATTTTCAATGTTATTTAATTCCATAATTAAATATTTTGTTTATAAGATCAATTATGACATCATTATCAATGGTGTAAAAAAAACAACACGAAGAATGGCTTTTAATTCCATTCTATTTCAATTTATAATAATAAATTAGTATGCAAGGATTTGATGACTGGGTTTTTATGGTTAAGGATTTGTGACCACATATTTACACTATAAATATTTAAATTTATTTTCAATGTTATTATTAAATTCTTAAATTAAATATTTTGTTTATAAGATCTGTCATAATATTGTTAAATATCATTATCAATGGTACAAGAAATACAACACGAAGAGCGACTTCTAAATCCTTTCCTTAAAAAATGGTATCCAACGATTCGATGACTGGATTTTTATGGTTAAGGATTTGTGACTGCATATATACACTATAAATACTTAAGAATTTTCAATATTATTATTTAATTTATAAATTTTATTTAATTTCCTGACTCAAATTTATTCCCATGAACTCCCCCCACGTTTTATTACCCTTAAATTGTGTTTAGCAGTGTAATTTGGCCCGCGGCCAACAGTGTAATTAAAGTAGTTGCGGTCGGCTGTGATGAGGTCGCCATCGTCGATGATGATGCCCCTGATTATGATGACCTGCACTTGTCGTGAAGCACCCAGGCAATTGCCTGGGAATCTATTACGAGTGCGAGTACAAGTACCACCATTTACATGTCCTTAGTCCTCAGTCCTCAGTCCTCAGTCCTCAGTCCCTGCGGCACTTGTGGCCGAATCGGCCGCGTGCTCTGCACGTGAGTCCGCGTTCCCCGATGATAATGATCTCACATGCAATGGCCAGCGGGCCGGACTGTGAGAGAGTTGAGCTCATCGGCTCCTCATGAGCTCTTGATGAGCTCCCATTGCAGACGGCTAAATTATTAATTGTCAACAATATTGAATTGAACATTTATATATGCCATTCGGGCATTCGGCTGCTCGGGCCATTGTCTTGGCTGCAACTCAATGTCAAGATTGATCGCCAGCTGTGGGACGAGGTTAGCGGACAGGTAGTAGCATCGCAGCCAGCCGGCAAATCAGCCAGCGAATCGAGCCAGACAAGGAGTCAGACTTCTATATAACAATGAAATATGGTGCTGCCGCGAACGGAGCTCCGGAGCTCCGGAGCCGAGGGTAAAAAAAAAAATTCAAGTTCGGCAGCTTGTCAAGTGGCACTTGTCGTCAGTTGAACGTCACGGCGTTCGGGCACTTTGTCAATTCAAGTGAAATTTTTATTAATTTCGTTTTTAAACTGCACCACACACAACATACTGGCTGGGATGACTGTGACAGGCACGTTTCAGTGTGCATATATATATATTATTAAATGTTCTTGATACCCGTTCTCGTTCTCATCAATGGCACCCATTAGTTTATTGTTTAATGCTAACAAATTGCCAGCGATTCGTCAGCGAGCTGTTTGGGTTACTGGAACAGTTCCCCCACGGGTCGGTCCCTTTGTGCCCCGTGTGACCTGTATCCTTAATTCACGGACGCTTCTTAAGATCTCCTCTCCGGAGATCGGTTTTGTTCTGGCTTTGTTGCCAATTGACAGTTGTAAATGTTTGTTGTAAATTGTGCTTTAGAGGTGCTAATAGAGTGCCACCGCCGTGCGCGTTTTCCCAAGTTCTTGGTCTTCTTGTGTTTTATGTCTTCGCATTTAGTTCTTTTTATTTTTATTTTTGTTTCTTGATTTTTTGATTGAGTTGCCCCAACAAAAAATCAATGAACTCTGCTGCCTGGCAGCAAGATACAACACTTTTATGATGCTTTTGGCCGGCGATCTCTTTGATTTCGCACCGCGAGTGAATCACACAGAAGAACTTCACACCAAGGGTTCCGTGGACATGGCATAGGGATTGGTATCGGGATTGGATGGGAGCAGGAGCCCACCAAATCAACGGCAGTAGCTGTCAAGTGCAAACTATTTATGAAGTGGCAGCCCTTTCAGAGGAGCCTAGAATGTTGAGTGTTTGTCTAGCAAATTATTGTGGCGGCCAATAAAAGGCACGATTCCTTGATGCCACTTGCATACATTTTTGCAAAGGAAGGAAAGACATCTCCAATGCGAACGTATCCTAACTTGGGAATTTTAAAAGTTTGATGAAGGTATATGTGTATATTAAAACATATTAAATAATGTACAAAACTAAACTGTTCCGAAACAATCTAATTCAAATCTTCGTTAATCTTTCTAATCATCTTATTTTAACAACTTAATTTTCCGCTTACCTTAGCAAAACCTTTATCCCTTCAGATTTGAACCCTAATTCCTAAGAGTGCGTGAGCTCCGCCTAGGAGTTTTCCTCCGACTTTTCCCCATCCTTTCACTTATTATTGATTGATTTAAACTTTCGGTTTTGCCCAGGCAAGGCATGGCTCCTGGGCTGTTTGCCCAGGATGTCATTGACTTTGTAGCTTTGACTTTGGTGCAGTCAGCCGAGTGTAACAATTATGGGCAGCAGCGACAAGGGGCGACACGGGGAAAACAAACACACCACACACCTCCCTTGGAATCGGAAAGGTGCCACACACATATATTTCGAATTGCACCAAATTATTATTATTGTTGTAACCGACTGCGTTCCGTTTTTTGGCCATTATTGAATTAACGCTTTCGCCGATTGCTGCGTCATCATCATCGAAGGGAGAAACGAGGAGTTGGAGTCCGGCGGCGGCTATCCTGTCCAGCCCGTTATGCGTCGAAGGATGTTACTTGGGTTCAGTCAGATACTGAGTCGCGGAGTCGGAGTTGGAGACAGAGGAAGCAGGGTTTGAACCAGAGACAGCTCCGGCTAACAAGGGTGCCGCATGTCCAGTTGAAATGCCAATGACTTGCCATTTTCGATGGCACTTGGCACGTCAGCGGCCCGTCACGTCATTGCGCACCAGGCCAGGTTAGGTTAGGGCCAGGCCAAGACCAGGAGATTCGAGTCGAGTCTAGTCAGCTGGAGCAGCAGCAGCTCTAGGAGCAGTATATAACCCATGGAACAATTCCATCCAAAATTCTGTTATCAATTCCAAATCGATGGACCACACACGAAGGCGGTGCTGCTTTTAACAACTCCATGGCACATCACACGTTCTTATCAGGGCAGTCCCAAGCCCAGACGCCGCCACCGAGGATGATGATGATGATGATCATGATCATCAGCAAGAGGAGATGGTGGTTGTGGTGGTGGCGGTGATGACTCTTACAAAACGATGAAGACAAGCTCCGGACTGGACTGACTTTTGGCTGCTCGTTGGATGCGCACGCATCATCGGGTAAGCGCCACTTATGTCACTTGTGCCGGTGATGTAGAGATGGAGCCTCCAATGGAGCACATGAGCACTCACCATATGCAGCTCCAACTCCAACTCCAACTTCAGGTTCCAGCTTTAGATTCAGGTTCAACACGGAGAGAAATCCCAAGAAAATTAGAATTTTGAAGGCAACAGTAAAATATATCCTCTTCTCATTGTGATTTTAAGTTTTATTAATTAAATGTAAAATATTTATAAAATATTTAACTAATTTTAAATTTAAAATAAAGTCAGGAAACTATTGTATTTAAAAGTAAATCATTGAAAAAAATACCTTCAAAGCTCTAACAGACTGACATGAATCTAACATTGAAATACCCTTTAATATAGTTTCTAAACTTTTGATATTATTTTTCCAAGCATTTTATTTTACATAACTACATAAATTATTACAATTCGATATAGTTTTTTTTTACAGTGTAGCTCCAGTTAGTGCTAGGCCGAGATTGCTGGTGGTGCTGCTGCTATTGTTGCTGGTGTTGCTACTTCATAATGTGCTGGGTCTTGATGGGATTAACACAAACGGCCAACACATCTCAAGCATCCGAAGCTGTGTGCCAGTTTGGTGTTTTTACTTTTCCGTTTTTACGCAGTCATCACCGTGATCAACAGCCATGGGTACCCATGGGTGCTCTTCAGCTCCACAGAGACAGAGCCAGAGCCACATGGAGCTCCAAAGTCTGTAGCTCTTCAACTCTAGACTCCGATCTGGGATCTCTCGGATCTCAGATCTCAGTGCGATCTGTGCGCTGTCTGCCTTGGCTGAGGAGCTAATTTTCGTGTCAGGCGGGCAAAAGTTTATGAATGATAGCCAGAAAATGCAAAACCGGTCTTTAAATTGTATTTATTTTATTATTTACCGATGCCATTGCTTAAATCTCGTTGTAAATTGATTAATGCTTCAGGATCGATCGGGCGGAGCGGGGCCGCGACGGGTATCGCCACTGGTCATCGGTTGTCATTGTTTTCGGAAGTAATTAAGACCCAATCGGACGGGCCTGAGTCAATAAAGCTCTCTTTCCCCAATCATATTTGCTTTGGCGTTTCGACACTCCAAAAATCACAACGCCACCGCGATAAGTTCCAGTTCCCATAAACTCGAGCATACTACATGGTACTTACTATATAGTTAAACTAGACTATACTTGCGATAGGGGGCCGGCGGCGGCTTGTAAATCAATAAACTACCGAAAAAAATATATATAGTGGGGCTCAGGAGCCCAAGTCCCCATTTAGCCATCCATATCCCCGGCGTGACATATTCCGCTCCACAACAATTAATTGAATTGTTTGCACGGACATGTGTAGATACAAATGTATCTCTGTCGCTGTATCTGTATCTGTATCTTGAGCTGTGGCTCGTAACGCGTGTGAACACGGCCACTCAATAACGCGTAGCAAGATAACAATAATTTTTTCGACAATTTGACAGCTTTTCGGCTGCCGCTTCAGTCCACGGCACATTGTTAGATAGATAAAAACTTTGTAGATTTCTTCGTTTCTTCTATATTTCGATTCTTTTCGGGCAGCAGTCTCGTTGTCGCCGCTACTGCTGGAAAGTTAATTTTTCAGGCAACGAATAAATAATTAGCGGCCATGTGCTAAGTTCCATGAGTATTTTCGAGAGGCTCCGAGCTCTCAGAAGCGAACAAAAAAACATTCTTTCGCATGATCAATTTGGGCCCTGGTGGTGGTCGTTCTCTAGCTGCATAAACTGGTTTTATTTTTTTGTAGAAGAAAAACCGGCTCGAAATTGTAATCAATTTAAGCATTTCAATTGATTTTAAACAAAATAATTTGTTTGAACAGAATATCTTTAAATATGAGCTCTATACGACGCGTGAACTATGGGTAAACAAATTATTTCTAAAAATCATCTAAAAGTCTTATTTTTCTTAACTTTATTTTATTATTAAATTCTTAACTTCGTTTTGAAAATTAGCTCCTATAAACAGCGTTTAAAATATTCCTAAACTTTAAGAACCTTTAAAAACCTTTAGTGTTTGTCCCGTAAAAGGAACTCAAGGTTCTTGTAGTTCTTTCTCAGAAGCTTTCTTTTTTAATTAAAAATGAACAGAACTCGCTGTTTTCTGTTGTGGTCGCCCAGAGGAAATAAGGTCGCCAGGGCCTTAATGGCACTGCTTTTCAGTGTTTGCACAAAGATAAAGACCAGAAACTTTATAGCCAGCCGCAGCGAAATAGATAAAAAATGGAAATAATCAGGCGAAAACGGCGACTAGGCCGTGATTTATGCGATATCTAGTGTCGTAGCCCCACGGAGCTCCATTCCCCGATAAGGCACGCACACCCCGAAATGCGCCAAATTCCGCGGGAAAAGGGCACCAGTGAATGCAGTCTTTGTAAGGCTTTTTGGAACTGCAGTTTCTCCTTTAGGAAAACAGTGAGTCACGATGACGACAAGACCTACAACTACTACAACTGCACTGATAAGGCCACAAGGAAAATCACGTGTGAAAGTAAGGGGAATGCAAGCGGAAAAAAAAGGAAAAGAAAAGGAAAATGAAAATGAAAATCTGGCAAAAGGTGCGCAGAGTTGGCAAACACTCGCCGGATAAATTGTGAAACGGAAATGAAACACCTACGCAAATAGTGCAGGCGATGCGCAGACACAGCCGCAAACAAGCAACATCCTAATTTAGATAAGAGCCGCCGCCGCCACCATCGTCGTCGTCGTCGGTTCGGTCCAGTCCAGCGGCATTTTATGACCCCGAAGAAAGTACTATCATCCGAATCCCTGTTCCTGTCCCTGTCCAGAGCGTTCTAATTAATGCAGCGACTGCTCCAGTTTCCGTGTCACCTTTGTACCTTGCCATAAGGTACCAGTATATGTATGTGGCATATATGCTATATGGCATATCGGACTGGACCGGGATGCGGCTCCTCGTGGCAGGGGCAGGCAGTCATAAAATTGGCATTGTTTTCTACGGTAAACACGCGCGCAATGCGGTCGTAAAACAAAAGACGCTTTTATGGCCACGCTCATTACGGCACACGCAACACAAAGACCTAGATACACACGCAGCCGCAGATACGGATACCGCCGATACGCAGAGCTATGCAAAAAAGTATCTAGGAGATACACCTAAAGCAGACGAGACTCAATAAAGTTCTGCAAACAGGATGTCCATGTTACGTAATCAGAATTTGGATTTTAAGATAACGAAGAGTATTTACAAGGGTCTTTAATCAATTATTAAAATGCATTCCTTCAAATATTGTTTAGTTGTTGTTAGTTAATTGTGTCGTTATAAATGTTTGTTATATTCTTAAAGGATAGAGATCCTTCAGTCTAAAGGCTTACGAAATATTTGTATCTTTATAAACGAATTGACTGCAAAACGACACTGAAGCAGTTCCTTCGTTTTAATTGTTTCCTAATAAAATTCAAGTAGTTATAAATAAATAAATAAAATAGAAAGACATGCAACGCAACGGAAAAGTAAAGTTAAGTATTTCCAAATAATTTAAAATCCTTATTCATTATCAATTTAAAATAAGATGAGATTGTGATTAGAAATACAAACCCAATGCTAGAAAATCGTTAAGAATTTTTAAATATTTTGGTAATTAAGGATTTCAAAAATATTACTCTAGAGCAAAGTCAAAACTGTGTCTTTAGAAATCATTTCATGGAAATATTGGTACAAATTAAATACTAATAAGTTAAAAAGAGCCGAAACCACATTTAACTGCTAACCAAAACCAGTTTGTCTACGTGTGTTTACCACTAAAAGAGATTAGTAAAAATTAAACAAAAAAATTCCATTAGACGTTGACTAAATCTAATAGTTCAGTGAATTTCCCTCTTCTATAATTTTGTTATCTTTTGTTTTTATAGAAAATTCAACTCACGCGTATTCTTTTCTTAATTATTCCAAAGAATACTCCCTAAAAGACTGCAAGATCCCTCGGCTTTTGTTTACTTCACATATTAGAACATTGCGATCATCTGGTGTTGTGGCAAATGATTAAATAATCACTAATAAGCCCCGATAATTGGGTTAAGCCAAAAAAACACACGAAAGCAAATAAAGCAAATAAAAACAATTTAAACGACATTGATGACCGACGTGGCCGGGTATTTTAATTTGTGTGAAAATGTTGTACAAACAAATAAATCAACAGTAACAAATAATAACAATAAAAATAAATATTATACATATTATGGCAATACACCGATACCGATATAGATATAGATACAGATACAGGCACAGATACACGTCCAGCTGAGAAATGTTGGTCAAACGCTTTGACAGATATATGTGGGAATATATATAGATTTTTGTAAAGTCACTGCCACACGGCGCATGCGTCACACAAATGCTTAAAACAAACAGAAAGCGCAGCGTTTTAAAGCAATATCAACAGCTCCACCGCCGACAACAAAATCAAAACAACGGCGGGAAAAAAGCAGAAAGGCAAATATTTTCCATAAATATCCTCCATTCGGCTGCCGGTGGGCTCGGGGGGGCTCGGGCGCCGACAATTGAAACTAATTAAAAAGTTTGAGCATGGCTTAGACCCGCTCGATTGCCGAGTGCAGCCGAACGGGGGCCCACTGTAGGAGTGCGACTACGAGTGGCACTGTATCAAATCCGAGCGACCCACAGTGGCGCGCTTTTAAAGCAAATAAATAAATAGATAAATGACTAAAAGGTAAATAAATATACATTTTTGGACTGCTGGCATTACTATTTGCGGAGAGTCTACGCCAAAAAAAAAACCTACACATTCGGCCGTACGACTGCCGCGATGGCAAACATTAATGAGCCAAAGCCACTTGAATTGCCTGTGAAATACAATAAAAATATTAAATATTTAAGCACATTACGGTTATTAGAAGTGCACATAAAGATTTAAGTACATATGTGTGTTCAGACACCAGCGATATTTGGTGTGTAATGATTATGATGATGAGATATAGATATATCCGAGCGGTGAATGTGACTGCTCTGCTCCGCCCTGCTTGCTGTGCACATAAACAAACTGTTTTTTTGGGGTTAATAAACATTTGCTGATCGGGATATAAGGATTAGATTTAATAATAAACAGTTGTAGATCGGTTTATTATGATTATATTTAATAATACTTGAACTTGGCTCTTAGTGTTGTTGAATAATAATTTGTTCGAAGTATAAAATATGTAAAATAGTTTTAAATATGTAAAATGCTATGACATTACAATAAAGGTGATTCTAAGATGATGTAAATATATAATGATGATATAAATACAACTGATAAGGAGCTTTTAGGTGGAGATAGGGAATCCCTCAAAGTGCCTAATAATGTAATAATAATCGTTCTAATCTATGTGAATTTTAATTAATTATTTAATATTTATAAATAATTCTATACGGTTTCAATAGAAACTAGCTGACTTCAAGTTTTCCTTAGTAAAAAAAAATATTTTAAGGTTCAGTTTCATGATCAGTCTTTTCCAATTAAGATCTATCTTTTGATAAAAAAAAAATATTAAATCCTTTAAAAAACAGCAATTGATCTAATACGGAAATTCCTTGCATTTCCGAATACTCAGGTAGAGCTACAAATATCGATTGAGGAAGAACTTTCATTGAGAAACGAGACAATTGCCGCTTTATGGCTGCAATAATGAGTTTGGCTCACACACACACACAATACACACACTCACACAGGGACACTGTCACAGACACAACACTTGGCTGGGTGAAAGGGTTAAGCGGAATGTACACTGAATGAAAGGCAAGCAATTTGGTCTCGTTCCGAGTCTGGTTTATGGCCGAAATTAAAATGCGTTTTATCCCGCGACCATAAAGGTCCTGGGTGTTCCTACCAGGAAGTGGCGGTCGCCAGCACGCGCTGGCTCCGCTCGGCGGCATCAATGAACGCAGTTGTTGTGTCCTGCTACCTGGAAGGATGCTGATGCAAAGGGAGACTATGATGGATATGGATGGAGATGGAGATGATTCTGAGGCCGCAGAACTGGGTCACTTTCGCAATGACTTGCCAAAAAAGGAGAACAGAACGCTGCGCTGCTGTTGCCGGTCGCGAGGCCTCGCCACGAATGCGAATGCGGACGGACGGGAATGAATGAGAGTGACATTGGCATACCTTAACCTCAAAAAAGGCTGGCGAGCGGTACGAAAAAACACACATACAGACACACACACACACATTATTAATGTCTTCTTTGGGGAGCCAAAGGAATGGCAGAAGCAGCAGCAGCAGAAAGAACGGAGGCAGCCGGGTTCTCTGCCAAAACAGAGCGCGTCTCCAGACTTTGTTTTCTTTTTTTTCTACGTCTTCTTTTTTTTTGCAGCTTTTTATATTTTTGGGCAGCGGAAGAGCAAGAGAGTGTGTGTGAGAGAGAGAGAGAGCCAGCGATTATTGATCGCATTAGGGAAAATCGTTAACTGTAACATGGCGTCGCTCAGCTTTCCTGTCTCTCTAAGAGTGTGTGTGTGTGTGTGAGTCGCAGCTGCGAGGGCGTTTCCGTTGGCCACGCCCCCCTCAGCAGAGACACACACACAGGCACAGTTGCCTGGCAACGGAGATACAAGATACAAAAGATACAAGAGCCGCTTGGCCAATGCGCTTGCGCCGCCCTGCCGCTGTATGCGTAAGAGAGTCGCCGCTCCTCATTGGCCATTTCCAGTTTGGTGGTGTGTGTGTGCGAGACAGCCGGCTATGGCTGGCTGTGTGAGCGCGAGGGAGAACGAGGGAGCCGCTGTCAGCGTCGACGGCTCTGCCGGCGTCGGCACTTGAGCGCGGCTCGAACAATATTTGTTGGCAGCAAGCGCAAGCCAAATAGTAGACAAGCGTTCCCCTCTGCAAACAGTCACATTCAAGAGCTCAAGCCAAAGAGACACTCGAGCGGACCAGCAACAGCTCAGCCTCAGCATCAGCATCAGCATCAGCCTCAGCATCAGCCTCAGAAGCAGCAGCAACATCAGCAGCAGCAGCAGAAAAAGCAGCAGCAGCAGCAAAGCAGCTGCAACTCCAGCTCCCAGCTCCAGCTTTGGACTTTAGTGGCCAAAAGCCAGCTAGCTATCCACGTTCGTGCGTCGGTTTTTGTCTTGTCTGTGGCGGCGCGCGGCAGCTGAATCGTAACGAAAATAGAGCCATATTTGCCACGTTATTTAACGGCGGCAACACACAAATAAATTAAGGCCAGTGCCCAGTGTTTAAGTGCACAAACAAAGCCCAGAACAACCCACAAGCAACTGGCTAGTAATACCAACTACCAACTAGCAACTACCAACAGTGAGTGACAGTGCTAGAGGCCAGAATGCCCGAAATATGCAAACCCATTGAAGCAGTGATAGTGCACTGAAAGAAACAAAAAAAAAAACATAAGCAAACGCGAAAAGCGAAAGCCACAAAGGACCCTCTTTTGATTTTCCTTTTTACGAACGCGTCCCCCGCACGCGTTGCCATTTCCATCGGTGCAGCGTCCCCAAGCCGGCAACATAACGGCGCAACTATTGAACAGCTTCCTGAAGGGTAGCCCCCACCAGACCACCATTGACATCATGCAGAAGCTCTACGCGGAGCCGCCGCCCAGCAGTGCTCCCGTGAGCATGGCCAGCTCCGGCGGTCCTGCGTCGGGTGGCGGCGGTGGAGGCGGCGGCGGAGGAGGTGGTCCACCTCCACCCGGCAGCCAAAACAATCCAAATCCCACAAGCAACGGTGGCGGCAGCATGAGCCCCTTGGCCAGGTCAGCCTACACGATGAACAGCATGGGATTGCCGGTGGGAGGAATGTCCTCGGTGTCACCCCAGGCGGCGGCCACCTTTGGATCCAGCGTCTTGGACTCGGCAGCGGCAGTGGCCAGCATGAGCGGCAGCATGGGTGCCGCGGCCATGAACTCCATGGGCGGCAACTGCATGACCCCCAGCTCGATGAGCTACGCCAGCATGGGTTCGCCGCTTGGCAACATGAGCGGATGCATGGCCATGTCGGCGGCCAGTATGTCGGCGGCGGGATTGAATGCCACCTATGGCGGCATGCCGACGGGATCGCGGGACATGGAAACGGGATCGCCCAACTCTCTGGGAAGATCGCGCGTAGACAAGCCCACCACCTACCGCAGGAGCTATACGCACGCCAAGCCGCCATACAGCTACATCTCGCTGATCACGATGGCCATCCAGAACAACCCGACGCGGATGCTGACGCTCTCCGAGATCTACCAGTTCATCATGGACCTGTTCCCGTTCTACAGGCAGAACCAGCAGCGCTGGCAGAACTCCATCCGGCACTCGTTGAGCTTCAACGACTGCTTCGTGAAGATCCCGCGGACTCCTGACAAGCCCGGCAAGGGCTCCTTCTGGACTTTGCACCCGGACTCGGGGAATATGTTCGAGAACGGTTGCTATCTGCGCCGGCAGAAGCGCTTTAAGGACGAGAAGAAGGAGGCCATCAGGCAGCTGCACAAGAGTCCGTCGCACAGCAGCCTGGAGGCGACCAGTCCGGGCAAGAAGGATCACGAGGATTCGCATCACATGCACCATCACCACCACAGTCGGCTGGATCACCATCAGCATCACAAGGATGCGGGCGGCTCATCGATCCCTGGTGTAGGAGTTGGCGTGGGTGTGGGAGTCAACGTGCTGAGCGCGGCGCATAGCAAGGACGCGGAAGCTCTAGCCATGTTGCATGCCAATGCGGAGCTGTGTCTCAGCCAGCAGCCGCAGCATGTGCCCACGCACCATCATCACCAGCACCACCAGCTGCAGCAGGAGGAGCTTTCGGCAATGATGGCGAATAGGTGCCACCCGTCGCTGATCAGCGACTACCACTCGTCGATGCACCCGCTGAAGCAGGAGCCATCCGGCTACACGCCCTCCAGCCACCCGTTCTCCATCAACCGCCTGCTGCCCACGGAGTCGAAGGCGGACATTAAGATGTACGACATGAGCCAGTACGCCGGCTATAATGCGCTCAGTCCGCTGACCAACACACACGCTGCCTTAGGCCAGGACTCGTACTACCAGAGCCTCGGCTACCATGCGCCCGCCGGAACCACGAGCTTGTGACACCACCAGTACCCGCTGGCTTAAGGACGCGCGGAGCAGATGCTGCGCTCGCAGCAGCAACAGCACTTGCAGCAGCAGCAGCACCACCACCAGCAGCAGCAGCACCAGCTGCAGCAGGCGCAGCAGCAGCAACAGCAGCAGCAGCAGCAGGCGCAGCAGCTGCAGCAGGCGGCGCAGCAACTGACATCCGCTTCAAACACCACATCAGCGGCAGCCAAGGCCAGCGGCAAGGCGGGATCGGGCTCGGGATCGGGAGGCTCAGGCTCTGGCTCTGGCTCTGGTTCGGCATCCGGTTCCGGATCAGGATCAGGGGGTTCCAGCTACACGCAGAAGCTACTCCAGCAACAGCAGCAGCAACAACAACAGCAGCAGCAGCATCAACAACAGCAACAGCAGCAGCAGCAGCAACACCAGCAGCAGCAGCAGCAATTGCTGCACAGCCAGCTGGCGGCGGAGCTGCAGGAAGACTCCTCGAACATCACCAGCGACCTCAGCGAGGAGCAACTGCAGCAGCACCAGGCGGCGCAGCAGCAGTTGTACAACAACTACCAGCAGTACGCCGCGGCGGCTGGCTACCGGAACTGGAATCACAGCCTCACCTTCAACGGAGCCGCCGCCCTGCAGAACCTGCTGTAGCTGTAGCCCCCAAGCTGGCCCTCGGAGTGGGAGCGGGAGCGGAGTGGTATTACCATCTCCTCCATCCGTCCGCCCGCCAATTAGCGAGTGCCGTGCCAGCGGCTTTTAGCACCTGGGCGCATCCTTTGAGCACGTGAGTTGGCCGCCTCGCACCTGTACATAGAGCGATCGAGGTTCGGGTTAGAGTTTGGATTGAATCCACAGAGGTTGAGATTGATAAAGTATCTTTTATAATGTTTCAAGGATCTTTATTTGAATTTTAAATCCAATTTGGAAATATTTAAGCATCTAGAAAATGTGTAAATATCCATAGAAATTTTCCGTTTTTTGAGGTATAGCTGGTTCTAATCGACATTCTGTGGATTCAGGCAGGACTCTATCCTTAGGACCAAGCCCTTCTGTGGGGTTTATTCGAGAATCGAAAGAAAAAGTGATGTAGTTGTAAGTGCAGCAGAACTTTTGTTAACATTTTACGTTTTGCTAGTATACAAAAACACAAAAATAATAATTCCGTGCCATTTGTTTTCGTTGTTTCGAAACAAGCAATAACAATCAAAGCGGTTAAAACTAAAAATTTAAAGCATTTTAAATGTATCACCAATAGTGAGGAGAGAGCGAGTGAGGAGGATAGATAGGGATCGTGTGTAATGTCCTTTCAAAAGCCTAACTAAAGACAGTCCCAAAAGGAGAGATACAAATACTAAAAACCTTTATCCAAAGGCAATCGCAATCGCAAACGCAAACGCAATCGAATTCGAATCGCAAATGATCAAAAACCAAAAAAATTCTACAAACTAAATCATCGTATTCAGCAAAAAACGCCCAGCAAAAAAACCCTAAGAATCTTCAAAACTATCTAAGCAACAAAAATCTGGCCATGCAAATGTAGGAAACGTCGCGTTCTTACACTATATAATTTATCATTTTTATATATATACGCCGATAAGCCAGCATTCATTTACATTCTGTGTGTGTCTTCAGTTGTTGTACGAATTCGTTAGTCTAAGGCATTTTGTACATAGTCTATAAATAGATATCTCTAAGCGGAAACCCCAACTAGTAACTAACATAATGAGCCCAATTGCAAGCAGCCACTTTTAACTAACTCGAGAATTAATCAAATTGTATGAAATTATACCACAAAACCACATGAAAATAAATATAACATAAATATAAATATTGTATAGCATTTAACATTTAATTAGCATAAATAATGAAAGCGAAACACAGAAAAAATGGAAAACCAGCGCCACATGAAAGCGAAAAAAACTGCAATTATTATTCAATAATTTTTAATATTAGTTATATTGTGCGTAAACAAAAAAACAAAACACAACAAGCGTATAAAAAAACCACAAAAAGCGAATGAACCATTTTTACATTGAGCTAAGCTAATTAATTAAACTTGATAACAAAACAAAACAAAAAAAAATAGTCTAAATATAAACACAAACATGAAAATTATTGTAAAATACACAATATAAAAATTCAATAAATGTCAATGCAAGAATTCAAATCCAACTCTAAAGCTAGTTAAAATTAATATTATTAAAGAATACAACAAATCGACTATTTTAATGTTTGAAATACAAGATAAAAAAAAAAGGAAAAAAGATCATAAATTAGTTTTCATTTGCCAGCAATCAGCCATCACAGAGTGCCACCTTTGTTGACACAAACAACTGACCTCCAACAATCATTTCTATATTGATTGGTCTGGCCTATCTGTCGAGTATCGACGGGCTATATCTCCATATATATACCTAGTACACCGATGCAGGCAGCGAATTGAACGACCGATAGCCTGGCAGTTCCAGGAGGCGCTATCTTATCGGCGTCACTCAGATGCAGAGTGCAGTTTTTCCACCGATTCCCCGATACCCGATCCCGATCCGCGATCCCCCGGCTGAACGATGATAAACCCTTATCGCGCTGCACTCATAAATTGCAACGGAATGGAAAGAAGGTAAACAACCAGGACCTGACATACTGACTAACCCATCTCAGGCGCAGCCCAACCCTGTCACCTATCCCAGTGCCAGTACCATTTCCCTCTTCCCAAGACCTGCGAGAGCTAAGCCCAGCTCCCTTCCGCTCTGTTTGCTTTCTAGTAATATTCATGGAGCAGTACGAGTGCGAGTACGAGTACGAGTACATTCCCTATCGTGGCCCTTATCTGTGCCATATATACAGCCTGATCCGACGCAATTCCCCCCTCGAAAGCGCAGGTAATGACAGTTAACCAGAACCCTACCACCGTTGATTAACATCGGTGTGATTCACTTGGAGGAACGCCTCTTCTCGGACATTCCGTAGGCATTAAAATTTTTTTGCCCGCCAACAATTCACTTATCTCCAGAGCCCGGCTGGGGCCCATGTTTGACAAGCTGTTGTCTTTTTTAATTAAGCGGGAAGGTCACCATTTCTATATATTCTATGGGCGACATTTTATTTATACATGTGCATGTGGGGGCGACTGGCTTTAATACATTTTTTATAGCCTGCTGTTCCATAAAGAGCTCGCTTTGTTGTCCCCGGGCATGAGGGTTTTGGAAGAGCTGGAAGACCGCAACTGGGACTGGGAAGGGGACATGGACTGGGACTGGGACTGGGACTCGGTCTGGGAGCCACAACAAAATGGCGTTTGGTTTGTTGTCGCTTCAATTTCGATTTTTCCTTGACATTGTGACTGTCAGTCAGTGAGCGCTCGTTCTGGCGGAGTTTCTTCATTTCAACCCGGCTGGCAAACAACCCCATCGTGGTGGCTGGCTTAGGAAATCTGTGTTTTGGGGTTGGTTCTTCCACAGAGACAACCAGCACCACCCAACCCCCAACTGGCAGTCGCAAACCACCCACTCGACCCCTCAGAGCATTATATATCGATGCCTTAATGCCAGACATGCGCGCTGAAGACGCCGTTCGAGGCTCGTGGTCTGGGGGGCCCCCAGAGTTTGTTGAGCTTTCTAGACAAGGCCCGGCCATAGTATTCCCCTATATCTATTCATAAATGCCCCGCCACGGCAGGGGCGGCCGCTGTCGCCATCAATTTGCCATTATTCGGGCACAAATTTAAAATTCCATTTCCACAAACAAGTTAAGCTGAACACAACTTTCACAACTAGAGGAAAACAAAACCATTAGGAAATTGGCAAATAGGAAAAATTTGTCATGACATTTTGGTTATTAAATATTGATGATCATCATCATTGCATGTCTGCCGTATTTCCCCAAAAAATCTATTATTTACCAAGCCCGAAATATATTCAGTTTTAAAGTGGCAAGGAAGTTTGTAGCCATTTTTGGCCATTTTATAAAGCAGACCAATTTCTGTTTCAGCTCGGTTTTTGCGGGCAACAAAGTTGGATTTGGTTGAGTCTCTATCCCAGCCAGCTGGCTGCTGTTGCTGCTGCTAATAAAGAACCACAATCTTGTAGTAATTTTCTAATGGAATATTTAATTTTAAAACGAGACACAGCCAGAGTTGGGCACACAAAGCGGAGGAGATGCTCCTGCCGGGTTTGGCGTTGAAAAAGTGGTCGGGCAACCCTTTTTTCCTGAGCTTATGCCGGATGGATACACAGGAAGTAGTGCCTTTGCTATCCTGCGACCTCCATTCTCTCCTCTTCAGATTTCTGGAGCATGAAGGCACTCAAAGACAGCGAAAATGCACTGAAAGAAAACAAATAAATGTTCTAAAATATGTATACGTGCAAATAAACTTCAGTTACAAGTTTGACATTATAAAACTATCTTTGCACCTTGTCAAATGTTAATTAATATTCACATTAGTTTTCCTGGAATTTATATAGTTTTCCCCCATTTTCCTCCGTGTAACAAACACGCTGCTTGGAGGATGGAGTCGTGGATGTCGCTGCAGGGGCAGCAATCGCTCGGTTGGCTGCCTGCTCTCTACGTGGATACCCCCATGGACCCGGACTCCAGACCCGGACCCGGGACCCGCCTCACGTCGCCTCTCCACTCGCTTTGTGCACTGCTTTTTCATTATAATAATACTTTGTAATTAGGTTTTCGAAAGTTAATTAAAATTCGGTTATGAAAGCGGAAACTTTCTCATGAACGCTTCCGGTTATAAAAACGCATGATGGCGGATGGGTTGAAGTTTTGTGGCGCGGGGCGATGGGAAGTTGGAGGTGGAGCTGCTTTGGGGTTAGTCCTGGTTAGGCAAATGGAAAACGCAAAAAAAAAAGAATATAACAAGGGGAAACAAAAAAAAAGAACAGAAAAAGGATTTTTCGGGCTGCAGCCGGAGACAGACATGGAATAAAAGATGGAAATGTACGAGGCCGGGCCAGAAAGGAAAAAAAAAGGATATGGTGGGAGACAACGGCGTCGTCGCTCTCTCAACTTTGTTTCGAGAAAATTTTTGTGCAAACATTTCTGTGAAATTAAAAAATACATATTATATTTTAATGAGCAAAATGGCGGCCGTCGTGCGACGGTTGTTGCTGTTGCTGTTGGTTGTCACGTTTAATGCGAGCCGCGCCCAGCTCAGTCGCAAGGTTGCCAGCATTTCCACTGCCAGTGCCAGGGCGAACGGGATAATTAAAATGATGACTTGAAAATAAATTGCTGTTATCTCTGACCAACAGGCTGGCTGCGGACCCCGCCCAAAACCGTTGCCGGTCGTCGATGACACGTCGATGTCGATGTCGACAGCGACAGCGACAGCGCCACATCATTATGAGCGGGCGGGAAGGCAGGCGGGCTGGGAGTCCATAGTCCAGGGTCCTCCTCCTTTGTCCGGGTTCCGGGTGTGTGTGTGTGCTCTATCAGCGCCTGCCGCTGTTGCGTGCTTGAGAACGACACTTACGGATTAGGCCGGCAACATCAGCAGGAGCAGCAGCAGGAGCAGGAGCAGCAAGCGATGCCAACACCAACACCCACTGGCAAGTGGCCGCCTTTGGCCTGGTTGTCCTTTTTGCCGCTGCAATCTCTGTCTCCGTTCCTGTTGCTGCCCCTTTTCCTGTTCCTCGTTGCATATTGTGTTTATCCAAAACATTCCACACATAATTAGCAGCAAAGCTCCACCCTCCCTTCACAAATTGAAATTAATCCGCGAAACCTTACGCTCGCAAAATGCGGGCACGTGTCCTTGGACCAAAAGTCCTGCCACGCGTCTCCGGCAATCAAAACATTACAAATCGGGGCAGGACTCGGCCGTGGCATTATCTGGAGAGCCATGGCCATACGTTTTTTGTCCGATATCTTGGCCTGTATCTGCCGCTGATGGCCGGGCAACAGCGGGCTTAGCTGCAACGTCAACGCATTAATCACGCTTCGGCATGGGTCGGTGGGTGGTGGGTGGTGGATCGGAACTGGAAGTGGGACCATGGAGGTTGCCCATTTGCGGTTGGTTCGGTGACAGTGACTGATGTGCAGGAAGGAGGGCGCTTCGGCGAAAGCGCTCCAGACCCTCGACGCTTATCGATTGGCAGCCCTAACACACCTTTATCGCGGAGCAGCAGCCCATTCGATTGGATGGAATTTCAGACGACCGCCACGATGGCATCTAATAATCAAATTGCGTTTTGACAGGCCGCCGAGGGGAGGAGGAGATGGAAGTTATATGGGAAGCGAAGCTCATTAGCAGTTGAGTATGATGAATGAACCGGACCATGTTTGGTCAGAGTCCTTATAGGAAGTGATTAAAGCAATATATCTCTGGTTAAAAATAGAATAGAGAGCACTTCAATTCATTTTTTAGGAGTATAAAGGATTGTTTTATTGTAAGTTATATTAAACCCTGAGATACAAAATGAAACTAGGAATATATATTTTTTTTTATAAAAGTTAATTTCCCCTCATTATTGCTTCCTTATTCCATTATTAAACTCGAATTATTAAAAACTGTTTTAATTTTATTCCCCTCCCTTAAAAACCTTTTCTTTATCTGCACCATAAAAAGGTAACCATAAAAGGGTCAATATTCCAGCTCCTGTGCTTCAATGCTCCATATCCAGCGATTGATTATTTATTTTCGTTTTAATTAAAACTCGTTCGCAATGCACTTGCGATATTTTCAATTTAAATGCAATTAAGTTAATGCCCGAACATTGCCAAACAGGGGAAAAATATATACATTTAGCATTTGGCAAAAACCAAATCAAAATCTCGTATTAAATTAATTCGATTTGTTTGGAATTGTATTTGCATACGTAGGCGAAATTAATGTGAAATCATGCCAGGCCCAGAGAGGAGATGCGGCGGCGGAAGAGAAGCGCGGCATCGATAGCTGGCCGCCGCTTCCGGTGTGCAGAGAGCGGACAGCGGAAACGGACATGGACATGGTCATGGCGCATCCTCTGCCTCATCGAACGGTCGAATGGGTGAGTGAGTGTGTGAATGATTGAGAGATTGAGTGATTGAATGAGCCTGCACAACGGGCACAACAAGGATAAACAAATTTGGCACCGGCAACAGTTTCATGCAATCTAATTCACAATTAATGACAAATTCCCTGCCACTTACGAGCCCAGTTCCGTGTGTGTATGTGTGTGTATCTGTATTTGCAAGCGAAAATATTTGCACAATAATTAATTGAATAATGTCAATAAATTTTCAACACATTTTCACCCACACACACACACACACGCGCCAAGTGCCGAGTGCCGAGAGTCAAACTTTCCCGGACGACTCACACATGTCCGTGCACAGGACAAACACATTTGCGTACGCAGGACGAAGGAGCCGCCTTTCCTATCCTGTCCTGTCCTGTCCTGGCCCGGCCCGGCGTGGCCCGCTTCCAACTTGGGACAATGTGCGCTGGCTCGTCGCTAGCTCGTCGACCGGACAAGTTTGTCCACCATCCGGGCATCCTTCTGACCAGTGCTGTGCAGTAGTCCTTTTTATGCTTAGATGGATTCCTTTTTAAAGGGAATATATAAAATATTTCAACTGGGACTAGGAAGTATTATATATAAATTTAAGCTCAATTATAGCAAGATATATATAAGAAAATTTAATAGGAATATCATATAAAATAATCAGTATGTTCTTTACTAAATTGAAATATTCAATTTAAAGATTCCTTGTCTTGAATTACCCAAATAATTTAAGTATATAAGAGAGATATATATTTCTATATTTAATAACTTCATACAATCCCAGAGTTAACTCTCAGATCCTTCTCAGCACTGATCCGGACGGATGCCTGGCTGGCTCTTGTTCCGGCTTCTGGCTTCAACTCCAGTCGGAAGAGCCAGAGCCAGAGCCCGGTCCTGAGGCACAGCCCTAGTCAGAACCGGAGCTGGTGGTGGTGATGGTGCGATTAGGCGAAACGAATCAACAAATCAACACACTCAGCAAATTCGTCAGCAGGATGCGGATGCCGTCGCCACTGCTGCACATTGTGTCTCATTTCCATTTTCAGCAGCAGCAGCAGCAGCAGCAACGGCGGCAGCAGCCGACGTCGACTGTTCAAAAGTTTGTCTTTCAATTTCGAAAATGGTATTTGTCAAGTGGGCGCCACACCCTACTCCCGCTCCAGCTGCTTCTCTGCTTCCCCACCCAGACCCACTACCATTGGCATCCCCTTGTTGGGCTTTTGGATTTGCATAGCTCAGCAAGAGGAGCCGGGCTCCGGCTACGGAACCGAATCGAATCGTAGGGTCCATGTGTGTCCTTCAAAATCGCTCAAGTGCCGTAGAGCAATAGCCTCAGGACCCAAAAAGGACTCCGGCTGACACACAGACCGGCTGCCCTAATTTCTGGGTACTTTCTGAGAAAGGAGTTTCAAATAGATCACTGTCGTGAATTTAAATCAAGGATAGACGAGTTATCTTATAGAACTATATTAATTTGTAGTATTTATTCTGGATAACCTTCTCCCGAAAATTTACAAATAAATTTTATTCAATTAAAAGCAATTGTTGTCCTGCATTTTTTTGTGAACAGATCAGTTACATTCATTCCACCAAACAGACAGGCATCGCATCCATTTGCCCGCCAGGCTCAGAACTCTGATCCATTCATGAATGGCCAGGAGATGAGCAGGAGGGACAGGACAACAGAACCTATTTGGCATGAGAACGACCAAAGGGGATATAACTGCCATTGTTTGGCCAAGGTAAGCCATCAAAACAAAAACCATTCAGAGACGGTTAGAGACGGCATCTTTAACCAATAAAGAAAACAGGATAAGCCATCATTTCCGAATTGCAAGTCAAAAAGATTTAAGCAGGCGGAATTCCCCGCACATTTGAACATCAAATGAGCAGCGATCGGCAAAAATGGAAATGCACTTTTCCAGTCATGTGTTCGAGTGGGCTCAACAGTTTTTCCGGACAATTGAGCAGGGCAGCCGGCAGACCCTGGGACACCCCGGCGCTAAAGCTTACCGCAACTCATGTAAATGTCAAGTCCGCCAAATCCTCTGTAATTGATCGGCGCATGGAGCAAAGCAAAGTGAGGCAAGTCGAGGCGAAGCGAAGTGAAGCTTAGCGGCTGTCGCCGCGGGTGCAATCCCAACAAAATCCGTAATGCTGCAGCACCGGCTAAGTACCTGCTCCGCACAATGGGCGCCCATTCATAAGGCGACTGTCAATCAGTTCCAACGAACGACGACAGAACGTCGCCACTCTTTCAGCGGCAATAGCAAAAGGCAATAGCAACCCCAACTATGAATTGTGGCAGATGTTCTAGGGCCCGAAAGTTTTTTAAACCTGACTGACATGCAAATAACTGTCAGAGCTCGCGGCAGGTGCAAGTCCCGGGGTCAGATATTGGTCTTAAACTCTGACAAATGCTAACAGAAGGTCAACTAGCCAGCTATGTTTTTTTTTAATGATTTATAAGAAGGCTAAAAAACACTTGAAGAAATTGTTAACTTTGAAAGCACAGAATGCATATGCATACCTATTTTATAATATATATTATGTTTTCTGTTAAGCAATATCAATCTAAGAATGATCAGGAAAAGTATAAATTCTTGTTCAAAAAATTTATTAAATGTGAAAAAATTTGAATATAAATTCTATTTAATCCAACCCTTTGACCATGACCAATTTCCAATTGATTGACCAATTTTGTTTAATTTTTTAGCCAACAATTCTTTTATCAAGAATGCAAATGACTTAATGAGTTAATGAGTTACAACCTCAAAACCACCACAATCATTTTAATAGCTGATTCTCAATAACCAATTTCCAGTATATCTAAGCACTCTTACATACTTCTATGACTTTTCTTTAGGTGCATTTTCGACCTGAACTCCCCCGCCAGGTTGTTGTTATCTTTGGCTAATGTGCCAATATTTTTACATGCCTAAAACATGTTCAACAATTCTCGCGGCCCCTTCGCTGACATCTAAATTAAGCCATTTGTCACAGCTTATTTTCACATATGCTGGCATTTAACACGCAGGTTTCTGGGTTCCGGGGCATAAGCCCGGAATCAGCCTCCGTCCGTCCATCTAATGGTGGTGGTGGAGGAGGAAGGGCTGTCGCCTTTTGATTGGAAATATCCAGCCGGCGAGGCTGGGCATTAGAATAACAGCGACAGAAATCCAATGAAAACAAAACCGCCCATCAACACCCTCGAAATAAATTGCCAGGACATGAAAGTGCCAGCAAGCCGATGGGTGCTTTTGTGGTGGGTTCTTCTCGCAGGATGTGCGGGGGAGTGGGGCGGCGGCTTTGTTGCTGTTATTGTTGCTGATGCTGTTCCCGTCGTTGTCCTTGCCGCCTTTGCCTCGTGTAGCATTTAATTGAAATGGGCGCGAGCGTTTGTTTCCACATTTTATGCTCACTAGCCGCATTAAAGTGCTAATGCACTGTTGTTGTTCTTGTCCAGGACAACCCCTAAACAAGAGCAAACCAACAACAGAACGGCCGTCTGGTCCCGTCGGGCTCACTCCCGATTCACGAACAATCAACCCCAAATAATAGCAAGGATTATGCCATACATCAGGACTCAGACGTGGACGGGGCTGGGGTTTCGTGTTCGAAGGACTTAGGGCAGCGGCGAAGGGCCAAGGAGTGACAGGGAGAAGGCGAGAGGTAGAAAGAGTGCATTGTCCTGGCAGGATTGGAAACTATGAGGGTTTTTATGACTAAATTGGAATGCTCTTTCGATCTGAAATATTATATATTTTAGAGAATTTCTTACTAAGCAAAAATGTTTTAAGGGAGCTCTAAACTTTATCTTAAAGATGATATTAAAATTTATGAAAGCTTCAAATAATATCTGCCCGATATTAATAAGAACCTAATGAGTCATATTCTTGTTTAATTTATAAAACTCACTATTCTTTGTATATTGTTTTCTTCCTTAGTCAATTAAAATTATAAATATTTTTATTAATATTTAAATCATAATTTTCTTAGTCAGAAAAGAATTTAATTTTCAGGGTATTAAAAATCACCCTTCAAGTTCATTTATTTTCCCGCAGAGGCAGCCCAGTCTGGCGAGGCCTGATTCCTCTTCATCGTCGTCATTTCCATCGACATTGTGCTCTCCTTTCGGTCGCTGGTGTATGTTTTGAGGCTACAGATATCGGGGCAATAAAATAATTGCGACAATAAGCGTTTCATTATTCATTTGTGTGACTGCAAGGGGCGAGCAATTTGTGAGCAGGTCCCGGCAGCCGGGGGGGGTGAAGGATGTAGATGTGGCACTGATTGCAGGGGTGGTGCCGCTGATGTTAATCCAACTGTGCTGGGATTTCCCAGCTCTCCGTTTTGGCAGTTAATAGTGAGGCTGAACTTTGATTTTCCCGGAGTGAGAGGCTGGGACTGAGGCTGATTCTGATCTTGATTTGATTACGGCGGCGTTAATACAATTGATATTGCTCACCGATGGGCTAATATAAAACTGCGTTTAGCCTTTTTGTTGGGTTGGTTGAATGGTTGTTTCTGCATTGTTGCGGCTTAGCCATGACGCAATTGCCGCAGTTGTTTTGATTGCTTTTTATTCCATCATCAAATCCGAGCATTTGTTTGTCCGCCGGAGGATAAGCCAACTTGAATCCGGAACTCTCAACGTTGCTTGCATATACTTCAGGCTAATTGCAGGCATTTCTGCATTAATCTTGGTTGGAAAAAAAGCAAAAGAAAAACTTTATCAACTCCACAGTTGATTGACTTTGACTGCAGTTTAATCGCTTTTCATTTTTTCGTATTTTCTCAAGTCTGCCTAATTGCTTGAACGTTTCCTGAAGACAAAAGTCTTGGGAAAAAAGGAAAGTCACGGAAATCGCTGGAAATAATTATGATTGAATGAATTTACAAGTTACTCACTTTTTTTTCCAGCTAAAAAAACCCAATTGGAAATCTCTTAATTGAGTTTGCATAATTAGCGTGGCTAATTGTCATTGAAGTTGGCCAGAAACTGCATATTAATCAGGGTTTGTTTAGGCCGGAACAGGTTTGAAAAAAAGGGGACAGGTTTGGAGGATAATTAAATATTTTAATTGAATGATTTCTGGGTTATTACTTGACGAATTAAATGAATTCTTAAAAAAGTATAAGTTATGGCTTGTTAAGTTATATTTAAAGGGTGAGAAATGCAAGCTAAATAAAATCTTGATTTGTATTTGTATATTATTGTGAGAAAATAGTACATTACAAATAATAACAATTTCTTAATAATTTACAATACAATTTTCTTTGTTTTTAGGATTTAGAATTTATTCTAAATCTACTTTATAATTTTTACAATAATCAAGGTCCCTTTAAAATCCCAGATTTAAAAAGCAATCTAGTTTGAAACAATCTTTCTTCTCTAAGCTCTTCAACTGCCCAACTTTGGAGCTAATCGATGTGTCAATGTCAATGACTTCTCCCTCCTGCATGGGACTGTTTGGTACGGTTTTAATTTTGTGTGTATATTTGCATTGACAAATGCACAGTCAAAGCTGAGGACAAACAAAAGCGAGCCGCCCCAGAACGCGCCGCCTGGCGGCTTCCATCTCCTGCCGAACAATGTAGTCGCCGTCGCAGTCGCAGTCCTCGAATGCGCTCGCTCGCTCGTAGCTCGCTACCTTGCGCTTGTTATTACAGCAAACAAATGAAAGTGAAAGCACAAATTTCGTCATGTTTTTTTTCTTCTGGGGTTTTTCTTCTTCGTTTTATAGTAGTACGAGTACACACAGAGTTCAGAGTACGGCAGAGCAGGGAAAAGCGCGACGTTCACTTTGGTGCCAAAATTGCTTCCGAAATCAACCAAAGCCAAGCCAGGCGAGTATGTGTGTGTGTGTACTGGCCATGTTGGCCAAAACACACACACACACACACACACACAGCCAGAGTGAGCTAGAACCCAAAGAGCCATGGAAGAGAGCCAGAGCTAGCTGTCGAGTTTGAGTTTGCTGCTCAAATATTATGCGAACGCAAATATTTTTATTTAGTAAATGTCATTTATTATTTATGTTTATTCGAGCACTTATCTAGCGCTGCTTAACAACTTCGGCTCTAATGCAGCCGGGGCAGGGCAAGGGGACCTCCGACGGGGGGCAAGGCCATATCCCAGCCAATTGGGTGGGAATCGAATCGAATCGAATCGAATTGAGTCGAATCCAAGCAGAGCGCATCGCAATCCAAAACGGAATCAACAAGAAATCCAACCAGGCACCAGGAGGACGCATGACGGAGGGCGGTGGGCGGTGGGCGGTGGGAGGTGGGCGGTAAGCGTGGGCGGCTGGAATAAATTTAAACTCAAACTAAACTTGCGAGCAAATAGAAATACAAAAAGGCAAACAAAAACAATGCCGCTGCGGCAGGATGTCGATGGCGAGAAGGCAGTGCCGCCGCTCCCATTTCCCATTCAGGCACTCAAAGAAATCTATATTTAATTTAAAGTTATACAAATTTGTATTTTGTTGGGATTTTAATTTTCTAGATAAGAGCACAAAAATCAGCTATATAATATCTCGTTCCATATGAAAAATATAGATAACTTTTATATAACGAAATTTAAGTATACAAAACTATTGAATTTGTCGATATTATTATCAAACAAAAAAAGAAGCTTATTTCGGGAAGCCGAAGTTTATATAAATCGATCATAACTAAGCCAAAAATGCATTAATTACAATTCGGAAAGCTTTTGAGTGCTAAATATTAATAGGTTAATAAAGCAGCAGATTAAAATTTAAAAGATTAAAAATTTGCTGAATGTTTTGAAAATTTTAATGGTGTAACCCCTTATATAATTTTGAAAACATTATGTAATGCTGATGAAGCATATATTTGATATTGGGGTATATGTTATAGGGTCAAAAATGACTCCTTCACTTCCTAGCAAATTTTAACCAAAATTATAATACCCTGCAACTGTATAAAAATGTCACAGAAATTGTATTTAATTTATTTATGTTTTTTTCCAATTATATTCCTCCAATAAGAATCAGACTATCGATTTATAGCACATAAATCGCAACGTTAATGTATCAATTAATGTATCGATTTTTTCTTTAAAGTTTAGTTTGAATAGAAAGTAAACCAACAGAATTAAAAACAATCCTGGTAAATGCTAAATATTTTCACTTCTAGATGTATATTTTTATATACTTTGACTTCCTATTTTCTCTGCATATAATATTGCAAAAATTCCAAAACTCACCTTGATTTTTCTCCCAGTGCTGTTGGAGTCGCAGGCAAATGGCGGGCAGAGTGTACACAAGCCGCCGTCTAGCGCATGTCTGCCAAGTGCGAAGTGGGGGCGACCTGCTGCTCCTGCTGCTCCTCGCCTGCAGTCGCTGCTGGCTGCCAATATTTGTGATTGTTTCGTATTCGATTTTCATAGCGGTGCAGTGTCCTTGGCTGCGAGAAGAGCTGGCGGAGGGTGGGTGGGTCGGTGTAGGTATGAAAAACTGGAACTGGAATCGAAGTGGGCATATCGTCGGTGGGGGTTATGTGCATTGGGGGAGCCTCTCTCTCTATGAATGACTTTTTCTTTTATTTTGTATGCTTTTTTTTTCTACTTTTCACTGTGGTGGCTTCTCGGCGTTGTTGCTCTTGCGCTGCTACGATTATTGTTATTAGTCGAGCAAACAAATTGGTAAATAATAAATATTTTTCAGTTAAATATTGTTAGTAGAATGCCTCTTGCGGACTTGCAGGGCACGAGCCTCCTTTTTCCCTGCTTTTTATTATTCAGTGCGAGCGAGTGAGTGAGTGAGTGAGTTTATGTAGATCTTTGCCAATGACTTGCGCTTTCGTTGGTGTGTACACACACCACATCGAGTGTGTGTGTGCGAGGGAAATTGGTAGCCCACATTTACAAAATCAGAAAAGCGCTTGATTTGTAAAATATTTGCTTTGCGCAAACGAAGCCCAGCAATTGTTCAATTCATACAGGCAGTCGACTCCATCTCCGTTTACGTCCCGGATTCCCTCCGATTCCGACTTGGGCCATGTAGCAGCAGCTCCCTGGCTTGGAGCTGGAGTGGCCTTGTTTGAAAATGTTTATGGAACGACACCTGTAGGTAGGTGATAATAATAAACAATCGAAACATGCCGCCCCCGCCGACTGCCAATCGATGTTCGATTCGTCGGGTAAGGCGGCCAGGCAGTCATATGCATAGGTAAATACGGGGATTACAATTAGCCAGGGAGGGAGCTCCCAGGGAGCTCCTATACAGCCGGGTCTTAAGTTGTCTGAGCTCAGTAGAATGTCAGTACTGGGTGGGATTTTCTTTGGACTGATAGAGTTGGAAACTAGCTGATAAGACAACGGGATGAATAGGGTTTAGCAAATCTTCAGGCGTCACAGATAAGACTCGGAGATAAGGAAGTCAGTGAGAGTTTGGAATTTTGATTGGGATATCAACAAAAATAAGCCACTAGGAAATTAAGCTTTTCTTTGTTGAATTATGAATTCTTTATTTAAATTATTGAATTGAATTAATTAGAAATTGGAGCGAGTAAGAATGACAAGGTAAGCCAATAAATAGTAAAATATTTGTAGTCTTTGTTAACCTGGATACCTGTAGATTAGTGGTAGTAGAATATAAGGTAATGATCAACTGACTCAACAAAATGTATATTTAAATATTGATTTGCAGTTTTGGGATTGTAATTCTTCCAATACTATTAATAGCAGACAGTTCATACAAATTTTTTCGATATATCATATTGGTCTTTTCTTTCGATATAAATTGCTATGTAGTACCGATCAAATTGCAACCCCTGTGAGCTCGCCCAACACATTCTTTGGCTCCTCCTTCTTCTCAAAGGTGTACTTTGCATTCTACTAACTTCGGGAATTCCCGTTAATAGGCTATCCCCTGTATGAGAGTGCAGTCATTTCTGGGAAACGCAAAGCTTTTGCTTTTCACACCGCATTCGCAGCTCACAGCTCGCAGCTCGCAGCCCTCTCATTCGGTCAAGCCTTATTTTCAGCCTTGGCTTTGTTTGCCCATTTGAGTGGTTTTGGTTACTTTGACGCATTGTCGATGCCAATGTGATCTTAATTTTTCGCTACAAAAACTGGAGACTGCGAGGGAAATAAGCCGCAGCAAGTCAAACAGTAATTTGGATATTCAAAAGCGACTAACATGTGGCATTTCGAGTGTGACCACCGGATGTTTGTGGACTATTTGCGAAAGCATTAAGCCTTGGGTCCGCCACCGAGGGGATTGTCCCCGGGCCAGCTCCATGAGAAGGTATGGAGGTACTCCTCCCTGGGCGTTGTCTCTCTTATTTTTTACTGCATTTATTAAGACTCGAAGCGGGCGGCATATTTTCCTCTGTACACTTCTCGGAAAAGTTGTAAATTGCACTTTGTCAACAAGGCGAGGCGAGGCAGGGCAACAAGGAGAATCAACGCTAAGACCCGTCGTTTATCTGCGACCACGATAAAGTCGGTTCCCATTATCTGGATCAGGTACGGAGCGACTCGACCCGACTCGACTCGAGAACAGGAAGACGCACAAAGCACTGCTGTCCGTATCCGTATCTGTTGAGAGGTGCTTATCTAATCAGACGCTGCATAAATGCAAATAACGCCGCAGATCGTCGCCGCGATCGCAGCGCGTATAATGAGACAGTTGTCGGGGCTGCGATAAGCCCGGACTCCGGAGAGTGCATCCGGAGGAGACGGGACAGCGAGCAAACAGACCCAAGAACAGAGCAAATTCTTTCTTCTTCTGGCAGGCAAACGCGAAGATAACGCCCAAGACCACGGGAATCACCAGGGAGAGTGTGTGTGCAGCTATATATAGCGATGGCTTTAGCCTCCGGCCTCCTCTCTGGCAGAATCTCCTCCAGCTCCTCCAGCTCCTCCGACTCCGGCGCTGGCTCTTATCGGCTGGCCACCCGTTCCTCCTATATGGCTGCTGCTGCTGCTGCTGATTAAGGCAAGAATCTCACAAAATGGTGGCCGCTCTGTCGGCTCTGGAAATGTGAACAGCTTGTTGACCCAACCGAGCGTTGGCCGGGGTACCTGGCCCTCCAACCTGGCTTAATTAAGAACAAGTTGGCAAACATGGCAGACAATGAAAATAGTTGGCCTTGCTTATCGCGTTCTATCTGTGTTGGTGAGGGGTTGGGACAGGTGGAGGAGGAGTGGGTGTGGGCTTGGGATTGGGATTGGGGGAGTTTCCCGCAGGACAACGACCACAGGCAGGGCGACCCAAATAACAAAGATACTGTTGAAAAACGAAAATGATTTCCTAAGGCTAGGGATGATAGTAAGGGTATACTTCTCTTATGCTCAATTATGAAAAATTAATCAAGAATTAAAGAAATAAATATATTTTTTTAATTAACAAAAGTTTGATATGTTCTTGTTTTTACAAGTGATACTTTAAAGGATCATTTAAGACTTTAATAAATATTTAACTACCATCTTAGGTTAAATTTAAAGGATTTGAATCTATTGAAAGGGTATTAATCTTAAAGATAGATTCGGAATATATTTAAATAAATATATTCAAATATTTCAATATTTTCTATCTAAGTAATCTAAAATAGAAGAGATTAATTCAGATTAAGATACAACAAGCACTGCTCAGTAGTTAATTTACTTTAAAGCTTTTCTAGAGCGATTATACTGACCAAAAGTTATTTAAAAAAGCTAAATTAAAAAAAAAATATTAGTTTAGCTTTAATTTAGTTTCCCAAAGACCCCCTTAAGGTAGGGTATTCCATTATTGGACCCAGTCCGCTTGGCGTGTCTGGTTGCCATTGCTGTCCACATGCATATTACGCCTGCAACTGTCTGACTATCTGTCGTCGGTGTTAGTCCTGCGTGTGTTGGTGAGTCCTTATGACAATTTGATGAGGACGTTATTTACACTAGTTAAAAGCTACGACTCTGCTGCCCGTCGCCCCGCTCCGCTCCGACCCGCCCCGCCCCGTCCATCTCGGTGTTGTCAATAAAAAGGAAATAAGCAGTTGGATCCATACCGAATCCGGATCCGGGACTAGCTCCCCAGTGGAGCTGACACTCGCATGACAAGCAGCCATTTCCATTTCCAGTTCCATTTCCATTGGCTGCCCCCCTTCCTTCCGAGCTCCTATTTCCATTCCGATTTTGATGGCCTCTGGCCGCTGGCTGACATTTTTCCGTATACGCGCGTATCCAATCAAGCATATATCGTTGGTGCTACAGCTAGGCCAGGCTATGTTCCTATGCATAAGTGTGTGCCAACGAGTGTGTGCGGGTGTGTGTTGGGCGTGTGCGTGGTGGACGTGGTCAACATTCCGTTGATTACGTATACGACTGGGGCGCCAATCAACCAAATGTCAACGTCAGCGACGCGACGTTTGTCATGTTGACTGTTTTATTGTCGCTGTTGCTGTTTCCGCTGGCCCCGTTGTTGTTGCTATACAGAGAGAGAAATTACTGTAAATTACTGTAAATATTTTTAAGAATTTCTTTTTATTAGAAAATAGGGTTTTGATGTCCTGGAAAAACGAGTATCTTTACTACGCTGCAATTTCTTATATCATTTCATATCCTTTAAGTTTCTCTCAGTGCTCTGGTTTTTGTTGTCGCTGCCGCTGCATAGCAAAATGCTGAAATGTCGCTCAACTGGCTGTTACAACAACAACAATGCGTTAACATTTTTTCTCGTGGCCCGAATCAATATTAGTAATTTGAATTATTCAGAAGTCAAATATGAAGCTTTAATGGCCAAACAGCGTGCCCGCACACAGCCGACCCCAAAGTTGCGACCCCCAGGAGCTCCAGAGCTCCACCCCTTGAGAGGACTCTCCCTCCTCCCTGTCCTTTGCTCCGTTGATGCGGCTGCAGGCCATTGGAGCGTCCTGCCGGCGACAACTCAATAATTTGGCGAATCGCCCAATTTAATGCCGGAGAGTGGGCTGCGCACTGGGTGCGTGGCAGTCCAAGTCGCAGGCCAACGCATCCGGAACTGCAGCAGCCGCTCGCAGTACGGAATCCGGAATCCGGAACCCGGAACCTCCGTCATTGTCTACGACTCTGCGGCTCTACGAGGCTGCAAGGCTGTGAGGCTGCTGCCCGGCGCAGGTAAATACGTCAATTTAAATCCGTGGATTGGATTGTAAGTCAATGTTTGACTTTTGCTCGCTGATTGATTGCTCAAAAGCAACAGCAGCAGTGGCAGCAGCACCACCACCACTACCTGCAGTAGCCAGTGGGAGCAGCAGGAAAAGGAGTGGCAGGAGGAGAGGCAAGAGGAGCGGCAGCGGCAGGAGTAACTGCAGCAGCAATATCGCAGTTGCCTGCATATGCATACGGCCCTCGGCTGATGACTTGGCCAGTTCCCGTGGGGTGGTAACTGAATTTTGCCAGGACTCTCGGCCCGGTTGCAGCGACTGCCGCCACATGCATCAACAGTTTACCCGATTTACAGCCAGTTGGGTTTGCATAGCGGAGTCAACCGTATGAATCAACGATTTTCTGCTGTGCCGGCATAATTTACAAAAAAGAAAATGAAGAAAACGAAAACTACACGAAACACGAATCGAAGAAGGATGGGCTCTTCAAGGAGCAAGGAGCTGTGAGCTGTGGGTGCCACTGCAGCTGACTTTAAGTGGCAGAATCAACAAATTATAGTGTGCATGTGCGTTTATAGTGGCTGAGATCAGCTCGTCCATAGTGCTTCTGTGTGTGTGTAGGGTGTGTGTTTGGTGTGTGTGTGTCTCGCCCGCACAACACTCGCACAACACAAAGTTTAACCCGCTGCAACACGAAATATTTAACTTCAGATTTTGGTCGTCCGGCTGCCAGCATATATGTACAGACAATAAATATACATATTGCCAGAGGAGGGAACAAGGAGTTGTTTGTATTTAGTAAAGAATCTAACATTTCTTACAGGTAATAGAATTAGAAATATAAATGTTTAAGATAGTTAGATCCATATTATGTAAGCTCTGTTAAGGCTTTTAAAACAAGATTTAATGGAATAAATTATAATGTATTATAAATAGATAAATTTACTATTGTCGGGATAATAGATAAACGCTTGGTGTTAAATTACCATTAATTATAAGTGGTCTTAATTCTTATTATTAATAATTTAACACCATTTACATATTTAATCATCACCATTAAACATATTAAAATATCAGGAGTTTTACGTAATGGAAGGAGTCTAAAATCCCTGAAAAAAGGTTTTAAAGTATCAAATTATACTAATTATAGGAACATAGTAATTTTAAATAAATTGTTTCCTTTTAAGTCGGCAATTAATTGTTGTTATTATACTATTTTCAATTAGCAAAAACTTTCGAAACCCCCCAGGCTCGTATGTATATTTAAACTCAATTTTAGACACATGTGCATTATTGTTGCCTATCTGGCGGACGCTCTCTATCCAACCGCAGCAACAGTGCCAACAACAAAGCCACCGCAGCAACAGCAGCAGCAGGAGCAGGAGCAGCAGCAGGAGCAACAAATGCAGGAGCTGCTGCAACAACAGCAAAAGCAGCTCATATAAAAGCGCTCGCACATCCTTGTGTACGCGCGTATATGTGCATATCCTTTGCTGTGTGCGCTGCACTGCGTTGTTTTGCCGCTCTTGATAATGATGCTGGCCGGCATATTCATAATGAAATTTCATTGCGGCAAGCCCACACACGGGCACTCCTGCGTGTGTGTGTGGAGTGTGTGTGACTGTGCACTGAGTGGAAAACAGGACACACCCGGACTCAGGCATATTATGTATAAACACAAATTAATTTCGTTTCAGTGGCCCCAACCGTAGTAGCCAAAGCCGTAGCTATAGCCGTAGCTATATCCTGTAGCTGTAGCCGGGTCCGTGCAATGACGGGGCCCGGACATTTGCATAAAATATTTGCACAGCTTTCGGCTAGTGCAACGCCACTGCTTCCGCACCCGCTCCCGCTCCTGCTCCCGCTCCTGCTCCTGCTCCTGCTCCCGCTCCTGTCGCTTTGAGGACTCGGTTTCGTCCGTGTCCATAAACTAGGCAACAACAGGCATGTTCCCAGCACAGATTTAATGAATCAGCAGCTAGTGGGTTCCCCAGTTCCGAGCTCCGAGCTCCGGTCCCCGTGCTTCTGGGTCTCGGCCTGGCTGGATCTGGGCTCCTTTTTCCAGGACAACCTGCCGCATCAGCAAACGTCTTGTGCCTTGTGTTGAACCATGTCTGGTTTTTGGTCATTTTTGATAAATTAGCACAAATTCATCAGATACCAAATCAAGGCTTGAAATATTACTTTTGGGGAATGCTCGAACTTGAAGGTATCCTAGAGTCCTTTTCCTGATTAAATTAATTAAATTTTCAAGTCCTAGAAGATAGTATAGTTAAAAGGTTTGTGTTCCAACTCCTAGCAACTTTGACAAACTGATATTAACTTCAAAATCACACCTTTCCCAGGTTACTAAGGTTACTGAACCTTCTCAACCTGCTCGTCCTGTCTAATATAACCTCCAGATAGCAGAAACCTGCATATGCGTTTATCTATGTATTTATAAACAAACAAGATTTGTGTATTTGAGTGTGCGGAGGGCCTTGAATGATGCTGACTGGACTGGCTTGAAATTACGAGCCTGCAAATAGCCAAATGTGTGGGGAAGCCATTGATGCAGCCAATCTCGTGTCCAGCCTGACTCCGGTGGATGTTCAATTTCGGAGGCATGATATCATATTCGTAGCTATATTTTATATAACCAACCTGAGGGTCTCTTCTCCTCCTCAATCTCTCAGGGGACTCCTCTCCTGCTCGTATGCCGTCCCACACTTTAGCACATAATTAACCTAAAAATGTAACTCCATCTTGTTTATCAGCGAAAAAGCAGAAAGCAGGAGAGAAAAGTGACAAGCAAGGAGGAGGCAGAGACGATGATGGAGAGACAGCGAGAAAGAGAGAGAGGGAGAGACGGAGAAAGAGCGAAACCGACTGGAAAAAGGCGCGCATCTCATTATCACTCGGACGTGAATATCTCGACATGTTTGTCGTTGTCGTTCGTCATCGGTGCGGATGTGTCTTGCCCCCTTCTCCCTACCCCTACCCCTACCCCTTTCCCCAGCTACTCCCCACCTACTTACCCCGCTCCGAGCCCCCATCTTCTCCGCGTTTAAAGTGAATTTGTGTTGAGCTCACATCGTTAAAATATCCGTCAAAAACTTAAGTAAACAGACATAACTACGTGCATTTTAAATTGAATTCGAACACGAAACAAAAAAGAGAAAAAAAAAGACCAAACCAATAACAAAAACACCAAAAAAATAAGCAAGCGACAGTGAAAATTTACACATACCACTTGGACATACTTAGCCCGAAATATCCACCTTCGTCTCTGGGCATATATCTCCGTATATGTTAACTCGATCCGTCCGCGCCCATTTCTCAGACGCTCGAGAGTTTCGAGCCGTTTCTCCTTCTTTCCCGGGTTATTTGCCAAAAAAATTAAAGACAAGTAAAAGTCGTGATTAACGTTGAATCGACGACGACGCCAAGTCCGAGTCCGAGCCGGCGTTGAGCGTCATTATAGCCGCAAACAAGCACATCTCGGATCTATAATGAGTGTTTGGAACGAGTACGAGGCACTCATACTACAAAAATGCCGCGCTCGGTTGACTCTAAATGGTGGATAGAGTTTTTTTCATGTTTTAAAATACCCTACATTATGATGGATTAAAGGGTATATGGTTAACATAATAGAAAAGGGTTTTAAGCTTCTAAAATTGGTAGTATTAACTTGATATACATTTTCCAAATCATTCAAAATAGCAAAGAATAATTGCAATTTAGCTGCTAATAAGAGGAAAAGATATAGCTCAATTAAATTCATTAATTTTCTATTTGCAACAATTTTTAAGGAGAGTTTCTTGGCATCCAATCATATTCCTAGGGTACCCTCTGGTAGAGACTCTCCTCCTGGCACTATTTCTCCTTTCCAGCCTACTTTTCGGCCAAGGCAAATAGGCTTAATGTACCATTGAGTGGCCCCTAAGATGGTTTTCCAAGAGATATGTATCTTGTGTGTGTATCTTTCGCAGTCTCTGCTCCCGATCTCGTTTAGGATCTGCTCTACGAAATAGTTTCCAATGTCACTTTGCGGAATTCCTTGGACAAACAGACGATAATTGACCAGATCGCAAGATTGCTCAACATTTTGCAGGAGCGTCGTCGTCGTCGTCGTCGTCGCAGTCACAGCCTCGCTTGGCTGCTCGACTGCTCCTCTGGCCACCACTGACCACTGACCACTGGTCCACCATTTGCTGCGCTGCTGCGGCATTTCGCGTTAAATATTTGCCCGCACACACAAACACGCCCAATAAGCAATGTGCGGTGCAAAGTGTGCCAGCAACAACATTGCCGCCGGCGGGGTCAAGTGCTCCATCGATCGTCGGATCGGTGGATCGGCGGATCGAGAGAGATCGAGGCATCTGGTGGGTATGGCAGGCAGGCAGGCAGGCAGGCAGGCGGAGCAACTGCCATGACGTGAAACGTGGATGCGAATGCGAGTGGCAGGCACTTTGCATATTTTAGCGCGTGCATTGCAGTTGCTAATTGAAATAGTGTCGCTGCGGCGATCATTCGAAGTACACTGAAGATAAGTGGGTACTAAGTAAGAGAGATTTCTTATATTATAATACTTTCCAAGCCAAATTTTAAAGGTTTTAATATGTAATATAGGTTTCTAGTCTTTATTTTGTAATATTAAAAATATACCTAAACTTTCAAGTACTTTTTAGTCTTAGTTTTCATCTTTGTTTTAACTTTAGTTTTAATTTCAAGTGTACCTGATGTCGCTATTGCCGTGGATGTTGCTGATGAGCACATATTTGCGCATTGCCAGAGATGCGCAACGGAGTGTCGACCTCGCCTAGTCCGCCTAGAAGGAAGGTGCGTGCGAGCAACGATGTTTCCCAATCGCAATCCCAATCCCCGTTCCGGTGGTAATACCCATCATTGCGTCACAGCGGCGTAGCACTGGCAGCAAACGAAGGCAATGAATAATGCAGGTGGCACGTACGCGAATCCCCATGACTTTTGCCACTTTCATGCGTCTTGCCAATCCTTCGTCCGCCCGCTGGTCAAGGAACCAGCAGAGGAGTTGTGTGTGTGTGGAACGTCATGATTTTTTGATTGATCTGAAAGGCACACAGCACAGTTGGGTCTTTGTATATTCTTAATGAAAAATGAAACGTTTTTCATTACGATTCGGATTGCGCCTGCAGCGTTTGCTGCTGCATTTTCATATTTATAAGATAATTGAAAGCGGGTATTGCCAAATTAACAGCGCTCGGCAAACAAGGCGAGCAGCCGAGGAGGACTGCCAATATGGCGACTGTTTCGCAGGACTCACATGATGCCTGAGCGCCTGACTGGCTCCGAGTGAATCGGTGTGTGTGCAAGTGTATGTGTGCGCGCTGAAAGACAGGAGCATATCCCTTGTGTACACAAGCTCGCTTTATTGTTTTGCGCCGGGTTGGCTTTACTCCTTGCCAAAGGACTTTCATCCGGCAACCCACCACCACCAGGAGCAGGGAAAAGGAACGAGAGCAGCTAGCTAACGGAAAGAAATTCGCCCGTGCACGGATTTTATTAAATTGCATTCGCAGTTGTTTTGAATTGATTCGACTACGTGAAATAGCCCGCAGCAGCAGCAGGAGCAGATCAAGAACTGGCTCCCTTTTTTATCTCCCCCCCGTCTCTTTGTTTTACTTTTGATTTTTACTTTTATATCATTTTATTGCCGTCTGCTGCGAAAAAGGGGATGCGGGGTGGTAGGAGTGGGAGTTGGAGGGCCTGGAGCAGGATGCCTGGCTGCCAAACAGGAAGCAGCCTGGCAACTATTACAAATGGCTGGCAGCCGGCAGCTCCTCCTACTTTTCTCCTCATCTCCTCATCCTCCTCCTCCTCCAGCTCCACCCTAAGCAGACACTCGAGCTTTTGCCTTCGTTATTGTTGTTGTTGTCTTAATATTTTTCTTGAAATTTTCTTGTGCTTTTCCCGTCAGCCGCTGCCTGCTACAAGAGTTTCATTTGTTTTATGTGCGCTCTCCTTTTTGGCCTCCTGTTTGCAGATACTTTGTCGGTACTTTTCGGCTACTTTTGAAGGAGGCACTAGTGGTCCAAGTTATTGTATCTTGTAGATACACACACACACACACACACACGAACGCCAGAAGGGAGCAAGGGGAACAGAGACGTTGGCCACTTGCCTTCTTTTCATTTCGCTTCCTTGCCGCTTAAAGGAATAGTCCTGTTTCGCATTTTCCCCATTTTTGCTGAAAAATTTAACAAGTTGAAAACGAAACCCGTTCCACACTCGCCTCATATATAGTACGTATATATCCGCTATATCGGTGTGTGGCTGTGTGCTCGCTTGCCTTAGCCTACACACGCATATGGCGCATCCTGGACATAAAGGATATTATAAGAGATTTAGCCTTCTGTTTGCACACGGATGATGCATTGTCATCGAGCCGGGCCGAGATTTATGATGGATTCGGTTTGTGCCTGGAGTGCGCAAAAATTATTAGAATTTTACCAGCCCCATGTGCGCTACACCGTAAAGGATCGAGTTGTCCTGTGATTGGAAATTGTGTCTGTAAGTATATCTTGGGGATTAATAATATTTTTATAAAATATTGAAATGGATTTTGATTTTATTTATAGAATAAGTAATTGAATTGTACTGCAACTTGTAAAGTTACAGGATCTTAAATAATAAAACAAAGTTTTTCATTAATTTGAGATATTTATTGATACTCTTAAGCTACAGTTCTGGTATAAATTAAAATTAGCAAGGAAAATGGTTTTCAACCAAGTAAAACTAGGATAAATTTGAACTGCTTATATCCTGATTTTCCATTTTCGAGTTTAATATTTACTGTATAAAATCAAAGCTACAACTCAGTCATTGTTTAATATTTAAAACACAAAACAATGAATAAATAATAAACTATAATAATAAACTATTATAGTTTAAGCTAACCTCTCGCTTATATTTATTTATTTTCGCATTCATTATCCTGAGGGTTAGCGCACCCATGCTTCATCCTGCCTTAAACTTGCCCCCATTCTATGCATACATATAGAAAATTGCTTCTCTTTTCGGTTCGGCTTTGAAACTTCTTTTTTAATATTCATCACGCAGTGAAAATTTGCGATAAAATGTGACACATGCGCAGGATTTTGCCGCGTTGGCAACTTCCCCGGAACACACCCGCACACATACAATCACATTGTGTGTATGTCCTGGCAAAGTTATAAATAAAGGATAGACGCACACACACAGAGGCGAACGGGCAGGCAGGAGCTGAACTCAAAAACAAATGGAGCAAAAAGCAATGCAATTGAAATGCCAATAGACTACGGGCATATGCTGGCCATTGTTTCGGCAGCGGCGTGCTAAAAAATTAAAACATAAAGCCCAATAAAGAATTCGTTTTGCTTTAAATAAATTACTATGCAAAATTAAATGACCCAGAGGCGGGCGGGCGAGCACACACAAAAACATATGCAGTCGGCCGGGCTCTTTTTTGTCACTTTCCTTGGAGCGTTCGGCCAAAATGAAATTAAATAGAAATTTTAAATTTTTCGCCATGCGCCCAGCGTCAACGTTGCTGTCGCTGTCGCTGTCGCCGTCAACGTCAACGTTTGCTATATGCCAACGGTAAATATTTGAAAAGGATTTTGTTTGTTTATTGTTTGCACACACACCTCGCACGGTGTTAGTCGGTGTTAGCTTTTTAATTATAAAATATTTAACCAAAAAACTCACACTCAACTGGCCCCGCCGCTCTCTCTGTGAGTGTGCGTATGCGTGCATAGTGTGTTGTGTATAGTGTGTTGTGTGTGTTCTTCCCGGTATTTTTTCGCATTCTCGGCTTATTTTTTAGCCAGCGTTTTTTACCCTTTACGGTTGGTGTTTTTGTATTAGTTGGTCGCCTGGTTATCGCTCACTAAACACAACAATGGCCAAGGCAATTTAGCTTTTTTTAAAAATTCACAAACCAAAATTGATGACATACCGCATATACACGGGGTGCAGTTGAAAATAAAGCAAACTGCACTCCGCCCCCGCGGCGAAAATAGCTTCATTGTCATTTTTATTAACTGGAAAGCGCTTGGGCTTGCGAATTGTACAAATATTTTGCCAGAGAGCACGAAAAAGGGGGCCAGGATTTGTGCCAAGGCAAATAAGAGCGAGGCGTCGTTGCTCAACGTCGTCTGATTACTGCAACAGGACAAATAACTCCGTCGCTGACTAATCGGCGAGAGGTGTCCGTGTCCGTGTCCGTTCTTAATGAGAATTTATATACCCCAATATAGACACGGTGAAATGAGGACGTTACAATTTCAGAACCAACAAACAACAACCTCGCTAACAACAACAAACAGCCGAAATTGTGAAAGCAAATAAAGCGAGTTGCAGGAGATGAAGACGGAGGCGGCAGTCGGGCCAACAACCTGGCCTGGGCTGGCTCTGTGGAAAAATTGCGTTGCGTATACGCAGCGTTGCAATTGGAATTTGATTTTCGAAGCAGCACGCCGCCCCAGTCGACAGCGGCACAATATTTGCACTTCAAGTACAATGCAAAACGCTGGAAAGGGTTTGCCAAAAAGGGGAAAAGTGAGCGGTTGTGTAAATTTTCCACATAGAAGCCTTTGCTGATACCCTGCCAGGACATGGAATTCGTTATGGCAAATAAGTCGCTGAATGATTAGGGTTTCCTGAAATTCACAAGCTAGATTTAGTTATTAAATTGCTTGACAAACCACCAGAGAACATTGATTCGTTAAGGTGGGTTAAGGAATAAAGAAAGATATTCACAAAGAAGATGTTCTGGTAACAGGGGTTGCTACTATAAAGATGTTGGTAAAGGAAGACGGGTGTGGAAAATGTGTAGGAATTTATTGATTAAGGGGAATACTACCTTTATAGTGTATCTTTAATATAAACTAAAGACAAGGCTGTAATAATCTATGTTTAATAAATATAACCTTAAGATTACAAGTTAAGAGATTTGAGTTTTAAATCGAATCTAAAGTTCTGCTTGTAGTCAAAGATTATTTATTTTTATTTTCGCTCTACGTTGGCTTTCAAAAAACCTTAGATTAAAATGATACAAATATTAAGGTACCAATTATATTTATAATTATCCACAAGAGTATCTCTAAACCTGCTTAGAATGTATCCAAGCGAATGCTTTTCATGTTACTGCCAAAACCACGAAGGCAAACTTAATTTTCGCTTGGAGTTTTCATTTGTGCAAAAAGCCGCGATTTTTGATGGAATTTTACATGTGAATGCGTTTTGCTATTTTCCAACTTTTGGCATACACAACATTGGTATGATGGTATGTTACCTAAAACGAACTGCTGTTGGTTAGATCTTAAAGTTATCGTGGGAATGCAGAATTTAAGCTTGGATGTTACCACTTTTGGATAGCTGATGTTGCGGCTGGCTTGCTCTATTTACCGACGATTGACAAATGAAAAATGGCGGCTAAAGGCTTTTTATGCCTGTGCAAATTTCACATTTACAGTTATTGCTAATTGGAGGCTCATGCGGCCACATTGGGCCGCCATTCCCGCCACTCGGCCACTCCGCCATTCCGCCACTTCGGGCCATGCAAATAATGGCCGTTAATGTTGTTGGCATTGGCCATTTAATGTTTAATATTGGCAACAGTCTGTGTGCCCGGCCGCGTGTGTGCACAAACACACATTAAAGTGCATTTCGATAAATGAATTATTATAAAATTTATTTTACAGATTTGCCAGATATTTATGTAATTAATTTTAAAAATTATTACAAATGCAAATATCAAGTCGCTGCGCATACGCCGAAACGAAGCGAAACAGAAGCACTCACTACGCGCGATCATCCGTAATATGAGGCATTAAGCCGCCTCAATGACTTTTGGCAACAAAATGAATCAACATTTTGGTGAAAGCTAAATAAAAAGCACACATCAGACATTACCGATTACCTCTTAAGAATCACAAATTGGAGATTATGGCAGGGAAGCATGTTTTTAAAAATTAATTGGATTTTATTTTTGAATGGAAGTCTTTAAGAATAAGTGTATTGTTGGATAATAAAAGGAAACTGAAATGCTATGTATGTTTAGTTAAATAATTGTTAGAATTGTCTATTAATAGATAGAGAGCAATTAGGTAATAAAAAAAGAAGGTTAAAGGACCCTAAATCCTGTAAACACTTAATAGATTTCTTAAGGCTTTAGATAGATTTTAGATTTAGAAGATGAAAAACACCTTTAAGGTTCATTTGAAATATGTTTTTTAACTTATTTTCTAATAGTTTAATTTTAGCTTCCTTAAAGTTTATTTTCAAACATATTTTTCAATCATTTTATACATTCTCTAGGTATACCTATATATTAATCTCAATTGCTTCCCTTTCTTGGTTGAAAAAAAGTTTCAATTTCAATTTGAAGATGTTTGCGCCTCAATCAGGCCTTCTCCTCCTTCCCCTACACTTGGCCCCAATTAGGTGACCAACTTTATGGGGCCGCACTGCCTCATTAGCCATGCGGAGGAGCACTTGGCCAAGCCCCCGCTGGAGCAGCGCCGTCGCCTCTTTGGCGGCACTTGGACTCAATGGCTGGGAATTAGCATACAGCATCCGCTACTGTATTTCGGGATGGGACGTGAGGTGAGCTCCGGAGTGATCTTGGCCCGCGGCGAACGGAACGGAACGGAAGCCGGGCGGATTTCGTAATAATGGCAAGCGGATTGGGGAAATTTTCTTGGTCAAGCTCAGCGGCAGCGGAGTGTGTGTGTACGGGGTACGAAACGAGATTTGTCATTCGGCCGGATGTGTTTTGTGTGGATCATGACAATGTCGGGGGCAATGTTATGTTTTTGGGTCTGACAGGTTGCTACCTACCTAGGCCATTGTTGCCGGCAAAATGTGCGGAAGCAGCAGTTTCTTTAGAGTCTCATTGGGCCCTTGGGCCTTTTGGGCCCTCTTGTTGCCTCGATTTGGGCTTGTTCCTGTTGTTCGTTCCGAGGGGTGTGCAAACATTTGACGTGTGTTTTGACGCGAGTCAAAGATATGGCCAAGATCGTTACTAAATTCGATTCTGGGGCCTGAGCAAACACCGGAGCTCGAGTAGTATTGATAGGCTTGAAATTGGAACGAATGCCAGATCATGTTTGCCTAACGCGACAATGTTATTCTTCTTGTCTTTCTTGTTATTTTTCCTCGTCTCCGGCCTGGCCTGGCCGTTTTGTATTTTTCCCCCCATTTATTTGGAATTTTGCTGGATCTGACAATGCAGCAACTGTGCAAATAGCAGGCGACAACGACAGCTTCAACAGCGATAATGAAAGCTGTTTGGAAAGTTAGAAACATGATGAACCGTCGCCGACACACAGGCGACAGCATCGCCAGGCCACATCGCGATCGATCTACTCTAATCGGGAGTTAATAATACTTGAGGAAGTTTTTGAAATATGTATATTAATTATTCAAGAAATTTATCCCTTAAATTTATTGAAATCTTTTGTCTAGTATCTTGTTTTAAATTTATCAAATGTATATCTAAATAATGTATTACCCTATTTTATAAAAAGGATTAAAGCATGTGAAACTCTTCTGGTAACCCAAATTATACCCTGGAAATGTCTCTATTCGATTCTTAAATTGGATATCCCAACTTATACCAAATATTTAGGAATACAACAATTTTAAAGACAACTTTCCATCTTCAATAATAAATTTAAAACCGAGTTTAGGGTAATTGAACTTTACAGTTTAGAGCATTGAATCTTCCCCCATAATATTTGATATAAAATTCGCCCATTTGTGTCTTTAATTCTATTCAATTTCGAGGCGTTCTATTTGCCTAGCTGAAACAGAGAGATACTTATTTTTCATTTAGCACTCTTTCAATACAATATTTGAACAAGCCGCACAGTTGTTTCTGCGGCGGACAATAGAATTGAATTTAGCATTATCTTCCGAATATGTCGGCGATAAGGCTCCTAACGATGCGTCGTTTCTTTTAATTATACATGCTGCGAGATGCGAGGAAGGGGCAGGGTTCAGGGGTGGAGATCGACCCCAAATGACCTTCGACTTGACGCAGGCTGCTGAAGCGGCGTGTGAAAGTCGACCTTTCTTCTCGACCATGGATGGCAGTGACGACAAATTGCTACATGGCAGAGGAGGAGGAGGGGATGCTCCTCGCAGGATAACGCACACAGATAACGCCCCTATCCGGGGTCCTGGGTGTGGGCACAAAGAGCTGCCTGGACACAATCCACTACCGGGTAATTAGAGTTGAATGCGAGAGTCAAAAAGTCGTGTAATGCGATTTGTATGGCCCAGCGGGAGATCCCAGGCACGCAGGCAGGCAGCAAGCAGGATGGCAGGATAACAGGCGTTAGCCTGGCTATTGCATCAAGACACATTGCATGCCCCATTAGGGGAAGGACACATACAAACACACACACACAATTTGGCAAAAGGTGAAATTTATGAGCTGAAATGGCACAACAATGACAAATTCGTTTTGGTTTTTATTTTCCTTGGCACCTCATTTCCTTCTATCTGTCGGCTGGCTAAATATTTATAAATTGTTGAAGTCGCCTGACAGTTTTTTGTTAGTCCTTTTTTTTTATTGTAATTGTGACAGATTTCTTTGGCGTGATTTTGGGCAGCAGCTGGTCCTGCTCTTCTAGCAGTTCCCAGTTCCAACTCCCCTTCTTGCTCCTGTTGTTACTGTTTCTGCCGAATTGCCGCAGGATATTTGCTGCTGCACTTGTCACGGCCTCTCTGGCCGCTTGTCGTCTTAGGGCTGCCTCAAATTGTGTTAGGGTTAGGCCTAGCTCCGGATTTCCGCTGCAGGCCAGCGACTCTGACCATCGGATTCCGCCTGCTCCGCCTGCTCTGGCTGCTCCTGCTTCTGCTCCTGCTCCTCGTCCTGGCCACGCTTATTATGGCCGCGGGCACTGGTTCCTTTGCCGGCGCCTCCGCTCCTCTGTGTTTGCCCAAATGCTTGACTGCCACTGCTGCAGTCAGGCACTGAGAGAAAAAATATAACCACAATCTTTAAGCTTTCTGATTTTATTTATTGATTTAATGATAATAATGATTCTGAAAATATAAATGTTGTTTAAAATATTGTAATGCTAACTAGCTGATGTATTTTAGGCAAATAGATGTTCAATTTAACAAAAGATTCTTTTAAAGTTTCCTCTATTATGTAATTTTTGTTTATATTAAACCTACAAAAATATAGATTTATTAGTGCTTGGTATTTTTTGTCCTGTGTGGCAAAGGATCTACTACTTTCCACTGCTAAACATCGGCACAATATCCGTCGTACGTTGTGCAAACAGAGCTTGTTCCAGGCTCCTTCTCCTGCTCCTGTCGCTGCTGCTGCTGCTGCTGCTGCTTCTGCTGCGTCCTGTCGCTGCCATCTTTGTGCTGATGATGTTTGCTTAGCTGTCTTTGCATCTTTTTGCCGAGCGGCGAAGGACCGAAGAGGACCCTGCCAGCCAGGCAGCTCTAAAACGGAAATGATGGCGGCTGCAGGAGCATCGGCGACCGCTGCAGAAAGCTGTATTTGCCCTCGGCTCCTCGCCAGCCCCGCTCTCGCCAGACAATGCAGGACAATGAAATGAATTTTTAAGAACACCCTGCCCTATATGCGTTGCCACTTCAAAGTCATTCGCCAGTCTGGCTGGGAGAAGGGGCAGCCGGAGCAGCAGCATCTTCAGTTTCAGTTCCAGTTCCAGTTGCGTTGCAGCGTTGCATTGGCAGTTTCCCGGGACATGCAGATGCCGATGCAGTTTTCCGAGGCAGGGAGGCCACTGCGTCGCAGGCTGCGTTCTGTTTGCACTGCCATGCAGGTGCTCCAGCCTCCGTCCTGCCCTCCAGTTTCCATGGATGCTGGCTGATGGCTGTTGCTGCTGCGCTGCTATTTGCCAACCGTTTCGTGTGTGCATGTCAAATTCAAACGTTTGCATATTTTGCAAGATTGCCGGGCACAATTAACCGGCATCAGCATCAGCAGACGAGTCGCGTTGCGTTGCGTTGCGTTGACAAAAAATTATAATTTTCTGTGCTAATGAACGGCGGGACACGGCGCAACTCGGCCGGAAAACTGGGCAAATGTACTTGAAATGGAATGTTAATCAGGCGATAATCTTGTTGGCGATGTGATAATGAAGAGCTGTGCAAATTGCAGCCCAAAAAAAGGGGGCTTAAACCGAGATAAATTTTATGAATCGGGTCAATATGTTAGGGATTTCTTTGAAATTAATATAAGTAAGGTAAGAAGAAGAAGGTTTAAATAAACTTGATAATAAATTTTAGGGAATTTTGTTCAAGTATAAATTAGAAAGGGAAATTTATGCTTACCATTGAAATAAATAAAAAACATTAAGGCTGTACTTTTTCCCTGCCTGATGGAAATATATAGATTTCGGGGCTTAAAATATGGTTTATTATCTGTTAAAAATTCATCACTCTATTAAGCATTATTTACTTAATTGAATTGAAATACTAAAATGTAACATTTTGCAACATTTTTTTCAATTTATGTAACCTCTAACTATTTGATTTATATAACTAAAAGTTCTCTGACATTCTCAATGATTTCCATATGCTCCCGTGTAACTGCCAAATTGATTTATACAAAACGCCAGCTATAATATGTGCATGGAACATGTGTACTTTAAATGACATTGGAAAACAAACTAATTCGCTTGACAAACAATAATTTCCACAACAGTGCCAGCACACGGCAGCAGGGCCGATAATAGAGCAATAACATCTAATTGAATTCAAATACGAACGAGACAAAGTCGTGCCTATAGAGAGTATACTAATTTCCATAAATATAAATAATGTCACAGGCCGAGACTTGGTGCTTAATTATCGTGAATAGAGGAATACGCCATTTGAGTGCTTTGTTAGCTGTCTGAACTGTTTGTGAGATGCATCTTGTGGATTGTTTTGCCTTGTCACTTTGAATTGCAATTATTGAGCTGTGAAAGTCCAACAAGGTTAATTCAAAGTTGCATTATCCAAATGAATGACTTGATAAACCCAAACAAAGGAGAAAGAAACTTCCGCTCTAAAAAACTAATTAATAATAATACCAACAAGAGTTGAGTAATACATTTATTTGCAGGCAGTTAAATCACCTTTTTATTCTCTCTTATTATCTTGAATGCTTTGCCTTGGTTTCTTATCTGCTCCGATTATATCGCATCTCCGATAAAGAGAAAGGTGCTCTCTGACTCAGATATATCCGAGAGATAATGCCTATCTGTGGGGGTCAAAGAACTCTTTCGCTGCCAGGGCAATGGAGTATTTTTTTTATACACGGCGCATGGATGCAATTGGGGGCGATAATTTTATTTATTTTCATTCTGAGTATTTTTTTATTCGCTGCTTTTTTAAATATTTTTTTTGCTGCGCTTTATGCCGCACTTGCTCGCTAATTAATCCTTACGCCGGCGAAGTCAAACAGGGCGCATGGTGGCTGTGGATGCGTGGCTCCAGGACAAACTCCAAGAGAGAGAGCAGAGTGGAGTCATGGCAGAGATACGAGCAGGAAAAGCTGACGACTCTTTGGCTCGTCTGCCTGCCCGCCTGGCCTGGCTTTTCCGAGGGGCGGTGGGTGGCTCGAGCGACTTGCTATGTACATATTTGTGCAGTTATGTTCACATTTGTACTGATCATAATGTACACACACACACACACACACACATAACGTAGGAGGAGAGTTGAGCGAAAGAGAGCGAGCATCCTGGCACACACACACACACACACACTAACTATATGTGTATATAGATTTCAGTCAAACACTCGAGCAAGCACAGACAAATTCTATTTGCAAACATTTCACTTGATTTGCAAGCGAGTAGCACAGTCCCCCGTTACCCGTCCCCATGTCCCTCGGAGCCAGCCCCCCGACCCTGCCCTTCTGCTCAGCCAGACTCCAGCGACTCCTGTAAGTGTGTGCCTGCATGTGTTTGTGTTTGTGAAAGCGAGTGTGTCAGTGTGTGGGTGTGCGAGGATGTGAACTCTCCACCCAACGTATTTTTTTTAGCAGCAAAACACTGAGAAAAATGGGAGGGAAAGGAATATATTATATATAAATTAAATTAAATAAATGTTTTTTTAACAACTATTCATAGAAATAATTATTGTTAAACTTATTTTGCTACCTAAAATGTTTTAAGGGAAAGGAATATTTAATTATAATTTACTAAACTAACTCGGACAGACTTTTACGGACAGATTTACGCATAATTATACAATTCCGACTTATTTGTATGATATAAACCCAGATGTCATTTAATTCCTTGAAATATAGTATAACAAAATTGAAGGATATTGATATAGGAATCGATACAAGTAATATGGTCTTTATTTATAATGTATAAAAACTCAGATGTGATTTATATAACTGAACTCCGTAAACTACATACATATTTATATTCAAATCCAAATCGATTTTATTTATAGTTTTTTTCGCCGTTCCTGATAACTTGGTAAAGTTAGAAAAAAATTGACTTTCAAATGGAATCTTTATGTTTTTAGGAATTCCCGAAATTAACGGAATTAAATTTTTTTAATTTCCTCCACTTTCATTAAGGATAGCTCCCCATTTTTTTCTCTCTGTACATTCAGCAGCTCCGTTGACATTCGTGCAGGAGACATTCACATCCACAGCCGATTTGCCGACTGCGACTCTGACTGTCGACTGGGTGTCAAGGACGTGGCGCAGAGCCCCCAGCAGGACCAAAGGGAAGCAAAAGCAGAGGCAGGGACCGAGACGGAGACGGAGGCAAAGGGACTGGAGCCAAATGCTGAGCGCCAGCCATGATGAGTACGATGAGCGCCAAAGTTGCACTCGACAAATCGAAATTGTGTGCTCTGGAAAAATATTGGCACAAGAAATCATTCCTTCCTGTTGTTGGTGTCGCTGCCTGGTCCCTGGTCCCGGTTCCCGGTCCCTGGGTACTGGTTCGAGTTCTGGTTCCTGGTAGGATCCCCACCCTGCACTTGGCTGTTGACATGATTGGGCGGGCTTTCATTTGCCAACTTGTCGCAAAATGTTTTAATATTTTCAAGTTGCATTTAATCCCCGGACGGGCGGGGAGCCACGTGAATCGTGTAAACAAAAGCACGCGCTGAAGTTTTGCCTCAACTGCAAGTTATTATCCTTTAGGCTTTGCAATCGAGAATGGAGAATGGAAAGTGGAAAGTAGAAAATGGCAAATGGTAAATGGGAAATTAAAAATGCGAGAGGCACGCGTCCTGCAAATCCTGCCGGGAATACTTCCCATTGGACGTGGGTTGGCCCTGGCTCTCTTTCTCATTCTCTGCCAAATGTCTTCGGTGCTGTTTGCACGCTCATTTGTTTGTGTATTTGAACTTTCCCCTGTTTCGTTTGCATTTGTAAATATTCCTGTGGAGCTGGAGCTGAAGCTTCAACTGGAGCTGCAAATGTGCACTAGCCAACCTCCTTTTTTTGTTGCAATTTTTGCACAATTTGCAGAGAGAGAGAGAGAGAGGTCGCTCGGTAGGTCGCCTGTTGTTTGGGGCGTGTCTGGTTAGTGGAATCGAACAAATATGTTTACATTTAGCACATGTGCAATTATTTGATTAAAACTGTTAAAAGCACACAAAATCAGGCAAAAGTTTACCAACACCAGCGACTAAGGGAGCCGTGACGAAAAGGAGAGACAGCTCGGCGCGCAAATGGAGCAATATCCCAGACCAGCCATCTCATGGGATGTGGATGTGGATGTGGCACTGGATGTGGATGTGGCTGGGGATGTGATGATGATGATGATGCCTTTCCATCCGAGGCGGAGCTCTGCCTTGTCACAGTTTCCGATGCAAACTGGGCGTGTAAACAGAGACAGAAACAGAGCCCCCGCACACATGGGACTCAACTAGAGAGACAGAGAGAGGGAGAGCGCTGCTCGGGCCCTACCTAATGCGAAATGAAAACAAATTAAAATCAAACTTTCAAATTACTTCGAGTCTCGCATTTCAATGTAAATTTAACCAACAACAAGGGGCACACGCCGGAGGAGCACCGAAGGACGAAGGACCAGTGGACGACGGACGACAAGCTTTTGGGGTCGAAAGTCAAGGCGGGAACAGCATAAATTACGGAAAATGGGGTAAAACTTATCGGTGGCGAACTAAAGTGGCTGCAAAAAGGTGCTACGTGGGCTTTGGATAACTTGGAAACCTATATCAGAATTTATCAGAGAGAAAATGAAGAAAATATATAAAAGAAAACTATGTTTTCGAAACTTCTTTTAAGAATTTAATATTAAATCAAGTAATATTAAAATCTAACTCTGAATTTAAACAGAATATGCTGAACCCTTTTGCTCTCCTAACTTTTGATTTATTTATTATATCCAATTTGTTAATTAAACCTTTCCGAAGGTAACCCCGCATGATTAGCCATATTTTTTTACACCGTGTCAGACAACCTACTATGCAAACGCAACCCACAACCCTTGGAATAAATCAATATTTTAGCAAAACATTATTTGTGCATGTCCTGTGCCAGGAATAAAGAGGTTTTCAAGCAGCCTCCGCTTGATTAAGTGTCCCGGCAATTGTTATTGTTGCTGCTGCTGCTACAAACCGCCTTTGTTATTGCTTTATTATTCGGCCGTATGTTTACACCACCCCTTCAGATCAACCCGACTAAAACGGAGTCCTTTGACGCTTTCGTGTAGCAAAGCAATTTGCTGTAGTGCCGCGTTATTGTGCCGTGCCGTGCCCCCTCTCCGCTTTTTTGCTGGCCACAGGCGTCACCTCAATGAACTTTAAGTGGCACGGCCAGCCCATCCTGCGATCCTGCTGAAAGCAACCCACCCACCCAGTAGTCCTCTGTTTAATTTTCGCATTTTCCGTTGCGCGTTTTCATCTTTGATTGACATACAAACAATTTAGCTGAATGGCACTTGAAGCAGCAGCAAACCGCAAACAGAGAGAGAGGCAACAATAAGGCGGGCTGCCACCCTCTCTGGCAGCCGCAATAATATTTTTGATATTTTGTATTTATGGCGAACTTGGCCGGACGGCGGGGATTGGAATGTGCTCGGTGACAACTGCAGAAACCAGAGACTGTTTGCCCAAGTGCTAAATGGAAACTTCCTCCAGCAAATTAACAGCCAGGGCCGATCGCTTGATGACAAGAACTTGGGGACATCATGAATTTAGTTGAGGGAATAGACTTCGAGATACCCTAAAATTAATAATAGAAAAACGAAAACTAGAAAATTAAAAAGTTATCAATTATAAAGCTTTAATTAAATACTTTTAAAAGTCATTAGTAAGCAAACAGGCTAAGAAAATGTGCTGGAAAACGAAGAAGTCATTGACAGTATATCTTTATTATGTAATTGAAAAAAACTTTGAAAGTTTATTAAGAAAAAAGGGTAAGAAATTTAAAAAGGTAATGAAATTATAGATATGATATCGCACTCTGGGAGCTTGACATTATATTTCTCTTATCCTTTACAAAGCAAGAGAGCTTGATATCAACTCCCTAAGTTCATTTCAAAATACCCGTTGTTCCTCCTACTCCTCCTCCTACAGGGTATAGCGACTCATGATTGGTAACGAGGACCACCAGCGTGGAGACGCTCTCACCCTGTCTTCGGTTTTTGCATCTCGCGGATGCTCGCATCTCGAAATCAATCAACTCAAGTGTCGCCGCATCCAAAAGGCAGAGTGTGTGTGTGGTCCACTATCAAAGGCCGCGCGCCGCCCAGAAATGCATTTGTTGTAAGTGGCCGTGTCTATGGGCCTCCGCCGCCGCCGCCGCCGCCGCCGATGCTGTTCCACCTCGCACACAGGTGAAATTTACCACTTCAATGGCTAAAAACAACATTTGAATGCGACACAGTCGGCAACGGCTACAACGGATGTTGGCCGGGCTCTAATGTGTGTAAACAGTGGAACCCGGCGAACGGACTCGAATTACCTGTGGCTGTCGCTGCCTGCTGCCTGGTACCTGGATCGGATCGCCGTCGAATCGGCAACGTCATATCGCATATGCATATGCGGACTTGGACTTGGACTGCGAGTACGAGTACGAGACTTGGGTATGGCCAGAAATCGATGTCGGGGCCTTTGCGCCTTGGAGGTTGCCGCTCTGTCAATATTTTGCTTATATTTGAAAGCCGCCATCGCGTCGATGATGATGTTGATGATTACCTGTACGCTGGCGAAAAAAATAAAACCCAAACCCAAACCCAGAGATTGAACCCCGTTCCGAGATCGGACGCTGTGGTAGGTGCACTCAAGTGGCCACACGGAGACACTTTTCCACCTCGAGTGCCGGCGGTTGCAGCTTTGAAGTCCCAAAGTTTTTCGGCCCTCTCAAGTGCCCCTATGTGACATGGTCAATTCTGATTCCATTTCCAACTTCAGTTCTAGTTCCAGCGGTAGCCCGCCTCCTCCGTAGTGGGGACTCCCCACTAATTAGCTGCAAATGTTCTTCAATTAAAAAGAAGCTTCGAAAATTTCCATTTACTTCAAGTGGTTATAAATGATTGAAGATTGGTCTTGGCACTTGAGGGCTGAACTTGAAACCAATTTGAGGCGAGGTAAACAAGCGGAAAAGGAACTGCTGATAACTGGATGATTGAATAGCTGAGAGATATAATTTACTATCAAGATAGGTACTAACATCTTTTTTTTTACTATAAGAACCGGATTTCCTTGGTGTACTTAAATTATTGCTTTTAACTAGAAACTTGATAATAAATACAGCACTTCATTAGAAAGTTTCTTATTGGTATTCTATAATTTAGCTGAAGAGAACTAATAAAAGCCTCTTAATCTTTGATTACTTGAATTCCTTATTTTTATACCCTTGCAGGGTATTATAATTTCAGTCAGAAGTTTGCAACGCAGTGAAGGAATCATCTCCGACCCTATAAAGTATATATATTCTTGATCAGCATAAACAGCCGAGTCGATCTAGCCATGTCCGTCTGTCCGTCTGTCTGTCTGTCTGTCTGTCTGTCTGTCCGTCTGTCCGTCTGTCCGTCCGTTTCTACGCAAACTAGTCCCTCAGTTTTGAAGCTATCTGAATGAAACTTTGCAGGTAGTCTTCTATATACTCTCACTCGGACATAAGTCGGAACGGGCCAGATCGGACGACTATATCATATAGCTGCCATACAAACGATCCGTGGAATTTTAGAAAAAAAATTTTAATTTCACTGTTTTTTAACATATCTTGATCAACTCTCGGTTATAAGCTTTATACATTGATTTAGATTTTTAGATAAAATTTTATAAAAATCGGACTACTATATCATATAGCTGCCATACGAACGGTCGTGAAATTTTCAGAAAAAAATTATAGCTTTGTCAGTTTTCAACATAATTTCTTCTACTTTGAGATACAAGTATTTCATATTTTTTCAGAATTTTGTTGTAAATTTCATAAGAATCGGACGACTATATCATATAGCTGCCATACAAACGATCAGTAAATGTGGAGAAAAAAAATTTTACTTTACATGTAAAAATGTAAAAAAAAAATGTAACAAAAATGTAAAAATTGTATGAATATGAAAGTAGTTCGTATTATATTATATTGGGATAGATTATAATTCACAAAATTGGAATCTGCAAGGGTATACCAACTTCGGCGTGCCGAAGTTAGCTTCCTTTCTTGTTTTTATTTAACATTGGAAATTATTTTAATTTCTAATTTGTTTAGCAAATAAATAATTCATCCCTAGATCTATCGCGAAAGCAATTTATCTTTGAATTATGAGCCCTAAAAAAAATTGTCTTTAATGTTATATTAAACATTTCAACATTTTTGAATAAGCATTTCAACTAAAGATACAAATTAATACAAAATTTACATTTAATTTAATAATATATAAACAATTAAATTGTATCCCAAACATTCTTTAAATAACTTAATATTTTATATTGAACTGTTATATGGATTTGGAAAATAAGAGATAAACTATTATTTTCTAAAATACTTATATTTTTAATAAATTATTTACACAACTTAAAGTACTATCAAGCTTAAATCATATTATGATTCAGCTTAACTCTTCGAATAAATACTTTTAAAATTAAGTTTGATGATTTTCAAGCGACTTTAAAATGCGTTTTGCCACCTGCCTTTTTATAATATTTCTCTCTGTACACTCTAAAGATTAATTCCCCAGAGATTTTAGCGCTTAATGAATTGCAAAATGCTTTATTTTGCCAACCAATTTGGCTCGAATTGTTACCAAATTCGAGGGAATCGTTTGGCAACGCCTGAGTGAGCACTTAGAGCCTCCGAAAATAAGAAAAACCAAAAAAAGGCGAAAAATCGAAGGCAGCTAAATTATTGAAGGCGATTACATGGCTTCCGTGATTAACACCTGGCGAGAAGTTCGCACATCTTGAGGTGGAATCGGCAGCCAGTTGGAAACTGCGAGGAGCGAACGAGGTGTGCCTCTGTGTGTGTGTGTGCCAGTGTGTGTGTGTGTGTGCGGCATTTGCACTTGTATCGGATTATGAGCAGCAAACATTTTCGGCCATGTTTGTTTACTTTGCTCCGCCTCGTCGGCGTGGCTGTATGCGTGCGCTCTCTGGTGTGCGAGTATCTGTGCCGCATCCGCATCCGTGTGCGTGTGCGTGTGTATCTGTATCTATGCTTGTCGGTGAGTATCTCTGTATCTCAGTCGCTCTTGCGCATGTCTTATGCGCAGGCCGAGCGAACAGTTTGTGTTCCCGAAGCACAAGTTCGGCGAATGGCAGGGGGAACTCACAGAGCGACCCTCGCCGCTGCACGCCATTTTCGCTGTGGCAGAAATTAACGAAAATCAATTTCTCAGCAAATAACTGCGGCTATATGTACGCCCGTGTGTGTATACACACGGCTGTGGCAGCGAAATTAAGATGCGACCAAGGCAAACACTTCGGTCGGTGCAGCTTTAATGCGAAACGGATTAGCTGAGCGAAGCTGGCCATCTATTTTTGGCCAACAACGGGTAAACATTCAACAAACATCCGTTCAGCCATCATCCGTTGGCTATGGTAAGTAGTTTTCTAAGCCCAAATGGTGAGGAAATTTTAGAGGAAATAATAATACTTGAAACTATAAGCAAAACATTAGTTAGGAACGTTGGAAAGGTTATTCTTTAGTGCATTAAAAAACTAAATTATATGTTAAAGTATGGGAAAACTAAAGCTAAAAATGTCATCTTACTACAACAAAGATGGCATTTTCTTTTTGCCTTAAAACATTTGGCTTACTTTTAATATATATAAGAAAAGACATTTTAAATATTTTATTTAATTATTTTTATGATTATTATCTTATTATAAGAAAAACCTATAGGTTTTATATATATTTACTGAAACTTTATATTTTAAACGTTCTTTTATATAAAAAACCTTTAACGAAGACCCTTTAACTTTATTTAAACGAAATTAAAATTAGTAATTAATAAGAAACAATTAGGTTAAAGTGTTAAAAAACATAACTGAAGGGGCTTATAAACTAAATTTTGTTCTTATTGATGAATAATAATTAATGAATAAAATTTGTAAATGTCTAAAAAAGGAAATTTTTTCTCAACGTTCTCATATTAAATGTTATAATTAATAACAAATAAATATCTTAAGACACGAACCCCTATTAAATCCCTAAATTAACCCCTAGACATGCTTGCCCTGAGAACACTATGTACTATTCCTCCTAAATCCTTCATATATCCAACTTTAAGCTTAGCAGCTGAAGGCACCGAAAGTTGCACGCACTTAAATCCCGGAGCCATCCCGAAGCCATCCCGGAGATGGGGGCTGCACCCAGGATCCTAATTACATTTTACTAGATAAATTGTAAACTTTTTCTGTGCACGCTGCCCCCTCTTCGTCCTTGCAGCAGCAACGGCAGCAGCAACGGCAGCATCAGCGGCAGCAGCCGCTTCTTCCAACAGTTATATTTTGTTTGAGTTCTTTGCGTCGCAGCCGGCGTCTTCAGCGCTGCAAAGTAAACAGACGATGGACGAGGACGAGGACGGCAGGCGAGGATGATATAGAAGGTAGGGCAGGCTTGCAGGACGAGGCGGTACTGGCAAGGGTACTGGTACCTCGGCGCCTCCCCATTGCCGCCGTGTACGTGCTGGTTGCGTCTGTAAGCGTATTTCCGGCAGCGGATGCACCACCACCACCACCACCGAGTGTTGGCTCCGGCCAAACGAGTCCTGCTGCTGCTGCTGCTCCTGCTGAAAGTCAGTCAGTGCCGGTTACACATTTTCAAAAGTGCTTGGCGCTGCCAACGTAGCACGCCTGCCATTAGTCGCCTGCGCTGGGGGCCATCTCCGGCCAGAGCTGTCAATTTGTCCTTTTTCCGGACAGGATTTAGTTTAAAGGGGTCTTGGTTATACAAAGTTTTTGAAGTGAGTTAGAAAAATATTTAAAAATTGAATTTTCAAGCTAAATTTTACTAAGAAAAGAGGGAAGTTATTGTTATTAATTATTAAATTTCCCTTTAATTAATTAATTACACTTAAAATATATCTTTTATAGGCAATTTCTGGACCTTCTTAAAGGCAGCACTGTCCCTGCGTCACGAGTCCTGCTCCTGGTCCTGTATCTGTATCTGTATCTGTATCCGTGTCCGTGTCCTGGCCAGCTCCGCACTTCAAGTCACTAGCTGCCTGGCTGTGTGTGTGTGTGTGTGTGTATGCCGACTATGCGTGTGTGTAGTTTTGCGCAAATATTTGCATCTGGAATATTTGCGCGCTCCATCATAATTCAAACACAGATGCGCTGTTTGCAGAAGAGCAATCATTTTGACATGCAACTCGCTTCAAAACCGAATTAAGTGGCATTCAGCGCCAGTCACGAGAGCAGGGCTCCGCTCCGCTCCTCGAGAGCCTGGAATCCCAGGCAGGCGGCCCGCCAAACTAGCTGCCAGTTGAAGTTGAAGCCCCATTGGCAGTGATTGACACTCACGCAGGCCGCTTAGAGGGGCAATTTAAAGTACGCGCAAAAGGACATTAATTAAAATTTAACTGTTTTTTGAAGCATACAAAAGGATTCTGAAGAGCTCAGGTTAGATTTTCAATTTTAATTTTGCGGTTTTTTTTGTTAAAAATGTATTAATTAAAATAAATCATAATATTAAACATAAAATTTTAAATAAAAAAACGTTTTCTACATTTAAAGATATTTTACAAATATTTTACCCGTTTTTACCAGTAGTGGCGACCCCAAGAGCTCATTTTAGTGCACGTACATTTTCCTAACCTGACCAAATGGGGCGCCAGTGTGTCAGTACTTAATTGTTGGGCAGCACTGGGTGCTGAAAAACGAAAGTATGGGCAGCACTGGGTGCTAATCGCGCAAATATGGGCAGCACTGGACGCTGATCTTCGGGGGAATGGGCAGCATTGGTTGCTGATCTTCGGAAAGATGGGCAGCATTGGTTGCTGATCTTCGGAAAGATGGGCAGCATTGGTTGCTGATCTTCGGGAAGATGGGCAGCATTGGTCGCTGAGCGAATTAGTGTGCCCAGATCCGCATATTGGGATTTTTTAGGGTAAAACGAAATGTGCATCCGGTAACACTGCACAGCTGTTACGCGATAAAAGTTAACTTAAAAATCAATGAAAAATAGAAAATAAGCGATAGGAAATGCTACGAATCAGGTGCCTGGGTCGACTGGCGAGTACCCTGCACTTCTGCCGCGCTGTCACGCACTGCCAAGAGCCGCCGGCGGCATGGCGAGACTTCCATGTGAGCGCGGTGCGCCTGAAACGCCGGAAAACAGCCGAGGAGAAGGTGGGTTTGACAAGCACTGGACACAGAAAGCCGGGCGATTTGGGGCCTTGCCCATTATCCCGCCTCCCGCGGAGGACACACTCACTAATCGATGTAGAAATCCCCCAGAATCATTGAGTACTCCCCCAAGAAGGCGCAGGAAGTGGCCTCGGACATCTGGCGGCACATGACCGTTGCCCAATTGGCCAAGGAGCTGGAGCGACCTTTGGGTGAGTACTTGTCACCTCTTGAAATCCCTTAATAAGGTGAATTTCCTTCCCCACAGATGACGTCCAGGAGGCCATGCTCTATGTCAAAGGCGCCGACAATATAGAGGCAGCCGCTAAGCTGTCGGATCTCAAGATCATCCAGGATATAGCCAAGAAGCTGGGGGCCAAGACTCGCGTGGTGGCCACGCCCGAGGCAGCCAACGAAGATGATCAGCGGGAGCGCGACGTGGCCCCCCGACCGCCTGCCCCGCCGGAGTTGCTGCAGCCGCGGCCGCCAGTGGTCACTGTGATGGGTCACGTGGATCATGGCAAGACCACGCTCCTGGACTCCCTGCGCGGCGCTGATGTGGCTGCCGGCGAGGCGGGCGGCATTACGCAGCACATAGGTGCCTTTACAGTCACCCTGGAGAACGGCGAGCGGGTGACGTTCTTGGATACGCCAGGACACGCCGCCTTCAGCGCGATGAGAGCTCGTGGAGCCGTGGCAACGGATATTATTGTTCTGGTGGTGGCCGCCGAGGACGGCGTCATGGCGCAGACAAAGGAGGTCATCCAACTGGCAAAAGAGGCTCAGGTGCCCATTATTGTGGCGCTTAACAAGATCGATAAGCCGGAGGCGAATATTGTGAGTTAAAAGGATTATTTTTCAAGGTAAACTAATTAGCAAAACCTAATCACTTGCAGGAAAAGAGCAAGCGGGAACTGGCCCAAATGGGACTGGCTCTCGAGGAGCACGGTGGCGATGTCCAAGTGATACCAATTTCCGCCCTCAAGGGCACCAACCTGCAGCTACTAGCCGAAGCAGTCAGCACCCAGGCCACTCTGATGGGCCTTAGGTCCGATCCCACAGGTCTGGTCGAGGGAATCGTGGTGGAGTCCAAGACTGATCCGCGACGTGGAAAGCTCTCCACGGCCATCGTCTCACGCGGCACGCTACGCAAAGGTTCCGTGCTGCTTAGTGGCCTGTCGCATGCCAAGGTGCGCGGTCTCTTTGATCACAATGGCCAGCCGTTGACCGAGGCTCCGCCGGGTACGCCTGTCGAGATTCTGGGCTGGCGCGAGCTACCCCTGGCCGGGGATCTCATTCTTGAGGTGGAAACGGAGAGAAAAGCCCATGCCGTGCTCAAGTTTCGCGAGCACGAGGCTCAACGCGAGAAAGTCGAGTCCAGCAGCGATGACATTCGCCGGAAAGAGGAAGAGCACCAAGCCAAGTACCGGGCGGAGCGAGAGGCTCGCCGCCTGGCAGGACGCTTCCGGGTACGCGGTGGCCAGCGGGTCAAGCAGCTTGACGAGAACGACGGCAAGCCACGAGTCAGTGTCATTATCAAGGGCGATGTCCATGGCTCAGTGGAGGCCATACTGGATGTCCTCGAGACGTACAGCAGCAACGACAGCTGCCGCCTGGACATTGTGCACTACGGCGTGGGCAATGTGACTGAGGGCGATCTTGAGCTGGCCAAGGCCTTCGATGCTATTATTTATGCCTTTGCGGTGGAGGTCCCGCAGCCTAAGGCCGCCAAAGATGTGAACGTGCGTAGCTACAACATAATCTACCGACTAATCGACGATCTAAAGGAGCAGCTAAGCAGCAAGCTGCCGCCCGTGGAGGTGGAGGAAGTGATCGGTGAGGCCAATGTTTTGCAAAGCTTCCTCATCAACGAGGGACGCAAGGAGGTGCCCGTGGCAGGTTGTCGCTGCACCAAAGGATTGCTGAAAAAGGCTCAAAAGTTTCGCTTGCTACGTGATGGAGAAACGGTGTACGATGGTCCCTTGGAGTCCATGAGGCATTTGAAGAACGAGGTGGATACAATCAAGAAGGATGTGGAGTGTGGACTGCGCTTTAGGGACACCAAGGTGCTGCCCCAGCCCGGCGATATCCTGCAGTGCTACACCACGCACATGGAGGCCCAGCAAACGGACTGGGATCCAGGTTTCTAGTTGGAAAAACTGCCTCTCTGGCCCCGTTATCGCCTTTGTATATTGTATCTATAGTTTTCTATTAAATACTTACTGTTTATATAAAACAAACCACTATCCGACTTCCTGTTGATCCCACTGCCACCCTTCACCCACATGCTTAGCGCTTAGGATACCGATACAGCAGCGATTCGGGCGGCGGAACTGGCCGCGATAAGGGAAAGCGACAGTGGGAGAAGCGCCCCTGGCTATCCCCATGACGGAAGCTGCGCTCAAAATGGGTCAGCGCTATGCTAATTGGAGGCAGCGGCGGCCGTAGACCAGAGCGACTTCTTGCAGATAGCTGGCTTCCGCTGAGCCGCAGCCAATTAGAGCCTAGTCCTACATTTATGAATGGAATGCCTTTTTATATTTCACGCCCTGTACTCCATGCAATTATATTCATATTTATATGTGTGCAAAATTTATATAATATCAAGTGCGTTCCATATATTGCTAATCTAGTTCTACTGACTCGCCTTGAAATGTGGATAATTATTCTGTTGTATTTATTTTTTGCGTAGCTACTTATTAGCTAACTGAAGGGCGACTTTCCCTGGCCAAGTCCCGATAAGTCGGCGGTTGTAAAAATAGAATGTAACGAGAGTCCGACTTATATAACCGTTTCTCTGGTTAAGCTCATGCTGCTAGGCTATTCATATTCAAACCGTCTTTCTCGAGCTTTCAAATTCATTATCAGCATACATTTTCGGCGGAAACACTTGTGGTTGAGATTGGGTTTTTAGATATATAACTATATATAGTTCATATTCAGGCGAGTGGAATGCGGAAATCATCGTTCAGACTTCTGAGTGTTTCATGAATGAATTACTCTTTGAATTTCATGAAATCGATGCCGCTGGCCAACTGATATCCAGCGGCAATGACGCTCGGAGCAATGCCAGACTGCAATTGTACCACCATGAGATGGATCGGATGCCCGAAATTTGTATGTGAAGCGGGAGGCTGGAAATCAGAGTAAACACACATCGCCAGCAAACACATGTTGCCAGCAATTAACCCGAAGGATCGCCAAGGATCACGATCGCCATGTGTTGGTAGCGGCGGCTCATTAGTACCGCCGACAGATCTTGACAGGGAGCGAAGAGGAGGCAGGGCAGGGGCCAGTAAATCACTTTGCGTCTTCGCACACGTGCAGGGCATGGAGATCAGTGAGAGTTGATGGAGAACCAGTTGCAGCCAGCGATCGCTGAGCCACGAAGAGTGCAGAAACCGCATTCGTCTGCAGAGCCCAGTGGAGGCCGGTTGGCAAAAGGATCTCAGATCTCGGATGTCGTATGTCTCATCGCAGGGCCCATAAACTCGCCAGATTTATAGCATATATAGGAGACTTCGCCTAAGCCCCACAGCAACAAGAAAGAGTTGCCACAGCAGCACAAGTCCCAGCTTGGAACCCTTTCAATTCGGGTGCGATTAGAGGGGCGGAAGCCGTCCTATCGCTTTGGCTTTAGCTACAGTCACAGCTCCAGCTATCGTCTCTGCTGCTTTAGCTGCTGCTGCCGATCCATTGCTGCTGCTGCTGCTTCTACTGTTGCTGCTGCTGCTGCCGCTTCTGCTGGCAGTGGAACAGAATTAGAGCGATCGTATACGCTCCGACTCGATCAGTTGCTGGCGTGCGCTCTAACCCTGCGGGTGTGTGTCGATCGAGAAGAAGAACGAGTTCGTCGACGACTTCCTTGCGAGGACCCTATCCAATACGTGACCGTTACGCGAACGTCCTGCGGCAATGCGCAGGCGCAAAGTGTCCATCTCAAGTGACAAGTGTTCCAAATAATTAAAACTCAAGTGGGGATTCTCGAGTGCCTGTGTGTTCGATACAAATATTTGCCACATTATAGCCGCGATATAACGCCAAGCGTCAAGCGAGACAGGAGTGTGAGAGTGAGAGCGAGAGAGAGGCGACACCAAGGAGCCGCAAAATGGATTTATCGAGGCGGTTGTGGTAAGCATCCAACAAACATGTATCCATTCGAACGCGACGGATGTGGCGCTGCAATCCCTGAAATTGATTCCCTTTGTGTAGCCAGCAAATTACTGTGTCAATGGGAATTTTAATTCCGTTTGAACTACATGCGCAAACACTTGACACACGGCTCCCGACTGGCTGCTTCTGCTCCCCTTCGTTCTCGTTCTCGTCCTTCGAGAGGGTCCTGTCCACATGTGCGGATGTGGGCGGAGGTGCTGCCAATGTCCTGGCTACGTGCTGACTGTGCAACAGGCGCTTCGCTCTGCTCCGCTCCGCTCCGATGTTGACACTGCGCGACTGCCATTATCCTGGCCAGCATTCTGTTTGCATGCCAAATTACATTGCCAACTTAATTGAAGTTTGTTAATGAAAATTGCAACATTTTTCAAAGCATTTTCAAAGCTCTCTTAATGTGCCAGTGGGCGTGGGTGCGCCCTGATTGGCATCGTCCTGCGAGAATACATGTTTCCATTAGCAATTAAGCCCGCAAGTTGTATGGAAAGTGATGGTTATTTCAAAGTCAGATCCTGACCAGGAGAACTTTAATAAATACAATTAATTCAGTTAAGGGAAAATAAGCAGCATTGGCTAATTTTTCTCGGTAATGGCCAGCAGCAGCCAGCTCAATCAGCTGCCCCTTTTAACATCTCAATTTCCGGCAGCACGATTACTTCAAACGGTGGCCCAGAAACCGTGCCATTACCTCACCTGCAACTCGTCGACAGGTCTCCACCGCCGCCTTTGTTGGCTCTCCAAATGTGTGTGCGATTCCCGAAAAAACGAAAAAGACAGACTGAAAAAATGGAAACCAAATCAAATTTTCAAATCGAAATGTAAATATTTATCCCAAAGAGTTGCGTTCGAACACTGGCTGCCCAGCGTAGGTGAAGTGCGTGCGCTTTGAAGTGCCCTCCTCTCCGCCGGAGGAAGTGCCTCTTCGATGGAGACGCGACCAGAGATACCAGTCAGGGCGGTTCAAAGTTGACAGCAGCGGCAGCAGAGGTACCTCCCCGGTGGCTCTCACGCACATGCTGGACCTATCTCTTGGCCAGAATCTCCAGCCCATTGACCGCAGCGGCGTTGCGTGCGTTTTATTTTTGGCCAAGCCAAAGCCATAAAGTCGCCGTCTCGTAAAAAGGGGCCAGAAACTTGTTCCCTGGCTGCCCAACTGGCAGTTAGCGCATCCATTCGTCAAGTTTTTTAGTTTTTTCGCGAAAATTGTGCGTTAGGCACTTGAAAACGAAAATCTCTCTCCGTTTCACTGTCCGTTGTCAAATATCTTGGCTTGTTCGGCTTTTGTTCTGTCTGCGAATAATAAAATATGGCCAACACATGACCCGTTAGGCAGTGTTTTTGGGGACATGTGCCTCGTTTTTGTGCCTAATCAGAATTCGCAGGAAATCATAGTTTTTCCTAGCACAATTTCTGTGATTTTTTTTAATGGAAAAGTTCTTGAGAATTTGGTAAAAATATTCGCTGATAAAGAATGAATTTCAATAATGAAAAATCAACTTGAAAACTACATTACTCCATAGGAAGGGCATCCAACAGGCGGCGGGCCAATAACTCCGGTCTCGCCCAGGTCCAGGCGGGTCAACACTCAGATACCTGAGATACCTATGGACATCATTATGTCTGTAGTTTAATGGTACAAACTAAACGTTTTAACGCGAGTATCTTGTGGGTAATATCTCGGTATCTGCATCTGTGTGTGTGTGGCCATTAAGTGGCCGCAATGAAGCTTACATTAAGCCAAACTTTGTGACTCGTGACGTCTTTGAACTTGACTCCAGCTGAGGCTGGACGTCGATCTGCGAAGAATTCGAACAGCGCATCAGTCTTTCTGGGAAATCCAGAGAAACCAAGAAAAATGGGGTCTTGTGTGTATTCAATAAGATTGCCCAATCTAAATATAAGGCCTTACCTTTGCCCGATCAACTTCTAACCACACTTGTTTGTTATGTTTCAAGTATAATATTCTGCGGAAAACACTAAATTCGGACCAGCAACAACAACCTGGGGCAGGAAAATGTGTGGATGCAGCAAGAATAACAACAATAACACTAACATAGTTGCTGGGCCAAATTGTTTATTGAGTGTGATCTGGGCGAGTATAAACAGTGAATTTTTGAAAATTTATGCTTGGGAAATGATACACGCAGAGCGTGTTGCCTTGAAACCAGAACTAGCCACTAGCCAGGAAAATGAAAATGGGAAAATCATGCACACGAGTCGGTTATAAACACGGGCATTGCATAATTGATCCTTAATGGCTATAAATAAGTCGGAAAGCCAAATGTTGATCTAACCAAGTGGGTGCCCAAGGCAGAGAGTGTGTGTGCAGAATATGCACATTCTGGTACTTGGCTGGGGGAAAATCCCCCGGAAATGTGTCTGGCCGGGGATGGGTCTGGGGCTGGATTCATTTTTCTCGAGAATATCGGATGATGCGGCAAATGAGCGGCAAATTATGCCCAGTGTTTGCCCCTTTTGGACAAACGCACTCCTTGTTCCCTGGCTGCAGTCCTTCCACGGCTCAATTACCTCCCAAGTTCATGGCGGCAATGTTGCACGCTGCATTGGCCACATGTGCTGCGGATCGGATCGCAGAACGGACCCCCTGTGGCAGCAGGGTTAATATCTGCAATATCTGACTCTCGCACATCGCGTTCCCATGACTTAATGTCTTATGCTTAATTAACCAAAGCTGCCGACGAAGACGGCGACGGGGCGGTGTTTAATTGTGCCATACCCATACCCATAGTCCAGCGCTAAATCATAAATAAATGCGAAAAGGGGCAAATACCCGGGCAGTGCCACAGATATACATAGATACGGATCGATCAGCCGCAGACGACGGGGTCGATGCACCCTGCCAACGCGGAAGATAAAAAGGATGCCCCAAAATATGCCGCCTCAAAATTGCAGAGGCAGCGAACAAGATACAAAACCCCGAAAAAAGAATAATACAAAACGGCAACACAACCGTGGCATGGCTGCGAGAATATATCCAAAAATTCTGCAGATCCAACCAGGAGGAACCAAACGATGCGTCACATGCAGTTAAATGTGCCTAAAAAGTTCTGCCTGAATCCGGGGAGCCACAAGGAGAGAGATGGGATGCGAATACAAAGGGAGAGGGGGCATAAGCACAAAGAAAAACTGAGAGATACATTTTAAAGATACAAATTGTCTCCGGTTAGTTAACAAGTAACAAAAAGGGGTACATTAACATCTTCAGAAAAACATATTTAGGAAGGAAATCTCCCAAAAAATGGACAAGCTTGCGTCATAGCTTAGACTTTAAAAGTTTACGTTTTGGGAAATATACAAATATTAAAGATAAGTAAAGATATTATACATATTTTAGATACAATTTACCTTATTTGTTAACAAGATGAAAAATGAGTACATTAAATATTATCATTACAGAAACTTCAGCTAAAATTCAGTCTAAGCAAGAACGTATTTTAATTTTACAAATATCCTGTGATAAGCTACTATTTTTTCTCTCTGTACAGCAGCAACAAGTGAAATATTCGCCGCCAGCCAGGCCAAAGCAAACGACCAAAAAAATAAAACCCATAAAAATGTTTTGACGGACGACAGGCGACGATCGGTTGCCGGGGTGTTCTTGGGAACGTGATGCGCATCTTGATGACAGCAAATGAACAGAGTGCAATCCAAATTGAGGGCTCTTAAAGGGTCAGGGACGCAGGACACTCTTAACCCTTTGCCGAACTTGACATCCCAGCTTCTCAGCTTCTTCCAATCGGCAACAGAGCAACAGGCGGCAGGCGGCAGGAATTTCAGAGAAGCCACTGAAGCCTCCGAAACAATGAACGCACCCGTAATTGCGCTATAAATCAATGCCTGCTCCACATTTTATCCGTCAGGTACTTGCTGACAAAATACAATTTAAGGCAATTGGACGGGTTACCATTCCATTTGAAAGACTCTCTTATAAATAACCGAAATTTGTGTGCGTCAGGCATCGGAGCCTGGTCATTGTTTGCCTTAGAGTCCGACAAGTTGTAGAAATTACGTCAGATATTTCTATTATAATTTCTTGTTTATAAATTCGGTTTATTACAAATGTATCCAAGTTCTTTCCACAGGAATTATGATCCAGCATAACTTAATTTCTATAAAAAGCAGCCTTTTCCCAGAATAGCATTCATGCGGAGCAAAAAATTCAGCGAGTCTTATTTACTTTTCCGGGGTTCTTTATTAGCCAGCCGAATAGTTGCCCGTTAATTATGCGCTGAAAGCAAATTTGGCATCCTGTGAGCGGTTTTTGTATCTTGCTCGTTTTTATCACAACTGGGCGCTAAAATGTTTACACAGAGACCTGATTAATAACTCTTCCACCTGCTCTCAGGTGAGTGCAAAGTTCGTGAGAGTGCAAAAGTTGATGTTGCTGCTCAAGTGCTATTAGCCTTAAGTGACTACAACTCCAAGTCAAGCAGCTTGTTGCAAATCTCGAACCGAATGAGTTGGGCAAATAGAAAATTGCCAATGTTTGGTTGGGTAGGAGGAGGAGGTGGCTCTTTCGGGTCGGGATTGTGTGTGTGCAGAATCGCGACAGCGGCATTATGATGCCTCTAATTAGCTGTGGCAGCTCCACTCCCGATGGTGCTGCTGCTGTTGCTGTTGCTGCTGCTGCTGTTGCTGCTGCTGTTGCTGCTGCTGTTGCTGCTGCTGCTGCACCATGGGCCGTAAAAATTTGTTTACAAGCCGAACATTTAGTTGCCGTCGCCTGACGGCCAGCGAAATTTATGGGTCAGTAAGTTGGCCAAGTGAAACGCAGTGAAACTATTTCCCTTTCTAGCCGCCTCTGTCTTCGCCTTGCTGTGCACTCTGTTTGCTCATTTTGGCCGAAGCGCGTGGCAAATATTTCATTAGGCAGCATTTGAGCCAACTTTGTTGTGCCTTTTGGCCCCAAAAGCACTGCAACTCTGTAAGCAAAGCCAGAATGTTGCATAATCTGGCAGCCTCTCTCCCCGGCAACAGTCTGCATTTGGTAAACACTTGGGGGCAAAGGCACTCTCTCCGTGCGTGTGTTTATTATTTTCACTACTCAATTAAGTTAAATTAATTTGGAAATTGATAATTGCTCGGCCGGGCTCTGCAAGTGTTTGGCTGCCAGTCAAAATGGCAGCAGCAACATGCAACTGGGAGCGGGTAGGAGGAGCGGGTTTGCTGCCACAGAGGAGATCACTGGATGTTGGATGTTGCTCCCCCACACTCTGCGTGTGTGTGCGTTGCTTTATGCAAATGCAATTAAAATTTCAACAATGCAAACATTTACTTCCGTTGCAACAAATGTCGTCGCCGTCGTTGCTCCTCCGGCATAAAGTCATCATCATCATCATCATCAGCAGCAGCAGCCGCAGCATCGGCAGGAGCGGCAGCAAAGGCAACATGGCCACACCTCAACCACAATTTGGCGTTTTGCATTAGTCTGTGTTTGTCTTTCGATAATTGTGTGACTATGTAATTGTATTTGAGCAAACGTGAGCAGGTGTGCGTGTGTGTGAGGCACTAATCCCTGCAACTAATGAGCTGGATCCGTGCCTAATTGCTGCTTAAAATGCTCAACAAATAAAACGAAGTTGATTAGGACTAGCTGTAAGCCTTAAGAACAGGCTTATTAATTAAGAGATTATTAAATTAAACTCAATAAATATTAGAGAAAAATAAAAAAGGATGCGAGAATAGGAAAATGTTAAAAATGAAGTCATAAGAATAAGCCAAAGCTGAGCAATGTGTATAGGAAATAAAGGCTTCGAATATCTATATTTCTCATTTCTTTATACTGAATATAAAGCTTAAATTTTAATGTGTTATCTTTGCCTGCTCCTTTAGCTGCCACACATTTTGGTGTTTATCTACAACTTCATTTACTGCCTCCAGATGCTAAATGCAATTCTGCAACGCGGCAAGTGGGGTGTGTTTATACGCACTTTCTGTTGCAGCAATTAAATCAGTTGCATTTGCAACAAGAAATTCCTTCTCGTTTTTTTTTTTTACAATCAACATAAAAAGCGAAAGGGGGCCAGCAGAAGTCAAATGGTTGCAGCTGCGGCAGAGCTGGGAACCATGGGCTGCATACCATCCTCATCAAAGGGGCAGCTGGGGCATGCCATGACTTTCGATTGGCTTGATGGAACTGCATCTTCGGGAGCTGAGGGCCTTGATCAATTGGCATGGGAAAGGCTCGGGGAATCACTCCTTGCTAGTCACCAGTGGCTAGTGAATAGTTCTTCTACCGAATCGACCTCGAGGATGAGTCATGTAAACAAAAGAAACACACACAAAGTATCAATGGACAGGTGTGAAATCTGGACAGAATTTATTTCTGCTGAGGCGGGCGGTTGTTTGGATTTGGAGCTTATTTTGGGGTTAACCTGGGGATAACACTTTGTTTGGCATAAAATGTTCAGTAATTTGTTTTCGTTCTTGAGTTTGGCGGCTAAGTGCACGCACTTGTGGAGTAAGTGGCGCAGATACTCGTAGATTCCGCTTGCGGCTCATTAGCAGCCGCGTTAATTTACGACGGTCATTGCAACATTCTACACAGAGAGATTTCTGTTTTAATTAATGATAACAATATCGATATTCATGAATTAAAACCTCATGGGGAAATTCAAATAATTATGGCAACATGTAAAATAAATTTTGATTAAATTTTGTAATAAACAACGCTCTTTTTCAGTAGAAAATAGATGAAGTAGTTACTTGACCTTTAGTCCTATTTTTTGGGCTCTGAACAAACTAATTGGAATATTCTTGCTAGAAAAATACATGATTTCAAAGAATGAAATGTCTTTTATTGATGTTGGTTTTGACTTAACATTTCTGCTTAATTATTTAATTTCCACTATTTAATATTAAACTTTCAATTAGAATACGTCTCCAAAATTTCGGAGAATTGTTTATAGGAGGGTTAGATATTTATACTTTATGCTATATATATATAGTATATTTTGTATTTAAATATAATTCCCTTTCAGTTTTTTTAGTGTACAATCCTATCCCTTAGAATGCACTTGTTGCATGCCATGCATTTGAATGCAATTACACGTTCATGAAAATATCTCCGGCATGGATGCGTATCTTCTATTTTCTAACCACTTGGAGCTACTGGAGAGAGTGTATCCGAGAGTGTATCCCACAGTTTGTGTGTATCCGTGGCCCGGATTCGCATCCACGCTGCAGTTGTTCAAGTTGACTGATAATGGCTGTAATTGTGGATGCTGCTGGGAGCATAAGGGAGCACTTGCCAGCACTCTCTCCGCTTCTATGCAGTGATTGCCCCTTAAAATATTATCACCGCTTAGAGCGGCCCATTGTAAGGCGGCCTGAACAATGAACAATGGACCGCTGCTGGGAGAGAGACTGCTTAAGCGGCTCTATTTCTGGCCCCGGCCCGCTAATTGGCTTTGATCTCATTGCTATTCGAAATCCTGGTCATATATCAGGGCCAGAGAACGAGGTCAGGGATTTGGAGCTGAGCACTGAGGACTGGGAGCCTCCGCCTCCAGACATTGCTACATGGTATTATCGTAAAGTTTCCGCCGAATTTAGCATTTCCTCCGTTTGTTTGACATTTCTGCGGTGGCGTTCGACATGACATGTGTAACTCACTCACTCGATGTTTGTCCGCGTGTCACGTGGCATCCGCCGCATGTGGCAATAACAATGTTTTTCCCCCGGCCCGGAACTGCTCGGGTCGGGAGGATTTTGCGTAATCAGCAGCCTCTGGCGGCGCTGTCGTCGCGTATAAAATTGAAATCAAGAACGGAGTACGGCTCCTGCTCGAGCTCTTGCGGTTTCTGCCGCCTCAGCAGTTCCCTTGGAGCTGGCCAATTAATGAAGCTGGTCCTGGTCGCGGCGCTGGCTGTCCTGTTTGCATGACGCAATGCCTGCTGGAGGAGGCAGGCGACTGGGAGACGCCGCCCCGCCCCGCCTGCCTCTCGCGGCGAGCTCAATGGTCTGTGAAATGTGTGCCGTTGTCGGTTGTCGGTTGTCGGTTTGCCGTTGTCCTTGCCAAAGCAATAGGTGTCCTGGCATTGGTTTCAAAAGGGAAATGCGCTCAAATTGCATTAAAATGCCAACACAGAAGCATAAAAATTATGGCCACACTTGGCGCCCTGTCATAAGCAGCACGCCTGCTGTGGCAAGGCGAACGCTGGCGACCGACTAAGGACCAAGGACCATATCAGGGACACCCGGAGGCGGAGCGCGCCATCAGTCGGAGGCGTCCAAGCGGAACGAAGCGAAGGCAGCTCCCCGCACGCAGCGTCAGAAATTAAATTGGCAAGCCCCCAACAAAGGATGCAGCGTTGCCTGCAACATTGAGCGCCTTTGACATATTCACGCAACTCTTGTCCTCGGGCAGGTCCTGCCTCCACCTCCCTTCCCCCCTCTCTGCGCCGTAAAAGTCACACAGACTGCGGCGTCGGATTGTCTGCGGCATAATCGTATATTCCCTGGCTCGGTACTTATTATTTTCCCGGGCTCCTTGGGCTCCTTGGTCGCTTCGGTTTCCTTGGTCTCCTTGGTGCCTTCTTTTTGGCAAATCGGCAGGAAGCGCTGCTAAATTATGTCTTGTTTATGTGGCATTGCATATTTATGGTCCGTGCGGCGGCGCATAATAAAAAACTGTTACCGAAGAAGACATTGCAAATGTTACTTGACCAAGTCCCATTCTTTCCGCCATCCCAAGACCCACCGCTGCCGCAAAAACAAGTTCAATGTTTGCTTGCTCTGGCCGGGCGAGCATAAACAAGTTCATCATCTTGCCGCCGCGAAGCCCCACAAAAGTTTGTTTGTGCCCCTTCGCTGGACGCGCTGTGGCCCGGTCTGGCCTGGTCTTTTGAGAAAGTCTGTCCCAGTCTGTCCCGAGAGCGAGGCGAGACCTCCCCCGACCGGGCTTTCGAGGAGAACAGCCTGTTGCTTCTCTAATGAGTTTGTTCAAGCATGCGACGAAGTCAACAAATATGTGCAACAAGTCAACACGTGACTCTGGTTCCTTGGTTTTAATGAATGGGATAGAGCTAGGGCATGTCTCTGGGTGGCTTTCACTAATTTACCTCTCCTCTTCCCTTCTTGCAGCTCAACTGCCTTGGTAGCATTCATTGTACTGGCCGGCATCCACGATTCCCAGAGTAGATTCGTAAGTATTCCTCTGTGATTGAGGAAGATCTTAGCCCTGATCCTCCAAAACTCCCTCCTTGCAGCCCGGCCTTAGACAGAAACGACAGTATGGCGCGAATATGTATCTGCCCGAGAGCTCCGTGACGCCTGGTGGAGAAGGCGACGATCCCAATGAGTGGTCCGACTGGAGCTCGCCCTCTGACTGTTCCCGAACCTGCGGCGGAGGCGTGTCCTACCAGACGCGAGAGTGTCTGCGCAGAGAGTTAGTACCAAGGCTATCTTTATACATTAACTTTAATTAAATAATAATTTTTGTTATAGCAACTATGGTGAGGCAGTCTGCAGCGGCGGCAATCGTCGCTACTACTCCTGCAACACTCAGGACTGTCCCGAGGAGGATCCCGACTTCCGGGCCCTGCAGTGTTCTCGCTTCGACGACCAGAAGTTCGATGGCATCTTCCATGAGTGGGTCCCGTACACGAATGCACCCAATCCGTGCGAGCTGAACTGCATGCCCAAGGGCGAGCGGTTCTACTATAGGCAGAAGGAGAAGGTGGTGGACGGCACTCGGTGCAATGACAAGGACCTGGACGTGTGCGTCGATGGGCAGTGCATGCCCGTGGGCTGCGATATGATGCTTGGCAGCGATGCCAAGGAGGACAAGTGCCGCAAGTGTGGCGGCGATGGCAGCACCTGCAAGACCATCCGGAATACGATTACCACCAAGGATCTGGCCGCTGGCTACAATGATCTGCTCCTCCTGCCTCAGGGAGCAACCAATATCCGTGTTGAGGAGACGGTGCCGTCCAGCAACTACCTAGCCTGCCGCAACCACAGCGGACACTACTACCTGAACGGCGACTGGCGCATCGACTTCCCCCGCCCCATGTTCTTTGCGGACTCGTGGTGGAACTACCAGCGCAAGCCCATGGGCTTTGCGGCCCCCGACCAGCTGACCTGCAGCGGCCCCATCTCGGAGAGCATCTTTATCGTGATGCTGGTGCAGGAGAAGAACGTCAGCCTGGACTACGAGTACAGCATCCCAGAGTCACTCAGTCACTCGCAACCGGATACGCACACGTGGACGCACCTCGAGTTTGGTCCCTGCTCCGCCTCCTGCGGCGGCGGAACTCAGACGCGCGGTGTGACGTGCAACAACCGCCTTACCCTGGCTGAAGTTAACCCAGCCCTCTGCGATGCCAAGTCCAGGCCCGCTGAAGAGCAGGCCTGCGGCACGGAGCCCTGTGCCCCCCACTGGGTGGAGGGTGAGTGGGGCAAGTGCTCCAAGGGCTGCGGCTCGGATGGCTTCCAGAACAGGACCATCACCTGCGAAAGGATTTCCCCTACCGGGTAAGTTAGAAATAAAATATATTTCTGTAAGGTTTTCTTACGATCCTTGCACTTCAGCGAGCACACCGTTGAAGAAGATGCCGTGTGCCTGAAGCAGGTGGGCAATAAGCCAGCCACCACTCAGGAGTGCAATCGCGATGTCAAGAACTGCCCCAAGTACCACCTGGGACCCTGGACACCCTGCGACAAGCTCTGCGGCGAGGGCAAGCAGACGCGCAAGGTCACCTGCTACATCAAGGAGAACGGACGCAAGCGGGTCCTGCCCGAAGAGGATTGCGTTGAGGAAAAGCCGGAGGTGGAAAAGTCCTGCCTCTTGGCGCCTTGCGAGGGTGTTGACTGGATTATCTCCCAATGGAGCGGGGTAGGTTTTGCTCCCTTCCCTCATGACATTCCTACTAAATTCCCCTATCCTTCAGTGCAATGCTTGTGGGCAGAACACGGAGACCCGTACAGCTATCTGCGGCAACAAGGAAGGCAAGGTGTATCCGGAAGAGTTCTGCGAGCCTGAGGTGCCATCTCTGTCCCGACCCTGCAAGTCGCCCAAGTGCCAGGCCCAATGGTTCTCCTCGGAGTGGAGCAAGTGCTCTGCTGCCTGTGGCAAGGGCGTCAAGTCTCGCATCGTAATCTGCGGAGAGTTCGATGGCAAGTCGGTGACACCAGCTAGCGATGACTCAAAGTGTGACAAGGCATCAAAGCCGGAGGCGGAGCAGGAGTGCGAGGGCGAAGAGAAGGAATGTCCTGGCGAGTGGTTCACTGGTCCTTGGGGCAAATGTAGTAAGCCTTGTGGAGGTGGTGAGCGAGTTCGTGAAGTCCTGTGTCTTTCAAATGGAACCAAGTCCATCAATTGTGACGAAGCTAAAGTGGAATCTCTATCTGAAAAATGCAACCCAGAAGCCTGCACTGAAGACGAGATCTTGCCCCTGACAAGCACCGACAAACCCATTGAAGATGATGAAGATGAGTGCGATGAAGATGATATGGAACTGGTCACCGACAGCTTATCAGAGGATGGCCAGACATCTGATGGCGTTGACTTGGATGGCGAATCCAAGACGGAGTCCACCATTGAGGCGGAGGAGCTGATGCTAAGTGACAGCCCCGACTCTACTCCGATCGATGAGACTGGCACCACAGTTGAGGGATCTGGAGATGAGGAATCAACTACCGACAGCGGTATTTCCACCGAGGGAAGCGGTGATGACGAAAACACGTCGGATGCCACCTCAGATGCCTCCACCGATCAGTCAGGCTCCACGGACATCGATTCTACTACCGGTTCTGGCGATTCCAGTGATGCGACTTCAGAAGGCCCTGAATCCTCGGTCTCCGTCTCTGGTGACTCCACCGAAGTGTCCACCGGCTCTTCAGATGTTTCTGATGGCTCCACGGATGCCGCAAGCTCTACGGAAGCCTCTGTCTCTGGCTCTACAGATTCTTCAGACTCTACGGATGCTTCAGGCTCTACGGATGCTTCGGGCTCTACGGATGCTTCAGGCTCTACGGATGGCTCTACAGATGGTGTTACAGATAGCTCGGCTGCCACAGATGGTTCAACTGAATCCTCAGATAAAACTTCAGATGGCAGTGAGTCCTCAACTGTGGGTGGTTCCGAGTCCACCGACAACACAGAGGCAACTACTGAGAAAACCGACTTATCCAGCTCTACGGAGAGTTCCTCGGACAGCACATCCGGCGCCACGTCTGACTCTACAGAGTCCTCATCCTCTACTGAATCCACTTCAGAGGACACAACCAGCTCGGATGCCTCGTCCACAACCGATGCCTCCTCAACCAGCGATGCCTCCTCAACCAGTGATGCCTCCTCCAGCTCTGATGCCTCCTCAACTCCCGATGTCTCTTCTAGCACCGAAGCAGTTTCCTCCTCGGAAGCTACGGGCTCTACGGGTCTGTCCAGCGATGGATCAACGACAGAAGCTAGTTCCACCGACGGCTCTACTGATAAGACCTCTGATGGTTCCACTGACGGATCCACTGATGGCTCAACTGCCGTATCCGGGGATGACTCTACCACCGATGGTTCGACAGGAATTACCGATTCTACTGTGTCTACTGAAGCCTCCGAAACTGTCTCCACTGAAAGCACGGAGACTGGACCTACTGATGGTTCGACGACCGAGGGTAGCACTGGACCGACCAGCTCAACAGATGCCTCTGATTCCACCGCCTCGGAAGCTTCGTCTTCGACCGAACCCACAGGATCCACAGAGCCAACGGAGTCCACAGCCTCCTCAGAGGCTTCCTCCACAGGCGCTACCGAGTCCACAGAAAGCACTGAGAGCACTGGAACCAGTGACACCACCGAAAGTGGCCCCACCGAGGAGAGTACATCTGAAGGATCCACCGACAGCACAACAGAGGGATCCACGGATAGCTCTCTGTCTACAGACATCGAAAGCAGTACCACCGACATCTGGAGCTCCACTGACAAGGATGACGAGTCCAGTACTCCGTACACCTTCGAGTCTACTGTTAGCAAGGGCAAGCCTCGCAAGTGCAAGCCCAAGAAGAGCAACTGCGCCAAATCTGAGTACGGTTGCTGTCCGGACGGCAAATCCACTCCCAAGGGACCCTTCGACGAGGGATGTCCCATTGTCAAGACCTGCGCTGACTCCAAGTACGGTTGTTGTCTTGACGGAGTGTCGCCGGCCAAGGGCAAGGATCACAAGGGCTGTCCCAAGTCCCAGTGTGCCGAGTCGCTGTTCGGCTGCTGTCCCGACAAATTCACTGCCGCCGAGGGAGAGGATAACGAAGGATGTCCAGAGACCACTACTGTACCGCCCACTACCACCACTGAGGAATCGAAGCCGGAGACGACAACTGAAGTGGAGGGATCAGGACAGCCTGACGCGGAGAAGTCCTGCTCCTACGCCGAGTTCGGTTGCTGTCCTGATGCCAAGACGCCCGCCAAGGGCGCCAACTTCGAAGGTTGTGACGCAGCACCATCGGCCGGAGTTGCAGAACCCAGAGGCTGCGACAAGTCTCCGCACGGTTGCTGTCCCGACGGTCGCACAGCTGCCACCGGTCCTGACGGCCAGGGCTGCTCTGCCTGCACCCGCGAACAATTCGGTTGCTGTCCGGATGGAAAGACCCCGGCCCACGGTCCCAACAGAGAAGGCTGCTGCCTGGACTCGAGCTTCGGCTGCTGCCCCGACAACATCTTGGCCGCCCGCGGACCCAACCACGAGGGCTGCGAGTGTCACTACACGCCGTACGGCTGCTGTCCCGACAAGAAGTCGCCCGCCCGTGGCCCCAACCAGGAGGGATGCGCCTGCGAGACGACCAAGCATGGCTGCTGTCCGGACAAGATCACAGCCGCCAAGGGACCCAAGTTCGAGGGCTGCCCGTGCGAAACCACACAGTTTGGCTGCTGTCCCGATGGCCTCACCTTTGCCAAGGGCCCGCACCACCACGGCTGCCACTGCACCCAGACGGAATTCAAGTGCTGCCAGGACGAGAAGACCCCGGCCAAGGGACCCAACTTCGAGGGCTGCACCTGCCTGGAGACCAAGTTCGGCTGCTGTCCCGATGGCGTCAGCACAGCAACGGACGAGAAATTCGGAGGCTGCGAGAATGTGCAGGAGCCGCCACAGAAGGCCTGCGGTTTGCCCAAGGAGACCGGAACCTGTGGCAACTTCAGCGTCAAGTATTACTTCGACACCAACTACGGAGGCTGCGCTCGGTTCTGGTACGGTGGCTGCGAGGGCAACGCCAACCGGTTCGAGAGCGAAGCCGACTGCAAAGATACCTGCCAGGAGTACACCGGACAGCATGTGTGCCTGCTGCCCAAGAGCGCCGGGCCCTGCTCGGGCTTCACCAAGAAATGGTACTTCGATGTGGACCGCAATCGCTGCGAGGAGTTCCAGTACGGCGGCTGCTATGGCACCAACAATCGGTTCGACAGCCTGGAGCAGTGCCAGAGTACCTGCGCCATCAGCGAGAGCATTCGTGAGTCCCGACGAGTCCCTGACGTAAATATATATAATAAAATCCTTTTTTCGCGGTTTAGCTGCCTGCGAGCAACATGTGGAGAGCGGACCTTGCAACGGCAACTTTGAGCGCTGGTTCTACGACAATCAGACCGACATCTGCCGCCCCTTCACCTACGGAGGCTGCAAGGGCAACAAGAACAACTATCCGACGGAACACGCCTGCAGCTACAGCTGCCGCCAGCCGGGCGTGCTCAAAGGTTTGAGATCTGATTTACTATGTGGCGATGTCTTCCTTGTATTGTGGGGTAGTTGGGATTGTTACTGGCTATGTGCCTTGCTTGGGTTCTTACGTATTCTTAAGCTTGATCCTCCTGATTGCTTATCCTGGTTAATGGTATGTTCTTCCCCCACTTTCCTTCTCCCTCGAAACTTGCTTGGTTACTTGGTTTATTGTCTATGCGCATGATTGCTTGTTACTTGCTATGCCGACCTCCTGAATCTGCACCCGAACCTTCCTCATCACCCACCTCCACGTCCACGCCCACGTCCACCATGAACCCATCCAACCCAGACCAATGCTCGCTTCCTAAGCAAACCGGTGATTGCAGCGAACGACTCGCCAAGTGGCACTTCTCCGAGAGCGAGAAGCGCTGCCTGCCCTTCTACTACACGGGTTGTGGTGGCAACAAGAACAACTTCCCCACCCTGGAGTCCTGCGAGGACCATTGCCCGCGGCAAGTCGGTAAGCTTTATGTGTTTTGTGTGCCGCCGGCGGTTGCTTTAAATGTGTGGTGCACGTCTCCGTCTCCCCAAACACCTTGCCCTACTGACACTCTTTGCCCATCCCCAATCCCCTCCAGCCAAGGACATCTGCGAGATCCCTGCCGAGGTGGGCGAGTGCGCCAACTACGTGGCCAACTGGTACTACGACACCAAGGAGGCGACCTGTCGCCAGTTCTACTACGGCGGCTGTGGCGGCAACGAGAACCGCTTCCCCACCGAGGAATCCTGTCTGGCGCGTTGCGAGCGCAAGCCAGAGCCGACCACCACCCCAGCGCCCAGTGGCGCCCAGGACATCTGTGACGAAGTGGCCGCCGTTGGCGAGTGCGATCAGTACGAGATTAAGTGGAGCTTTGACCGGTCTGCTTCTGCCTGTCGTCAGTTCTATTACGGCGGCTGTGGCGGCAATGGCAATCGTTTCGACTCCGAGGCAGCCTGTCTGCAGCGATGCAACAGCCAGGAGCCTCCTACTCCGCCTCCAGGTCCATCTAGGCAGCCTCCTCCGCCTTCTGTGGGCCAGTGCGAGCAGCCTGCCTCTCCGGGTGAATGCGGCGAGTGGGTGCTCAAGTGGAACTATAACGCCACGGCGGGTCGCTGCCAGCAGTTCTACTACGGCGGCTGCGGCGGCAACGACAATCGCTTCGAGTCTGAGCAGGACTGCTCTACCCGCTGCGCTCCCAGCATAGACAACCGAATCGGCGAAGAGGATCCAGAACGGGAGCCAGAGCCCCGGCCCGAAAACGACTACTCCAAGTGCTTCTTGGCCTCGGAGCCTGGCAACTGCTACGAGAACGAGACCCGCTGGTTCTACAACAGCCAGGAGGGACTCTGCGATGAGTTCGTATACAGCGGCTGCGGCAGCAATGCCAACAACTATGCCAGCGAGGAGGAGTGCCAGAATGAGTGCCACGATGCCCAGAATACCTGTTCCCTGCCACCTGTGCGCGGTCGCTGTGGAGAGCTGTCGCGCCGCTGGTACTTCGATGAGCGCAGCGGCGGCTGTCACGAGTTCGAGTTTACAGGATGCCGCGGCAATCGTAACAACTTTGTGTCGGAGGGCGAGTGCCTATCCTTCTGCCGGGATCAGAGTCCAGTGGAACCCCAGCCACCAGCACCGGTAAGACTAAGACAAACTAACTTGGCCATAACTGGTATTAATCACGAGACATTGGTGTCCCTGTAGACCTACTCGGTGTGCGAACAGGCCCCGGAGGTGGGCGAGTGCGACAACCACACAACCGCCTGGTTCTACGACGGCGAAAAGATGGCCTGCACAGCCTTCACCTACAGCGGATGCGGCGGAAACGGAAACCGTTTTGAGTCGCGCGACCAGTGCGAGCGGCAGTGCGGCGAATTCAAGGGAGTGGGTAAGTGTGGGCAGCCGGGGCGGGGAGCTAGTCTTTCAGGTAAACTAATCTGTTGCGTTAGACGTTTGTCACGAACCGGTGTCCACGGGTCCGTGCACCCAGTGGCAGACGCGCTACTACTTTAACCAGAGGACACAGGCCTGCGAGCCATTCACCTATGGTGGCTGCGATGGCACCGGCAACCGCTTCGACGACCAATACGAGTGTCAGACGGTCTGCATAGCGGCCCGCGAGCCGACGACTGGCAATGGCAAAGGTAACATTTTCGGGGGGGAGGGCGGTATCCTTCGAGGAGTTGCTGGGCTAACGTTGCTTCTTCTCCATTTTGCGTAAGTAGACATCTGCCTGCTGCCGGTAACGGTGGGCCGCTGCAACGGACCCTCGACGGATGAGCGCCGTTGGTATTATGACGACGCCCACGGCACCTGTGTGTCCTTCATTTACTCGGGTTGCTCCGGCAACCAGAACAACTTCCGGTCGTTCGAGGCATGCACGAACCAGTGCGGAAGTAAGCCTGCCCTTCAACCTCTGCACCTCTGAATCTCGACACCTCTGCACCACAGAGAGCACTCTGCACCCACACCCCCGAATGCACCTTGCACTTAGACCGCTCACCCAAAACCCGCTTGACTTTGTAGAACTTTGAAGTAGCATCCGTAGTTTTGATTAGAGCACCTTCACTAGGCTTAAGACTTGCACGTTACGGGTTACGGGATAGGGGGCTCTTTGCGCTGCTGCTGTTTGTACTAAGCAGCTCCATTTCACCATCTCCTTTCGCAGGACCCGTGGACAACAACAACGCTAACAACGAAGTGGAGCAGGGCCAGTGCGACAGCTATGAGACCGAGTGCCAGGAACTTCGCTGTCCTTACGGCGTACGCCGCGAGGCTGCCCGATCCCAGCCAGAGTGCACGCAGTGCGTGTGCGAGAATCCTTGCGACAGCCAGAACTGCCCGGAGGGCCAGCAGTGCGCCATCGAGGTGGCTAGCTCTGGTGACCGCCAGTTCGTCCCCGTCTGCCGTGATGTGACCAAGCCCGGCGAGTGTCCCTACCTCTCGGCTAATGCCAGCGGCTGTGCTCGGGAGTGCTACAGCGATGCCGACTGCCGCGGCGACAACAAGTGCTGCAGCGATGGCTGCGGTCAGCTCTGTGTGCGTCCTGGTCGCCCCACTCTGCCACCCAGCACCCAGGCCCCAGTGGTTGTTTATCCTGGCGACAGCCGAGCCGGCCTGGAGCCCAAGAAGCAGCAGGATCTGGACGTGCAGACCGCCATTGGCGGCATCGCCGTTCTGCGCTGCTTCGCCACTGGAAATCCGGCGCCAAACATCACCTGGTCTCTCAAGAACGTGGTGGTGAGTTGTCATTCCTATGTGTACACTTAGTTCCTGTTGCGGATTGCCTAACTGAATGATTTGCAGATCGATACGACCCAAGGCCGCTATGTCCTGACTTCGAACGGTGATCTGACCATTGTCCAGGTGCGTCAAACGGATGATGGCACCTATGTCTGTGTGGCCAGCAATGGCCTGGGAGAGCCAGTGCGACGAGAGGTTGCCCTCCAAGTAACAGGTATGTTTTAAACCAAGTTTTCTAATGGGTTTATCTATAAGGAAACCACATCTACAAGGCAAATTATTGGGATCTTGTTGTGAGATCTTGTTATGAGATCTCAGATTAGTAGTTGCCTTTCTGGTTTCCATTTGGTGTTGGCTATATATGTTACTAACTGCTTCACATTGCATCCTTTGCGCATGCTGCCTGCTTTTTTAATTCCCCGCTTGTAACTTGGTGAGGGTAGAAGCCGTTGATCTTCCTGCCTACGTTTACGGCGACAAGAACGTGACTCAGATCGTCCAGCTTAACCGTCCAGCGGTGATCCGTTGCCCGGCCGGTGGCCATCCGAAGCCGCACGTTAGCTGGTGGCGCAACAACCAGATCTTTGGTTTTAACGCCAACGACCGTGCCCAGATGGCCCGCGACTACTCGCTGGTCTTCAACACGATCCAACTGTCGGATTTGGGTCTGTACACCTGTGAGGTGTACAACAAACGACGTCCGGTATCGCTGCGCGTCACGCTGAAGGCGGTGGGTCCTGCCCGGGCTGTGACCCACGAGGATGCCCAGTATCTGCAGTACGTTCTGGACCCGGCCACGGCGCCGGTTACCCAGCGTCCCAGCTATCCCTACCGACCCACCCGACCGGCCTACGTGCCTCCTCCCACCGGTAAGTACAGTGTCCTGCATGTTTCTCCTGGACTGGCATGGGTTTGTTATGTTTTCTGGTGAACAAGGGGTCTTGCGATGGTGATTATAATCGGTATTTGTGTGATTCGCAGTCAATGTCCATGCCGTGGTGGCTCTGGATCCGAAGAACAGCTACACTGCCGGCTCCAGCATAGCCATGAGCTGCTCTGTACAGGGCTATCCAGCTCCGAATGTGACCTGGGCCAAGGACGGCGTGCCTCTGTACGAGAATGAACGCGTGCAAATCACAGGTATCTTTTGTTTATTTTAAGACTTGAAGCAGATTCATTTATTTGTTATTAAATTCTATGAACCACAGCCCAGCCCCACCGTCTGGTATTGAGTGATGTGACCACCGAGGACACGGGCACCTACATCTGCCGGGCCAGCAACGCCTACACGTACGCCAACAGCCAGGTGAAGGTTAACATTCAATGTAAGTATTACCTGTGGAATTTTATATTTAGTTCATTTTAAAAAATAATTCAAAATCACTCTCCTCCTTGCAGCTGTTATACCCGTCTCGCCCGAGTGCATCGACAATCCGTACTTCGCCAACTGCAAGCTGATCGTCCAGGGCAAGTACTGCGTGAACGCGTACTACCGCAAGTTCTGCTGCAGATCCTGCACCCTGGCGGGTCAGATCCAGTCGCCTCATCCCAATGCCCTGTAATTCCACGCCTTGCAGAGTATTTTTGTTTGATTTTCGCATTGAATTTGAGTTGAGTTTAAACGCAAGAATAATTGGATCGACATTCTCGGGCAGCCTTGCGGGTGTCCTTTCCATAGCAGAGAGACCAAAAAGCCATAGCCATAGCCTAACAGATCAAGAACGAACGAACTTGTAGTATTTACCTTCTTCCAGAGCAAAAAGCAAATAGTATTAGTGTGTTTTATGTTTGTGTTCCTATTTATTCTTGATTACGGAGTAACCTTAAATTCAAAACATCAAGAAAAGCGGCTAAAACGAATTTGCATTCTACCTTTCTTCTAGTTCTACGACATTTCTGTGCAACGATTAAAGCATTTAAGCCTAAAACGAATAATTGTAAATAAATTAAAAGTACATAATAAAGAGTGCATATTGTATAAACAACCTATTATTATTTTCCGCACTCTCCGATTTCAAAGCCCAAGCCATCTGGCAACCCTGTGGGCCAAGGGGTTATTGATTTTTCCGAGCTTTCCCCGCAGCAGCTGTTCGCCGGAGCCTGCGCCCTGCGCTCCGGGGTTGATTTGGGAGATTGGAGTTGAGTTTGGGAGTAGCAGAGAAAGACAATAAAAAAATTGTTTGTATTGCCATCGCGTGCAAGTGGCTTTAGAAAGTAAATTTTAGAGAGTTTCCCGGAGTCCAGCCAGAGTTTGCGAAATGGAGGACAGCGGCATCGATAGCGAGGACAGGCAATCCAACATCTACGAGGACGGGGCCGCGGGCCTGCTGGTGAGTGACAACAACAAAAGGAAACAATGCAATTTTCCACGGCCAACGTCACTGCAGAAAACGGCCAGCGGAGCCCCCAAACATATGTCGGATCTGGAGTTTGAGGTGGCTTTCAGGGGCGCCAGCAAGGTGTATGCCCCCACGACCATAGAAATCGATGAGGAAGAAGAAGCGGCCGCCGCCACCGGTCGGGGCCACGAACCACCAAACACCTGCCGCATTCTGCAGCGCAAACTGGAGCTGAAGGTCGAGCGGGCCCGCCGGAATTACACCCAGTTCCAGGAAGAGCAGGTGACGTACACCGAGTCCTCTTGGATTGTTCGTTCAGATTACCATAAAGTCTCCTCCTTTTGCAGGCCACCAAGACACAGTCCTCCACCCTGATACCGATCAATCGACTTCCCATTCCCGGCGAGCCCGAGCACAAGCCTCTGGTGGACTACAAGTCCGAGAGCAGCGACGAGGCCGAAGAGATCTCCTTCTTCCCGGCCCAGCTGAAGCGGTCCAAGCGGCGTCAGCAGAACCACGAGCTAACGGACACATTTAGCATACAGGAAATGACCATTGACTCGGATCTGGAGTCGGACGACAGTGCAGGCACCCAGAATCTCGAGCTCCTGCTGCCCTCCATGAAGTCCACCATTCTGGACAAGTTCAAGAGCTGCTTCGGCTGCTGGCGGCGAAGGTAATGCCAGGCGGAGCGGAGGCATATCAGGCGGTTCAGGCACAAATCACGTTATTGACAGGCACTAGCAACCAACGTACTTAATAATGATAAACTCCATTGCCACTACAGAGCTGTAAACATAGGTATATATTTGGCTTTAGTAAAATCCATTCGATAAATATTAATCAATACTGAAGAAGCACTTTGTCTTTTACTTTTTGTATCACCTTGCAGGGTATTCTAGGGGGTACTCTTGGTTAGTCAGAAGTTCGAAACTTATTGAAGGAGTCATTTCTGACCCCATAAATCCTATATATATTCTTAATCAGCATCAACTGCCGAGTCGTTCTAGCCATGTCCGGCCGAAAAATAATTTTTACCAATTTTTTCGAAATTTTATAAGGGGTTACATCATCAAAATTTTGAAAAATTCAAAAAAATTTAACAATTTTTACAACTTAAATTTTGTATGCAGATTTGTTAACATAATAAATACCAACATAGAACAGCTTTTCGAATCGAAATTGATGCTTTTTTGGCTAAGATATGACGATTTTCATGCATTGGGGTGACGTTCCCAAACAAAAAAGATGCACTTGCAGGTGATTTTTTTCATTCTTAAACAAATTACGCAAAATGAAGTTTTCTATTTATTATTAAAATATTTATTCAAATAGCGAAGCATCTTTTAGGCTAAAGAGATGGGCAACAGGCGAATATGTAGAAAAGTGCACACTTTTGGGGGTTTTCTAAGTCTCCTTTCTATCAGTGCTTGTCAAACTTTTTTTTTTAATTAAATTAGTTTATTTATTGTCGCCGGAATCGTGCAGTGCCTAATAATGTGGTTTTGTAGACAAGAAAAAGGTGCAAAACATATTTGCACAACATAAAATAACAATTTCTACCAGCTTCGACTGCTACGCAAATTACTAAGTGGCCAATTTCGCCGGTTGCCGATCTTACACCAGAATATATATATAGCTATATTCTACTCGTATAAAATAGTATCTTACTTGCCAGTGACGCTCCCCATTTTCCATATTAGATGCACTCTTATTTGAATATAAATAAATAAGATTTTTATTTTTATATTTGAATATATGTAATGTTAATGCACTCCTGCTGTAATATAAATCACGAAGCCTCTAAAGTCCTTATATAAACTTCTAAAATCTTTTCCATGTTTTAACAGCCGAAAAAAAACTGTGCAAAATTTAATAATCTTTTTTTTTTAGGTAAAAATAATTCTTTGAAAAATAATGAATTTTAAATAAATAAGTCAGTCTTCTAAGCAGCCTTATACATCCGTGTTGAGCGTTAAGCAGACGCCCTGCAATATCCAGTGACTCAGATCCTCGGTGGTGGCCAGATTTGCCTCAAAGACCAGGCCAACACCCATGGCATTTCTGCGCAGCGACGTGGTATAAACAGGGGCCAAGAATGTGTTCTGGAAAAGGGAATAGTATAAGGGTTGATGTCAGAAGCATTTCCTAAAATCTTCCACTTTAAAGCTTCTCTCCCATCCGAGAAGCTGCCACCATTTAAACTCGGAAACAATTAGCAAAGCACAGATGCCCCATTAGTTGGCTGGGCGGGGGCGGAAGCTGTTGGTAATTTAGTGCGATGCATTTAAACAAATATCAGCGTGGCCACGCCCCGCCTGCCGCCGCTGCCCCTGGCATATGTAGATACAAGCGCACATTAGTACTTGTCACTGCCAGGCGGCGGCGACGACGCCAACCAGCCAACCAGCCAGCAGCTATCCTGGCTAACCAGGTCCAGTGCCCGTTCGCCCTGGTTACCAATACCAACCTGCAGCTTGAGACGGTGCGCCTCAATGGGCTCCACGGCGAGAATGGCCAGCTCCTCGACCAGGACCTTGGGATGGGAACGCGCCAGCTGATTAGTGGGCAAGTCAAAGCGTGCTCCCTCGATGTACAGACCGTGCACAAAGCAGCCCTGCAAAAAGTTGAGCGATTAAAATGCAAACAGAATTCCTAATTACGAAATTAGTGCCCCGCAGGCCCTGCCCTGAACCAGGATGGAGCTGGGCTGGGTCATCGTTTTGCATTTAGAATCCGGGATAGCCTCCGTAATCGCCCCTCCCCAGCAACCACTCACCGTCACTGGGCGCTCCTCCACATCGTCGGGGTCTGCGAATTTCGTAACGTAGGTGAAGAGCGTGGAGCGATCCAGAGGCCAGGCGTTTTTGCGGCAGGCAATCTGCAGAGGTGACCGGATGGAAAGAAATAGGAATGGCAATGGCCATGACAATGGTTACGAGGTGCGACAATGCCCAGACTCACCTGCACCAGGGCCGTGAGATAGCTCTGCGGTATATGCAGACCCGACAGCCACATGACCAGGGGCTCGCCGGAGAGCGTCCAGTATTTGTATTGCACCGCCCGGAGCTTTTTGGGGAAGGAAAGAAAGGAGGGCGCTGATTAGTGGACACGAACTCACCTTGATTGATTCGGGGACTCGGCTGATTAATGCGCCTGCGAGAGGCACGAGAACGAGGACGAGGACGGGGACAACTCACCCGCAAGTGCTCCAGCCAGCTGGCCAACTGTTTGCATGTCGCCGGCGCCAGTTTGCTCCACGCGCCTGGCAGGAGGCCATTGAACAACGAGTTGGCAATGTTGTCCAGCACATTGTCCATGCCGATTTCGCCGGCAATGGCCTGCGGATGGGATGGAGCATTGGATGCAATTAAATTAAAAGGCCCGATGGAAGGGGGCACATACATGTGTGTGGGCGTGGCCGGGGCCAAGACAAAGCCTGCAGCCGAGTTCATTTGCATTTGTAAATTTATTTTGGCAACAAAATGCAGCCTTAGCTAGGAGAGCTGAGAGCACAAGGATCTCCCCCAGCGCCCACATTCAAATTTGGACATTGTTTGCTTGGTCGCCAGCCAACTTGGCAAATGCATAAACAAATGGAAATTGCAAAACAAGGCTGAAGGATTTATGTGCGGCCATCATTGACAGTCCCCACGGGAAAATTACCTTGCGGAGCAGCTCCAGCGTCTTCTTGATGCGCACCACCAGGAGATTAAAGCGGTCCAGCTCCTGCAGCAGGACCACGCCGGTGGGCGAAAGGCTCATCTGGATCTGTTTGCGAATGCGCCATGTCTCGAAGGCGGGAGGCAGCTTTTTCAGTATCCCGGCGGCCACAGAGTCGATGAAGTCGTCGCGGCTGATCCCGCCCGTGCCCTCACCTGGATGCAGCGAAAATAAGGATTACAACGCTGGAAACTACAGTGGCAGGTGTCAGGACAAAGGCAAGGAAAAAGAGCTGCAGTAATATATGCAGGGTCTGCGGTTTTTCCAATTGCCTTTATGCATTTCTTCTTTCTACCATTTATTTCTGGTTGTTTTTTTTATTAATTTTCCTCTTTATCTGGCACCCAAATAGGGTTTTTTGCGCCTTTGGCTGGTTTATTTTTTGTTAAAGTGTCAATTAGCAAATACTAAAGCTCATGAATATGCAAATTATTGCCATTTTTCTGAGTGCTACTCGGATGCTGGTAGAGCATATTGGTTATTGATAAATGATTGACTTGTTAAATTTTCATTTGTTAGTAAAAATGTGTTAAATATTTCATATACTATTTAAGAAGAATACTTTATTTTTAGAGGATCTTAAGTCTGCTAGGAGCGGCTTTAAAAAGTCCCCTTGGCGGAACCTTTTTGGCTGCAACGTGTATATCTTGGTGCGAATCGCGTTGAATTGAAATAAAATTGTTAAACTCGATTTTTAATCAGTGGAAATATTTGTTCTTATTATTATTTTTATTTGCACTTAATGGGCGGCCACCGGGGGGTAAATACGGCAGTGTGTGTTTGGGGAATACTTTACCAGGATTGACTTCGGTCGGTGTCCACTTGGTCACTTCATGTGTGTGCGAATGTATTTAAAAAAATAAAGTATTCCAAATTGTATATACAATTATTTACAAGGCCATACATATAGGAGAATATGCATGATGGTGGGTGCGGTGCAAGGTGGGTGGGGAGCCACTCTGATGGCGGTTTTAACACGTTCAAGCCCGTAACGCAAAATTATCGACTTTTGTGTGACGTTTTCCACCATTTTTTGGTACTTCTGACGGCGGTGGCTGCGGTGAGGTTTGAACTCGATTCGCTGCGATTTGCGGCAGCCCGATGAAAGTGAATGAATGCAGAAGGGAAAGGAATGGGATTGGGTCGGGGAGTGGGTCACGGAGATGTGCAGCATACACGTTCTGCCCTCCAATCTGAACGCGTGTATGTGTGCGGTTCTATTTTAATTTTTAATGTGTGCATTGCTGTTGTGCGTCGACTATAATGGCGCATGCAATAAAGTTAATTGCAAAACCGCAACTAATTAATTAAATTAAATTAAAAATTCAACATGCCAAAAATACAACGCAGCGGAGGGCGCCGGAATGAAAATCAACAAGATAAAATGTAATAAACGGCTGACAATTGGCACACGTTGCATGCAAATTGAACCATTTACCACCATCAGGCGGGCAGGGCTGCTGCGAGTGTGCGTATCTATATTACATTATTATCATTGCTTTTTCCGACTCGAATTATCAGTGGATGGCGATAACAACGGGTGTGCGAGAGTGTGTGCTGCTATCTCGAGCAGATATGCCCGCAGGAACGCCGGTTAAATATTGAATGCCTCCAACCAGGCCAGAACACTCACCCGTCTGCGGCTGCAGCTCAATCAAACTGTTCCAAATGCTGCGCGCCGCCATTGTGTAATAACCAATTTCCGCGTTCGGATGCAAACCAAACACATCCGGCTTGTTGACCAGCGGCAGTTTGTCGATGTGCGCTGTTGTCAAAGCATTACATATGTAAGTAGCCCAGGGAGATCGTCCCACCATAGCCCCCATTGCTCACCTATATAGTCCTCCTTCAGCACCGTCTCCTCTTCCGGCAGGCAGTAGTCCACGTTCTCGTCCTCGTAAAAGTGGAAGGAATTGAATTCGTCGAAGAGAAAGTCACCCATGTACTCATTCATATAGCAGTTGGTGATGCGCCGGTCAAAATCGTCGATGACACGACCGCCGTACATCACCTCGCCGATGAGGTACTTCAGGCTGTTCCACGGCAGCTTGCCGCCGATGCAGCGTGTCAGGTAGGTGCGCAGGATTTCAGTGCAGACCTCGAAGTCGGTGTCGTTGAAGTCGTACGCTATGTTCCAGCCCAGCTTGTCGTACTTGCGCCGCTCCTAAGAGGGAATGAGAAACGTTTACACAGATTAATCGAAGTGCCTCCAACTGGACGATCAATATCAATTTGTTGCAACTGCTGCAGCAGGAGCAATTCTGCTCCTCCATCAATTGTGCAACTGCTCTGTGAAAAGCTTTCAGCAGCTAGAAATTAAGAGATTAATAAATAAACAACGCCACACACTCGACCAGCTGGGCTCCGACTGTAAATTGCGCTATCTATGGCACTTACTTGGACGACGGCGTGGAAGAAGGCCAGCACGTAGACCAGCGGGCGGAAGGCGGGATTGGAGCAGCTCTCGAGGCGCTCCTGACGCACTTTGAAGTAGGTGGAGCGCAGATTGAGCTTCAGGCCATTGGGTGGCTCCGTGACCACTGCAGGAGAAAGGCTTGATACTTAGTAAACTTAGGAAAAAGCTAACACAGACTAACCCTTGAGCGACTTCTGCAGAATGCCAATGGGGAATGTAGGCGTAGGATCTGTGGTTATCCACAGCCTGAAGTCCGGATGGGGACTCTCCATCCGGTCCAGATACTTCTCCAGCTCCCGCACGAACCTGATAAGCAGGTGCCCGTTCTGCAGCATCAGCCACATGCCCTGCTTAATGGCCATATCCAGCAGACCTAAGGCGGCCTTCTCCTGGCCCTGTCCCAAGGAGATGTGACAGAAGTTGGACATGCCAACGATGGTGTCCGCCAGCTTGATCAGATCGTTGGTGGGATCCGAGCCGGCGCTGAGCACAAAGCAGACGGGAATCGTGCTAGACGTCTGCTCGAAGATGGCCGAGAAGCTCACCACTGGCGGCATTATGTAGAACTCATCCATCGTCTCGACTATATATTGATTTATGCTGCGGAAGATGCGATCCACGCGGAAGCAGCGCAGAAACATTAATTTCTGTGGGAGGAGAGATGGGGCTTTAGACATTTTAATACCCCGCCACAATGACAATGAGCCGGCGACAGCTCGTCATCATCACTCCCACATAGTTGGCCAGAAGCTGCTCTTCATTGTGGCCGCTGTGTCGCTATTGCTGTTGCTGTTGCTGTTGCTCCTGCGGCTTCCAGCACAACTCAAGTGCAAATTGGGCTCGCTTGGCTTGGCGCTGTGCTGGTTTCAAGTGCGACTGCGGGCGCAAATTGCCGCTCATCTAATGGTTTGGAAAATTGATAAAATATGGTAATGCACACAGACGCAGGCGAGAGGGAAAGAGAACGAGAGGGAGACATCCATATAGAGACAGCAGGCTGGCTGACAAAAACAGGCTGCTAATAACTTGAGAAGAAAATGTGCGCCAAAGTTGCAGGACGTAGCAAAAGTCGAGTAAAACTAAACGCCCAAAGTGCTGTGGTATTCCCAGTGGGTGTGGCTCTGGCCTGGCCCGGCCTGGCGTGGCTTGTACATAATAATCCACTAGAAGCGAGCATAAAGTACGAAATCCAATAACGCTCAATGGCAACGGCAACGGCAACGGCAAGAGCAACAGCAACGGCCTGTGGAGAGGACCTGAAGCTTGAGTTGGAGGAGCTCCTGGCCAGGACCACTCGAAGCTGAAAGCTGAAAGCATGCAAAGCGAGTGGGTGAATACACAGCAGCGGCAGGGCCGGCACTTGCCTGGAATGCATTGCATTTGATGTTGTAGTCGCCCGGACATGCCACCTCCTCGGGATTCTCCAAGTCGTACCACTGAGCGATGGACCCAGTTCATGGGCATTCGGATGACGATGACGATGGCGATGGCGATAAGTGCGAGGCAAAATGAGCGTCGTCGTAGTCGACAACGAAACGGAAGTCAGTGAATGCCACATGCCAGTCAGGATCCGAATCAGAACCGGGAGAAGGAGCCGTTACGGTCCCATCGACCATCCCAGTCCAGGTCGTTGTTGTTGTTGTTTATGGTTGTTGCCATTGTTGTTGTGCATTTTATAGCATCGTCCACAGAGCAGTTCCAGTGGCAGTAGCAGCAATTTGATAACGGCATCCGAGTTGACGTTGACGTTGAAGATGATGCACCCAAGCGAGCAGCGGGAAAATCGGAATGGAAAATACAAGAAAAAAGAAGGAAGAAACCAAACAAAAAATAAATAAATATGGAAAACATGAACATTTAACAGAGCAGGGTTGAACTCCTTTTGCGGTTCAGAGCTGTGCTTTTTTTCGGGGCACTTGGGGCTTAACTACACTTTAACAAGGGGAATATGTGAAATGTACACATTAGTTTAAGTTATGGAGCTCCTAAAGTCTGGTCAAACATATACTTTGAAGTGGAGTTTAAAATATATAAATATTTTCTCTTAAATATCGATATTATCAAAATATATCCTGTTATATATCATGTAAATTAATTTAGTTATTGTTTTTCAACCAATTGTACAGACGGACATTATCTCGATATATCCAACAGAATATCGTTGTGTAACGGACATATACCACAAGATTCAGTCTTAAAGTCCTCCCTTTTTTGTCTATTTCAACCCCTATAAACTCACCTCCTTCCATTCCGTCAGGAAACGACCAAAATGATCCGGCAAGGTGCCAAAAGTCTCAGGGAAGTCAAATGCCAGCTTGAGCATATCCTCCCAGCTCTTTTCTGGGAGCCACTTGCAGGGATTGGAGCGTTCGCTTTTCGTCAAAGCAATATTGCCCTTGATGAAGAAGTCCAGCTCGGACTGCAGCAGGACGCCGTCCCGTTGGGCCAGCTTGGTAGCTATCTGGAAGGAGAAGAGCAGCTTGTGCCGCTCAAAAATGCCCGTGCAACCGTAGCAGTAGACATTCTCCGTCAGCGTCTTGATGATGTTGTTCAGGCGCTTATTCAGACTGGCATCCGGCACAGCCTTGCGCAGCGAGTAGACAAAGACGTCCAAATAGGCGGCCAGCGCATACTGGTACATGCTGTTCACCGTCGCCATATCCGAGAGCGCGAAGAAGAGTACGGCTCCACGCTTGGCTGCCGGGCGGTACCCATTACGCAGTACTTCGATGTCAGCCGCCGTGTCGGCAGCCAGCTTCAGCTGCTCCATGACGACGGCCGCCTTGGTCTTGGTGTTCTCTAACGTTTCGATCAGCTCCGTGTTGTCCAGCATGTTGCCCGTCGAAGTAGCCAGCTCTCGCAGCAGGGAATCCTCAAGCTGCTGCAGCAGTTGCTTGTTCTCGCTGGTCTGGGCGATGAGGGATTCACGCTGCGCCTCCAAGTCGGGACGCTCGGTGCCCACCACTACGCTTAGTAGTTGGTCCTCCAAGCCAGTCTGGGTCACTGTGTAGTTAATAACTAGCGCCTTGGCGTAGACGGCCGGATCGAACTTGGGATTGGAGAACTTGGTGGTAAGGTAGACGCGGAAGCCGGGATCCCAGTCTACTTCCTTGTCGCCCAGCATGACGAACTTGCGTCCGCCCTGAGTGCGGAGGTTCTTTTGCAGGATATCGTCGATCACCGGGTCTATGTAGTCATCCACATCCTCGAAAAGAACGGGTGTGCCATACATAATGGCCATTTCCAGCTGCTTTAGGAAGTCAGAGTCTCCGAAGGAGAGCACCTTGAGATTGTTTCGCGTCTCCTTCTTGCGAATCCACTGCAGCGCCTGCAGCTGGGGATCGATGCAGAGCGGAAAGCGGGAGGCGCGCATGGTGAGGATGCCGTTCTGGATGGACAGCTCGTCCGGCGGCAGCCCCTCGTTGCTCCACTGCGAAACCTCCACGTCAGTGGTGAGGTAGGAGTCAATCTTGAAGGGCAACGAAATGGGAATGCCCATGGAGACGATATCCTCAAGCCAGTCTTCAAAGACCATCGTCTTGCGGAACTCCCAGGTGAAGGCTCCGGTATAGGCCAGGAATGAGGCGCTAATCAGGCACATGCCCACACTGTCCGTCAGCTGTTGCCCCAAACTGGCCATATCCTTGCTCCAGCGGATCAGCTCGGAGGACAGGCCACTAATCAGCTTGTCGGAGGCTATCAGGCGCCGCTCTGCTTGCTGCATCATCTCGGTGAGGGCACGCATTTGCTTCATAGACACCGCATAGTTCTCATTCAACTCGGTTAGCTTCTCCTCCAGCTTCTGGATCTCACTATTCAGGTGGTTCAGCAGCTTGATCTGTACCTCCTGCTCCTCGACAAGGAAGTCCACACGCTCCTTCTTTGGCTTAACCTCGCGGTACACCTCGAAGAAGCCCAGGACGGCCTTCACGAACTTAAGGAGACCGGCTCCGGCTACGGAGATCTTGCCCATGTCGTCCAGGTTCTGGGTCTTCATGTGCTGCCGGCACTGTGTGATCTGCTTCTGCGTCAGAGCCTCGCAATCCATTTCCATCAGACTCTTCAGGAAGTTCACGTCACTCATCATGCCCTTGGCCGACTTCCAGTTGATCTCCTTGATGCCCTTCAGAATGGCCACGCACTCGCACACCACTTGCACGGCGGCCGGAGGCGTGGCAAAAGATCGGATCTCAGTGATCTGCGCCTTTTCCAGCTCGGACAGAGCCCGCCTGGCCTCCTCCAGCGCAGGCATAGCATCGGCCAGAATCTCCTCGGCTTCTTCCTTCTCGATGGCAATCTGCTTGCCCTTGACCTCCACCTCGACGGATTTTTCCGAGGCTTCGGCCTTCTTAGTGTTGGCCTTTACCGTTGAGGACTCGATGGTGACCAGCATGGCCTCGCACTCCTCCGAGGCGACGGCCACGTTCTTCTTTTGCTCGGTAACAATAATCCGCAGCTCGTCTATTTGAACGGAAGCCTCTTCGATTTTTTTGATGCCCTCGCCGAGACGGGAGCGTTGTTGGGAGATGAATTTCGCCTTTTCCTCTGCAAGTAAGATTAATTAGGAAATATTTTATGATTTGAAAGAAAATAACACATACCCAGCAATCCTCTATAGGTGTTTATGTAGTCCAGATAATGCTTTGGCGTCACGAAATTATTACGCCTCAGCTTGGCCAAGTAGTCCCTGGAATACTGCTGTATGGTGGTGTGCACATGGACCACATGCTCCACTACGGCGTCGCGATGCTCAGCCGGAATCAGGGGGTGCTCGGTGAGGAAGAGCTTGGCCACTGCGTACAGGGCTTGCCTGGGCCACGGGAACACCCAGTCGATATAGGTGCTACCAATAAGTCCAGGGAAGTTGCGGCAGCGATTGCGCAGAGCATCGCCAGCAGGAGACATGCATAAAACCACATGGAGGTTTTCTGCACAGGTGCGCAGGAAATAGGCCCAAACTGCATCCCTAGAAAAAAACATACCTATGGTGAGAGGAACGGATTTATCGTAGTAAAAAAATGTACTTGGAAGCCGAGATTCCCTCCTCTTCGGCAAATTTGCGCACTTGATTGACAATGCCATCCTTGTCCTCATCTGCGAACAAGGCCGGAACTTGGCCAACGGTCAAGATGTTATTGATCAACTCCAGGAAACCCTCTTCGGCCACCTGGGCTGCGGTGAACAGGAAGACCACCTTCTTCCGCTTGACCCCTGCAATATTGTACAGGACCTTAAGGTCCTCGCGGAAGGCTGCTTCGTTGTAGCCACGCGATATGGTGATCTCGAACACATCGCACTCGGCAGCGAAGGCGGCCAGGCGGGTAACACACTTCTTGCCACTGCCGCCGACGCCGATGAGCAGCACGTGACCGCGATTCATCCGAAGCGTGCGGTGGACGCGGGTCAGATGCTGCAGACAGTCTTCGAACAAAACCAGGGTCATCTTTACCTTCCGCTCGCAGTACTCCTCCAGGATTTCGGTGAACAGGAAATACACGGAGTTGTAGTCCAGCAGATCCTCGTACAGCCGCGGCTCCGATTCGTTGGTAAAGTTTCGGAAATCTCCAAAGAGCAGAGGATCACGGAGGACATAGTCTTTGAGCGAGAGTATCACCTGGGGTGCTTCGCCCTCGCCTTCCTCTTCCTCTTCGCCCTCCTCCTCGCCGTAGTCAAGGTCCGTCTTGGAAGGCTCGTAGAGGAGGCGAGCCTGGGCTTCCGCTTCCGCGGCGTCGGCATCAATGAAACCATTTTCTTCTTCGAAAGATGGCGGGAAACGATCACCCACCTCAGTGGCTAGATTACGTCGCACATTCAAGATGTCCTGGAATAGAATTAAAATTAAATCATTTTTGGAACGTGGATAAGCTTGAGATACTTACATTGTCCGATATCAAGCGATCGCAGATGATCCTGGTGTACTCGTTACGCCACACCCTGATCAGGTCCCGCAGACCCTTAAAAGACGTGGGCTCGATAAGCAGCAGGCCAGCAAAGATCCGCGACAGATCCTTCAGATTGAAGATATAATGGAACTTGGAGGGCGTGGGCGGCAGGTCCACAATCACCATCTGCGGGTCAGGAAGCAATTAGCGTAATCAGACTAGGCCCTACATCCTGCAGGGTCCTTCTATGGGGCACGCCACACAAATCAATTTTATCTAGACTAGCAATATGCGTTCACCCGGGACACAAGGGCCTTCTACACGCCCTTAGGGCGCGTTGCCAAGTTGCTGAATTTACAGCCATTATCGAGTTGCAGCCACCGCCGCTCTCTGAGTAACGGCAATTCTATTCAAATAATTCATTTCACTCCATTTCGTGGCGCATTAATATCCTTGCCCAGAGTGTGTAAGAAAGACATACGAACTAGGGAGCTAGGTGGAAAGGGTCTGAGGGTTTGGGGGTCTGCAGGTGTGAGTAAATCATTTTTCCCTCCCCAAACATTTTCGGATATGGAACGAAGAGGGGCAAAGGCGGCTGCTTGTGGCAATTGCGGCGACAAATGCATTTTTATCTGCACGCAATGAAATGCGATAATATTTTAGTGTCAACAATTGTTAAAAGGACCATAAACTAATGCCTTCGGCCCAGCCCCTACCACGCCCACCACTGCTGCCCCGAGAAAAGAGCCATCCACAGTTCAATACTTGAACATAATCAAATTTCGCTCCGGCCAAGATATTCCGGCGGAGATAGGCAGCCAGCAGGCAGCTCCCAGCCAGCACCCAGCACCCAGCCAGGCAGACGGAGATATGTACATCCTGGGGCCGAGGCCCAGATACAGATACAGTCAACTAGGCAGCCGTCGAGGCGGGTGACCATTGTGAGTGCCGCCGAGTGGAGAGGCTTTGAGTGGTGTGAGGCACCGACTACGGCACTGAGTTGCACTCGAAAAAGCAATGGAGCAGCCACGATTGAGAACAAGGACGATGGAGAGGACGAAGCGAAGCGGAGCTCAACGTCGCAGTGCATTACAGACCATTGAATAATTCCCAGTTCCATTGTACATACAGAGGGGCACGGGGCAGAGGACTCGGAGACAGGGCACAGGGCACCGGGCAAGGCAAAGCAGATTATGAAAAATTGTCGTTATTTGCATATGTAAATCGAATTTCATAAAATTTGTGAGAGGCCTTAAAGCATTATTCAGTGTGGAATTGATTTCTTCAACTGAATTTACACAGAATGCAGTCAAGGTGTGCTTTTATATATTCAAATGAACTCAACCGGAGTCAGATAAAGATGTCTATATGGCTGGCGCAAGTACTTACCTTGAACAGCTTTAAAGTCATATTGACAATCATATCAGCAATGGGCATATAGCGGTCCTGGAACTTCACGAACTGCAAATGGCCCTTGAATATGGACGAGTAGATCTGAATGAGGGACTCATCGTTGGGGAAGACGATGTTGTAGGTGGAGAACATGCTGATGAAGCGGGGATCCACCTCGTTGCGACCGCCTCCCGCCGTTCCCATGGCCGCGTAGAAGGTCAGGTCCTTAAACTTCTTCCAGTTGAGATCCTTGTCGCGGTCGTACATTCCGCCGCGCTCAAAGAACAGCTTCAGCAGGGCAATTGGCTGCTGGGTGCCGTAGCTGTGTAAGGAAACAGAGAGTTCGTCAGCATCTTCCAGCCAATACCATTACACGGAGGACACTCACTCATCCACCTGCGGCATGTTCATGTCATCAATAAAGCAGGCAATTCTCTTGCCCATCGGTGGCCCGTACGTATCCTTGGTGCGTTTCTCCACTGCCGCCTCCAGGGTGCGCTGCACATCCAGCGACGAGGTTCTCGATGAAAAATTAATATTGAGTATGACCTGAAAGGGATGCGAAGGGAAGGAATGGGAACGCCATGTTAGTCAACGCGACGTTTGTGCGAAAGATTTTTCAATTACGTTGGTAGTCGGATTGAGATTGCGCAAATATTGCATGATGGTGGCCGTCTTTGATGTTCCAGCCTCGCCCACCAGCAGGACGGGTCGTTTGATCTGCAAACCGAAATAGGGACAAACATTAATAAGGCATCCCGGAAGCGGGAGTAATGACATTCCAATACACAAACACACACACTCTACTCGATACTCACATCGCTCATGAGTGCCAGCGCCCGGTTGATGCGCGTGTTATCCACCGTGGGCACCAGAATCTCACTAAACTTCACAGCAGGGTCGTGCGTGTACTTCTGCACCACCCACTCCCAGGCCTTCCACACGTTCTCCTTCACGTCCCAGAAATAGTCATACAGCGACGGCTTGTTCTGCGGAAACTGTCCGCCGCTGGCCGGATTCTCCGGTGTGTCCGCCACGAGCGGGAAACCGGAAATGCGCTTCATGAACTCATCAAATATGAGTTGGTGCTTCTCCAGCAGACAGGCGCCCATGGAACCGTAGACGGCCTGCAGGAAGCAGCACTCCAGAGTGTCCGTGTTGTATACCTGTGGCACCGGCTCATCGAAGTTCTTGCCGTCCCCGGGCCCGAAGTTGGGCAGCAGGGCGTCGTACAGGTTGCAAAACTGCGTAACCATGTTGAGGTCCGTCTGCATGATGACCAGTTTCAGAGGATTACCCTGCGTGGTGCCGTCAATACCTTCCAGGATGAAGGCGATCGCCTGGTTGATGATCTTTTCGAAGAAGTCGTTAAGCAGCTCGCGTTGCGGTTCCGGCCGGGTGAGCACCCAGCGCTGCCAGTACGGACTGTAGCGCAGATTCTTGGGATCAACGTACACCATGCCGGCCCGGGAGACAGTCGCCGGCGAGGCGTAGTTTAGGTTGCCCACCTCGAAGAGCAGGGCGCAGTAGTTCTCCAGACGGATGCGCTCGCCGTTTGCCAGTGTCAGCAGCTTGTTGTCATCCATCACGGAGTTCATGTTCTCGATCCACAGGGCATCCACATCGCCATCGAAGCAGGCATAGCGTCGTTCCTGTGGTGGGGGTGGAAATGGAGATGGTGGGGTTTGCATTAGCCTAAGTGCGTTACACAACGCCTGTCACTGGAGTCACCGAAGTGACTGCTCCCTGCCACCCACGAATGATTACTCTGCAGAGCCGAATAAATGGGTTCGAAAGCGAGGACAGGCGGGCAGGAGTCGGTGTAGTAAAAAAATGCAACCAGAAATCGCGAAAAATATTTGTTTGAAATGTACCCTGGAAAATCTATATAAGATTAAAAAAACTATGTGTATTTGCAATTTAAATGTACTAAAAACAGTTTTGAAAACACCAATATGCATCAAGACACGTATTCGAAAAATATCTAGGTTGTTAAATAAAATTGTTCCCAAAATTAGATATTTATGGGAAAATGAATAGTAAAATTTTTAAATCCTATTCCAGCTTGAGCTCAGAAAATGCATATACCCATGATGGTTAATGGTTATGCAATCCCGGCTTATTACTGTACGAACGCGATTTCCGCATGAATGATGCCGGTGCAGCCACCAAGCACCTGCATTTGAGGAGCCAACAGCCGAAAGACACTGAGCCAGGTTGCTGGTGGATGCGGATTCGCTGATGCAGCACTTTAATTCACGTGGGACTGGCACGGCTCCATTTTTCGTGAACCCCCAGTGAGCCCAGGTGTCTGGCTCCCTGCCTGATCCCACCCCAGACCGACTCTCACTTACCTCACGCTCGATCGGCTTATTCATTTCACGGAATATATTTGAAAACAATCCATCAATCCAATCCCTCGTTTCCATGTCCAAGTATCCGTATAATTCGATGACAGAACAGGCCTGCGAAGGGGAAAATATAATAATAAGCAAGACAGAAAAAACATTCTGGCAGATGCTTTGGCAATATTTAAAGCAATGCCAATGGTCAAATGTTTGGATTGAAGTTTGATTGCTTTGGAATTGCTCGTATCCTGGTGTTCCAATATTGCAACTCAACTAATTACAGGCCAAGCAATTGAACAATTTCACAAGCACTTAACATCTCACATTTGCAAAAACGAAATGCGAAAACACACACAGGAACACAGCGAGAGAGACGGAGGAGTGCAATTTGAAGAAAGGACAGAGCAAAGGACCTGCCCCTAAGCTCATAAAGGACAAGCCGGACAAGAAAGCGGACTGCAAAATAAGAGGAAACTAAAAGCGCTCGCAGGGGGCGGCAATTTGTGCGCCTGTGTGGATTTAGGGGATGGTTCAGAGGTCCCACTTACCTTCGGGTTAAGCACAATGCACTTGGTGGGCAGGCCCATGTGGATCTGAGCCTTGACCAGAGCATTTATGACGACAGTCTTCCCGCCACCTGTTGGGCCCACCAACATGGTCGAGTGCCGGGTCATCATGGTCTCGTACATTTGCACCACTTTGTCCTCCTGCCGAGGGCGACGGCGACGGCGATGGTGAGGGCGAGGGCGAAGGCGTTGCCGTTGTTGGGATTTAGTTGTCATAAATGATGTTGCCCAGCAGGAGCGGGAGCACCAGCAGAAGCAGCAGCGTAAGCACGGTCAGCAGGGTGACATCGCATGTCCATTTCCGGCAGGAGCCGAGCGGACGATGGGCCAACATTTTGTTTGATGAAAGTGGCAAGGATTTTGCCAGGAGTCCGAGAACGGCGTAGAAGGAGAAGAGAGGGAGAGAGAGTACAAGAAATGGAAAATTGTATTAGTGAAAATTGTCAGAGCTCAGGCTGCGGAGCAGGGCAAAGTTGAAATTGGATGTGGGGCCGGCCAGCCGGGCAAAATGCTTTGTAACATTTCCTTCATTTGCGATTATGCGACATGGCGCAATTTACAAAGTGTCAAAGTGACGACTGGAAGAGTGACATGGCCGACTACGGTTTGTTGCCACTGTCAACACACACACGGCAGTGACGGGGCAGGACACACAGGACAGAAGGACGCACCTGATCGGGCAGCAGGATGTAACCATCGTTGACCAGGACATGACGCACGGCAGCATTAAAGTCCGGGTAGCCAATACGGGGGCAGTCAATGCCCGGGAACAGGTCCTTGATGAGACCCAGAAACAGCGGTACATCCTCAAACACGAATTTGGGGAAGTTCATGTCACGCAGCACCCGCATCAATACTACGGCCTCGGGAAGATCCTCAGATTGGCGCTTCATCACGCCCGCCATTCGCAGCACAGAGTTCAGCGATCTCAGACCCCAATCGTAGTGACACTGCTTCGACAGCTGAGCCTGAGCGAGAGAGTATAGCACTGTCATCTTCTTGGCCAACACCTTGGCCGTAAGGAATCCATCAGAGAACAGGGAGATCAAGCAGATAAGTTCTAGGTCGGGCTTGATGCAGGTCACCGGCCGGAAGAGCGCCTTTACTGACTCGGGCAGTTCTGTGCGTCCGGCGTAGCCAGGATTCATGGTTACGAAGACACCGCACTTGGGATCCAGCTTGATCTCAACGCCCTCGAACTGAAGTACAAATTAATTAAAATATAAATATCTTTTAAATAAAGTTTCCAAAACCCACCATAAACCTCTCCAATTTCCGTATCAATCCGTTCCTAATGGTTTGCAGCTGCGTGGATATCACACTGAGCACCGAGATATCGATACGGTTGAACTCGTCGAAGCATCCCCAGGCGCCGCACTGGACCAGACCAGAGAGAATGGTGCCCACTGCCCGGTAGTCCATGCCCTCGCCGCAGTTGGTGACCACACAGAGCAGGCCCATGGCCTTGGCCAGATCCTTAACGGTCTCAGTCTTACCTGTGCCAGCAGGTCCTGCCGGTGCTCCACCCAGATTCATGAGCAGAGCCTGCGTGATGGTCAGGTAGATGCGATCCGTGAGCGGAGTGATGACCAGGCGTCCATTCAGACCCATGTACTCGTAGCCGAAGTCGAAGCTGCCGGAGCACTGCAGAACGTGCAGGTTGTCATAGAACTTGACCCAGTAGAAGCGCAGCTGGCTCTCCCAGCTAAACTCGGCGGCGTCCAGGACATTGTCGCGTACAAAGTTGTCGATGATGTCCCTGGCATGGACATCCACTGTGCACTGTGCCTTGAACTTGAGCCGATCATTCCTCGATAAATTGGAGCGCACCTTCAAGACCAACTCTTCGATCTGGTAGTTATTTTTGGCTAGAAAATCCTTCATGGCTCGCATGTTGCCATGGTTCTGGGCTTGGTCGAAGGCCTCCTCCACCTCGGCGGTCCACCAGACTTGACTGGCAGCCAGGCCCACCATGCCCTGGTAGTTCATTAGCCAGTCGGGCCTGGAGAACAAAACAGAGTCAGAGGAAAATCGAAAGTGCCCAATGACTGTCAATTTAATACAATTGGCCATAAATATGCCTGGCCATGCGCTCCACGGCTTAAACAAAATAATAAATCGCGCGAAATGACAAAATTATACAGTCCGAGGGCAGGAGTGGGAACTGGCTCAGGCTCAGTTCGAATGCCGCAATGTAAATCGCCGGCCATAAAAGGAATTGGCTGCCGAAGTGTCACTCCGGCCACTCCGGACGAAGGATGCGAAAGAAAGGAGCAGTAACAGGAGCAGGAGCAGGAGGCATAAAATATGTTTTATGCCCAGCTGACGGTGGCACTTACCTTGCAATTTGCAGATCTGTGCCAAAGTCGTAGATGGCCGTCTTGTTTATGAAGCGGTTGGAGCGACGCATTTCGTCCAGCACATCGTTCATCCAGTACTCCACGCGACCCGCCGCCCGGGCTGTTGTTCGCCGCCGCCGGAAGATGGGAGAAGGGAAAAGACAATAACCGCATAAATAAACCCCAGTTGCCAATATCAATAAGTGTATACAACAACAATAAAAAGCGGCACGGGCAATAAGAGCAGAAGAAGCAATCATCTCCAGCCATGCTGATGCCCAATGCCGATGCCGATGCCGATGCCAACTGGCTTCAAATTAATTAAAAGAAATTGGCCAGACCCAAGCGGGCCAGTCAGCACCGCCAGTCAGCCCAGTCAGTGCCAGCCAGCAGACAATATTGCCATAAAAAAGTTCAATTTTAAAATTGGCAATCAGTGCGTGGAGCTGAATGCCGAATGCTGGATTGTCCCGGTACCTACCGCTTCGCCGGAACTCCATGACCTCGCCCTCGCTGGAAATCATGGCGGTAACAATCGTCTGGCTGCCCTCCTTGACCAGGCGCAGCGACTTGATATTGTCGTACATCTGCGGGCGGCAAGTAAAATGAAAATTGCAAAATCAATGAAAATGCGAATGCGGATGCGGATGCGGATGCAGAGGGGAGAAATATTATTTATAAGCCGAATAAATTCATAAAAATTTACCACCGCTCCAAGACCTGCGACCCGGGCCCTGTGCCCATGCATGTGCTGCAGAAATTGGTGTAATTTCCGCCGTGGACATTGGCCAGAACGAATAAACAGTGACATTAACTTTTATGGCAAGTCGCTCCTCCACACACACGCCCCGTCGTACATAAAAATAATGTCACTGGCAGTTTGGCAAATCTGTTGTTGTCACACCAAGCCACCGAAGCCACACCCAAAATCCATACCCAAAACCGAAACCGAAACTGAAACCGAAACAGGCTCCCTCTGGCCCGTCCGCCCACAAGAACTTGAAGCGGTACCCACCTTAATGATGTGGTTCTGCACTGCAGATGGCTCGCTGCTGCCCAGGATGGAGAGCAGCTCATCGGTGGATATGAAATAGAAACGCGGAAAAATGCGGCGTTTCGAGTCCAAATATTCGTTTAACGACTTCTGACATTTTTCCAAGCCAATGCCCAGACCTTGTATTTCCGGTAAGCGCCCGGGAACTGAACAGAATGGCACCACTAACGGATTTTTGGCACAATCGACCATGATCTGCAATGGAAGAGGAAGATGAATCAGGAAGCAGGAAGTTGTGAGTGGTGAGTGGCGAGTGGTGAGCGGCAGCGCCAGTCAAGGCAGTAAATTATTATGAAGAGCAATGAGCGCAACGACCAACCCAAATACAATCAAACATATTAGAGGAAAGTGGGGACTGTCGAATCTAGGTAACATAGCACCTCAGATGCTCTTCAAAATATCAGAAGATCTTTAGCTTAAATGGAATAAGAGATCAAAAAGTGGAGAGAAAATATTGGAAGTCAGTATTGTAATCAATAAACAGAAGAAAAAATTAAATGAATTTAGAACTTTGCTACTTAAAGTGTTAATAACAAATAATTTTCCATAATTTCAATGCCTTTTAATTGATTTCTAATTTATCGAATAATCAGATAATCAAATAATCATCTCTGTGAAAACTGCAAACTAAATTTTACGCCGCACATGATAATAATCAATAAATCTGTCAATTCCGAACACAAACTTAACAATCAAATACAAATTGGGGGCTTTAAATGGCACTACAGTTTAAGGATCTTGAAGCCTGCCAAGTCGAGCAAGAGTAGCTCTCCTACTTGAGAGTATAGGGAACTTAACACGAATGTCGAGAGCAAATCAAAATAATAAATCATTTCACAAATGGCATCAAATATGGCGGCAAATGTTACAAATGAAACGTAAAGCAAACGAACGAAGCCAGTGGCTGGCAAGGTTAAGTGAAGTTAAGCGCCCGGCACACACACAAACCTATCCACACTCGCACACTCGCAACACATACACAAACAGATTGGTTTGGGAGGCTGGCACTAGTGGAAGGTGAAAGTGCTTGGCGTTTGTAAACACAGCTTCGGCTTACGTTGCGTATGTGTGATGTGTGATGTGTGCCAGAGCGCGTGTGATTCCAAGCCAAGTGTGCTAGTGTGCGTGTGCGGCAACACAATTACGCATACACAAAAGCAGTCGTTTGCATGCGTATTATGTTTACCGTTAAGTAAGGAGTCGCCATATTGTCGGCACACATTAAATCAACTCAAATAAATTGTAGCAGACACTAAGTGTGTATTCTGGCCAAGGCGAGTCCTTCTCCTCCTGCTTCGGTGGCTGAATAGCACCAAATACCAAATACCTAATACCTAATACCCAATACCCAAACAACCAGGACGAGCAAATAGCAAGGATTGGCAATTGAAAGATCCACATTTCTGTATAGTTCTCACCCTCCGATATGACTTGTCAATGTCATCAAATTTCCGCGCCTCCTCCGGCAGCTGGGTGCGTATGTCGCCGCCTATGAAAATCCCCTCCAGGTAGAGCCACTTGCGTTGTACCAACAGCCACTCGTCAATTATCTCCGATACGAGGGCCAGGGTGCGCTCCCATTTGTTTACCGTCTCCAGGAAGGGACCAATGAATCTGTAAGTAATTCGCAGGTAACATTACAAGTCTCTGACTTATTGAAAGAAGGTAAAGAATGAGTTCCTTTATAGAAATTTAAGGATATGACATAACTTACTGACTTGCACCCATGGACTGCAGATTCATGGCATTATCCTCCAGTATCTGCATGATCTCATCCACCGGCCCCAGCACCCAGCCACGATCTTCAGTTCCCTTGTAGTGCTTGAACGTCTTGAAGGCCATGTTCACCCAGGTCTCCACCACAGCCTGAACACCTCGCTCGATCTGCAGTTCCTTGATGGCATTGGTGAGGATCTGCTCGGCAATGTCCTGGTACTTGTGCAGCTGCATGGCGAACATATTCTCCAGCGTAAAGCGGGCCGGTGACATGTCGAAGTACTGGCCGGTCTTCTCCATCAACTGCAACCAATGGCGCTCCCTGAGAGCCTCGTTCTTCAGGCTCACCATTAGCGGTACGGTGCCCTTGAACTGCTTCATGTGAATCTCCACCTGCACGCCAACTGGCAGAGTGCGCACCTGTCGGGAATGGGGGCACGGTTAGTTAGCTGCTCGAAATCAGCTGAAACAATAGTGTGGTTGCCGCCTGCGGTTGCGCCCCCATTTGAATTATGACGAACGTGCGTCCCTGTGGCCGGTGGTTTTTGGTCTCGGTTATGTTTTAGCTTCCCGCTGCCTGCTGCCATCGCTGTTGTTGTTGGCCAAAAAGCGCATTCTGTTTGCATGTCGGGCTGTCCGTTTGTTTGCTTATGGAAAATGCATGGCACTCCGGACCCATTCAGGGACATAAATTGAATTGCAACAACAGCAAAAGCAAAAGCAAAAGCAACAGCAACAGCAATGGCAACGGCAACATAGGACTGTCAACAAGTCGATCGAAGGACTGGAGGAGAGGGAAAAGTGCAGCATCCCGCTGGCATTTTAATTATTTTCAATATTGAACAAATTGATTTACATTTTAGGACGCTGATTATGTAGAGCCTTTCAGTAGTTTGCTTTAGGGCCTGTTGTGCTGCCAGCCGAAATTATGCGCAGATAAAACTGCATTAAAATATGTGCGTGCGCTGTGTGATTATATTCAAATTTGTTGGCAGGCTCCGCGCTATTTATATTAATCGTGGCGCTTTGAAATATTTGCCATACTAATCTTCCCCTCTGCCAGCTCACTACTACCTACCCGGATTCCCTTTCCCAATCCCACTGCCAGTCCCAGGGGAAACACGCCCACTTCATTTGGTATGGGCGAAAGGCGAAAACTTTTCGACTGCAACAAACTTTTGGCCCGGCCAGCGAAATTCCTCAAAAACTTGTTAGTGAAGTAAATAAATCAATTTGTCATAATCAGTTTAGGTGCAAAATTCTGTCGCTGCAAGGCGTGGCCAGAAAATTCACATTTCTTGTTTAAGTAAAGCTCGAGGCATGACCATAAAGTCTAGGTAGAGGAATGCGGAATACCCAGTAACGCTAAGAAGAAGAGTATTTGAATTTAAACAGTCTTTTCAAACTAGTGAGGATGGAATACCCCCTGAAGACCTCTAAAGATATTTTTCTAGTATTTTAAAATATTAAACGTTTTTAAGATGGTCCGACATGCTTCAATAATGTAATGGCTTAGTGAAACGCCTTTCATAGCGAGTTCACAGTTCAAAAGTATTCTGCTTTTGTTGTTCCGAGGCGTCTGTAATTTTATGAAAATCCAAGCAGGCCGAAAACTTTGTTTAATTGGCAAAGTTTTGCCCCCCGAAGACGCTTACCGGCTTGGTCAATTTCCGGAACTCCTTCAGAAAGCTCTCAACGCCCTCGGTCAGCACGTTGGGATCCAGGTCGGCCCACAAGGTCTTGCCCCAGACCTCGCGAGCGAGTTTCTGCGCCTTATACAGTTTGTACAGCTGCCGGGATAGAAAATTACATAGAAAGTGAAATGATCTTCCAGAAAATATTGATATATTCACGGACAGACCTGCTGCAGTCCCACGTACTCGGTTTGCACGCGCGTAAACTCATGGTAGTCCACCATGGGCATGTCAAATAGTCGCTCCGCCTTGGCCAACTCCTCGCGACGTGCTTCTCGGTCGGCTATTTTCTGACCATAGGGATCCATTAGGCGCATGCCCCGCTCCAACTCAGGACCCACCGATCCAGGTCCGTTTTCATCATAATCCTTGATAAACTCGTCCAGCTAAAGGAAGAGGAATGAGCGCGGTTAGTGCAGTCGAGAGCAGGACAGGGCAGGACACGCGGCCACCCCACCACATCCGTCTTGCGTCCTAATTCAAATGATAAACACTTCAAGTTAATTCATTTTACGCTGACGACAGCGCCGTCGTCGTCGTCGTCGTCGTCGTCGCCGCTAACAATTGACAATAATGGTTGAGCGCGCGGAAAAATCCAATTAAAATGCCATTGAAAGGAAATAATAATGAGAGGAAACAAAACAGAATTGCAGAGAAAGAACGCAAAATAGCGGAAATGCAAAGTCGGCAGCCTGCGCCTCGGTCCCAGCCCCTAATCCCATTGCCCGAGGATATCCTCCCTTTCCCTGACAACTTACATCATCGCAGAATACATCGATTTCGACGGAAGTCATGTCGGCGAATTTCTGCTTAATTGGTTGCAGCTTCTCCGAGCGGTACAGGGCCGATAGGAACAGCCGCTTCCATCGCTTCTCCAGGTGGTGGGCCATCAGCAGGTCCTCGTAGGGGAACTGCAATGGGAGTTTGGGAGTTGGGGAATTGAATTGCGAGTGCAAATAAGTGAAACGCACATAAAAATTAAGCAAAGGCAGTCGGTGCCCTTCAATTACCGCTGAGTGCAAATAATAATCATGAAAAGTGCCGAAATTCACTAACGACCAGCGAAGCGTGGTGTTCGGGCAGGCCCGCCCCCTTAATCCGGCGACTGTAACCCGTAACCCACAGCCCTTAACCCTCAGAGTCCACAGAAAAAAACTATAGCATTGCTAAAGCTTTCAGGGCCGACACCGCATAAATTTTCATTTGGCCTTTGCAGCAATTGCAATGCCAATACACACAAGTGAGGGTAAAATGTTAAGGTTATCGTTGAAATAATACAAAACATTATAAAAGAAGCTATTAGAAGAGTGCAAGTGTGAGAGCGCTCTAAAAAAAGAATTCAGATTTTTATCTGTAGTTTTCTAAAGATATTTTTAAAAATTTGTTAAAATATAAATAAATTTAAACTACTGTAACGCCCATAGCTGTATCTGCCGCACTGTTTCTGTGCCTGGCTGCTTGCATTCATTCGTTCATTAATTTATATAAAATGCAAGTTAATTCCGTTTTGTCTGGCCAAAGCTAAGCGACGTCGCAGCCGCAACGGAATGCCATCAATAAATGAACGGACCGTAACGGGGTGAGCGGAAGGGAGCAGACCCAAAAAGGCCAGCACACAGATACAGACACGAGTACGCAGGACGTAGGAGTTGGCTGCGCTGTTAGGTTGGGTCCTAATCTGGACTCTGGTCTGGCTGCATTTACGTAACCATTTGTGGGGAGTCCGCCGAAAGCGGAAAGCCATTTCCAAATGGTCCTGCCAGACCGACCGCCAAATATGCATATGTAAACAGAAATAGAAACAGCGGCAGTCGCAGTCACATTCACAGTCCAGTTTGGGCGGGATGCCGATGGGATTTTTGTAAAACTGCTCATTTGAATACACAAATAAGCGTCATTGGTGGCAGACTTAAGCAACTGTCATTAAACCAAGGGCATGTGGGGCTCTTAGGAGGATTGGATTTGGGGGAAATATGCAGCTACCCGAGAGATACATTCGCTTGGAAAATTTAAATCCTGTCTCACCAAAATTTTATGCTCGCTCAGAATAGTGAATGTCTCCTGCATTTCGTGTATCTTCTGCTCGTTGGTCAGCGTCGTCGACTGCACCGTGGCTATGGTCTGCATTACGAGCTTGAAGTCCTCTAGTTCACGTGTGGTCTTGTTGAGATTCAGGCTGAGTGTCTGCCGCAGATTTGCACAGATTAGTAGGAGAAAATCTAGCTAACTGGGTCCCTGACTCACTTTGATTTCGTTACGCATTGCCTTCATGTTGTCGTTGACATGGCGCAAGAGCTCCTCGCCCAGCGTGGTGCACCACTCCGTGGCATGTTGCGTTATGCTATCCAGCAATGGCTGCAAATTTATGCGCACACACTTGACGTCCTGGTACTTGGGCAGGGTGGCCAGCGTTTCCACAATGGACGAGTAAAATGTAAATTTCTCATCGATTTCCACGAGTGTCACCTGTTTCTCCACAAACTTCTGGCATATGTAACCCTTCTCGTACGCCCATAGATTGAAGTACTTGCGGAATCTACAACGAAATGCTGTAGTCTCTATGACTAACCTAATAAAAAATATATAGTTACTGGGACACGAAGCCTTTAGCCTCGTAGGCGATTCGTACGGCCAAGTCGTGGATATTTATAACCAGATCCACAATTGACTTAATTTGAATTATATCCTCGTAGTAGGTGTAGTTATACTTGAACTGTTTGCCCATTTCCACTGGGGGAACGGCGATGCAAGTGCCGGTCATCCAGCGCGTAAAGATCCTCAGGCTGCATAAGCATTGGTTAATGCTGGGCTTGTGTTAATTTTCACAACTCACCGCGAGATATAATCCTTGCAGGCGGTCACAATAGTGTGTTGCAGCTCCTGCACCGAAGGCTCCAGCACAATTTCCGACATTAGCAGCGCCGCGTTCACCTCGAACATGGGATTATCCGAGAGCAGGCGGCCAATATAACACTTTAGATTGGTATAGGTCATGCTGCCAAAGGGGATTTAATTTAAGAGGTGTATATGACAACTATTTCTCGATTCTTACTCGACAATGCATTTGAAGGTCTCCTCTTCCCAGTACTCGTAGTAGGTTTTCATGCGGTCCGATCGGCCCGAAAATGTGCCCAGCACCAGACTTTCCAGCTTGATCAGCACGGGACCCAGCGAGTCGTATAGCTTTTTCATTTGCGCCGCCTTGCGATTCCGTGAAGCCTCCAGGATCTCAAAGTACCCCTGGCAGGGATAGATGAGGTAGCCGCATGATTGCTCCCCTTTTTCATGTGCCTGGACCGGTTTCTCCATGGTGAATACCGTCACATTTTCGCCAGTTGTTGATCTGAATCTCTGTGTGGACTTTCTATCTTGAATGCTCTCTGATCGTGTCATGCGCACGTCACCGGACTCCACCTCCACTTCTTCATCCAGATTGAACAGGTTAAAGCTCTTTATCATTTCGATGCGCGACCGCAGATCCAGGCGAATGAAGTTGATTTGGGATACTATGGAGGTGAGCTTGCGCAGCTGCGAGTTGATCTGATCGCAGAATTTTCCAATGTTGAACGATGTCCAGGTGTACCGGCCCACGCCCATCTGGATGAAGAGTTCCGTGTCGTAGATGTGGCCGCGCAGGAAGATCACCTCGGAAATGGAAAGGTTATGGATAATCGCCTTGTACCGTTCAATCACAGTGGTCATTCGCTCGTAGTCCTTAAAGAGCAGCTCCTTCTTCATGATTGCCGTGCGCAGCACCGCCGGCAGCGTGAAGCCAAGGTGCTCGAACTGCTGGGCCTCGAACAGGGTATCAAACACCTCACGCTTCATGTTCACCCTGAAGTCCATGTCGAACTCGATCAGGGTTTTGTCACCAACCAGCTCTCTCCAAATGGGCAACAAGTACTGGGACTCGGCCCGTTGAAGCACTAGAAAGAGAACAAGGAAGCGACAATAAGAATCTAGTTTCTGCCTCCCGAAGACCTACCTTCGCAGGTCCTAACGCAGTGCTTTTCAAACGCCGTGACATCCTTGGGTTTCTTTTCCTTGATCAACTTGATAAAGTTCAAGCACTCCTGCAGCTGCCTATTGGCCTTCCGCGTGTTGCTCATCATCCACATGATCATGGCCACCAGCACGGTGAGCCTGTTGATGCGGCACATTAGTTTCTTCTGCGAGGTGTCGCCCACCAACGCGGTATCGTCTTCCGACGAGGATGGTGACAGTGTGTTCAGTGTGGTCGTGTCGTAGCTAAAGGTACTCAAGCGTTCAGAGACTGCGGATTTTACGCTGGGGTTGGATATCTTTCGAGTATCACCGCTCATCAATACTTCTCGCGGTTTCGTCGTTTTCAAGGTTTGGATGGCCTCGGAAATGAAGTTTACTGTATGTAACAGGAAGAAGTTTTACTCTCTAACATCAAACTATTAGGATTGACTGAAACTTACTAGTGGCCTCCTTGCATATGCCAATGGTGAGGATGCTGGAGCGGTTGGTGGAGTTTATTAAGTAGGTGGCATTTTGTATAAAGTTATCGAACAGGATCTTCTCGAACTGGAACATAGTGGTCATCAGCTCGAAGTACTGCTTAAAGGATGTGCGCTTTAGAAAGCTGTTGGCAATCGCTGGCTCATCCTCCACCTTCTTGAATGCTAGCACGGATGCCTTAAGCTTCTTGCCAAGCAACCGTGTCCAGAAAATGGCACTTATCTTCGCCGGTTGGTGCTTGGCCATGGGCGGACTTTTTTTCAGTTTCTGCGGATAATTAATTACATTAAAATTTTACTTTCTATCATAAAAGTAAGGACCTACCGTGAAAACCCGATCAACGGCATTAATCTCGGTCACAAAGAAGCGCAGGAGGTTCTCGTGCTTGGTGGCCACAAACTCCTGCAGAGCCTTCCTAGTATCGATGTTCATGGCATTCGTGACCAGATCCAGACCCTTCTCCGAGGACAGCAGCGAGTTGATGCTCTGGTCAATCACGTTCTTTGCCTCGTTCTCCACGCTCTCAAGCCGCTTGTTGAACTGCTCCAGCGAGTACTCCCAGTTCTCCCAGTTGCCCGGCCTGAACATGTCATAGTCAACGCTCTTGATCAGATCGTCGAGCATGCGATACACCTTGCGCATCAGATTGTCCACGATCGTGGGATCCGCAATGCAAGCCTTCAGCCGGTGTCCAAAGAGATTCTCATACTGGACAAACACCCTTCCCACATAGGCAATATCCACGGCCACACGGTGGATGTGATTCACCTCATTGAAGAGAGCCACGCGGTCGAATTCCCAGCGGGAGCCAGCCCCCGAGTCCTCGATGTGCTGGCGACTCAGCTTGTAGGCCTGCTTCCAGCAGCGCAGCAGATTGGCACAGCTGGTGGCCGTTTCGTGGGTGTACGTGGCCGAGTATCTGTTTATTATAATAGGAAATTAGTGAGCAATAGCGAAATAATACTTTTATGCACTTTACTCACTTGAAAATGTTCTCAAAGTTAATGATGCCCTTCACCTTTTGAACGAAGACATTGGATATCTGGCAGAGGAGGACCTGCATCTCGGGATCGCGGCAGAAGTGACTGGACATGGTCCAGATGTGTCGCAGACCCACCATAATATTGGGTATCTGCAGCACCACCATCTTGAAGCTCTCATAGCTGCGGACTTTCTATAATACACAAAAATAAATGAAGAATTGCTTATTATTTTGCGGAAACTTAAAAAGCGAAGAATTATGGCAGCCCTTGCGGTTCCGAAAGCGATTCTCTGCGAACTAGTAGTTCCGATTAAATAATAACGTTCAGATAACTTAAGAGTTGTCATCGCTTTTACTCATGTATTATACGGAAAAGTATGTAATAATGGATTTTACTTTTAATTTCAGTATACATTAATACATGATAAAAATATACCGCATCTGTAGTAGAGTTGTTGTATTGTTTTGACAACCTTTGGATTAATTTAGATCTGCTTGTCATGCATTATAATTGTCAAAATTGTCATTCGCATATTTTTTGTTAAGGATAAGCATTGATAGAATATACAAATTTAAGCAACTCAATTAAAGTAATAGTAAAATATTCAAAATTAAGCAAAAGAATGTAAGTGTATTAACCAAAATAATAATTGCATAAGAAACCCGTACTCACCTCCAGATAATCCGTAATGGTGCCCAGATAATCGGAGTTCTCCTTGGCCAACTTGAATCTGGCCTCAGTCGTCTCGACAATTTTATGCCACTCGACCAATACCGGCGACTTGTCGTCCTCCAAACGCTGCAGCACGGCCACCACAAACTCCGTCTTCAGTTGCTCCAGCGTCCCGTAGAGCTCCACCTCCATCTTGTGCCAGTAGCGGTACTCGGCCATCGGCGTAAAGTCGTCCAGCTTGGCGTCAGTCAGGGCCTTCATCGTCTTCTTGAGGTACTTAATCCAGCCGTCGACGACCTCCTCCAGTTGTTGCTGGCTGTACGTTATCACCAGATCCATCCTCTTCGGGTCCACGGGCACCCGGATGATGGCGTCCTCGAACTCGGTCTCCTCCTGACCCGGCAGTATGTAGGACGAGGGCAGGCTGAATGCCCAGACGATGTGGTTGATGGTCCACGTGATTTCGCCCTGGAAGTCCTCGATCTCCTGGAGTATCCGTCTCTGGATGGGCGTAATGCGCGGCGGTGTGGCCTCCTCGGCGGCGTGCTCGGCCTCCACCTTGGCCTTGGTCTCGCTGAGCATCTTCTCCCAGCGCTGGGCGATGGTCAGCTTCTCGGGCTTGACAACCACTGCAAATAAATAGGACAAATCGAATTAGTAATTGTTTAGGGCGTGTTAAATTGTACGATAATTCCAAATTATGAAATAGAGTTCCTTTATCCAAATTTATGTTAAAAAGTAATCCCTGTTCGATTGATTTATGCACTAACCTTCTTCTTCGGAGGAGGACAAGTGGGTTATATTTATGGCTTCTCCTTGGGAATCCTCCTCCTCCTCTGTGGGCTGTGTCTCCGGCTTCTTGGCCTTCGCCTTTTTGGCCGCCGCCTCCATTTCCTTCTTCTTCCTGCCGCAGAACAAAAAAGGAGCAGAAGGAGTCGCAAATAAACAAACAAACACAATTAACGACGGCCGGCATGCAAAATTAACACAAAGCGTAATGAAAGGCCCCCCGATAAGCAAAATGAGCAACAAATACGAGGGGCCTCCGGACAACAAAGCGTAACAAAGGCTACTCCGCTGGACACGGGCGTCGACAAGGACCCAACTCCGGGCTCCAGCTCCGGGCTGCGACTGCGTTGGCATTTTTTAATCTGCAGAGGCTCGAAAGGCGAAAAAACAAGAAAAAATAAAATAAACCCGAAATGAAAGGGGGAAAAATTTAACAGTGGCGGTCAAGTGGCATTCGCCATTCGCCATTCGCGAGGCGGCAATGAGAGGCCAATGCAAGGATGAATGAGGCGCGCCAGGAAGTGCCATAAATGCTGCCTGCCAAACAAATGGAAAAATGGCCAGAAGACAACACACAGCGACGACAACGGCTATGGTGGCGCCTCGCCTCGCTGCCGTTGATGGTAGCATGAAATCCGATTAAAAATAAAAATTTCTTATCGGATGCGCTGTAATTTATGTGCGAAAAGGGTTCTGCAGGAGCGGCAGGATAAAAAAGGCAACTGTGGCCGATGCTGCTGCGATGGTAACCAGCGATAAACGCAAAACAAAGGCAAACAGAAAATTTGCACCAAAAAAATCAAGGGAAAAAAGAAACAGAAAGGGAGCCGGAGCCGGGCCAGAGCCGGAGAAAAAAGAAAGCCCACATTCACAATCGGAGCCAGTCACTCTCCACTCCGGCAGCTCGAAACCAATAAAGCGCGGGAGCAGCAGCAGCCCTCCAACAGGGCTCCGCGTATCTGCAATCGGAGGAAGGGACCCGGGAGCCAGCGGAGCAGCAAATGCCGCTCGCTCTGCCTTTGTTAAAAGTTAAATACTTTTGTTCTTTAAGCGCTTTCAAACGAAATTCCGATGGTTTGGATAGCTCCAATAGACCCGGTCCCGATTCCTTGGCCTCGCTGGATATATCCTCGCCGGCATCGCCCGCTCCACCGCCGCTACCTCCAGCTTGCCCCTCATAACTGTCCATTTGCTGGCTGTCCGCTGTGGCCGGTTCGCGAAATTGATATTGAATGGCTTTTTTGTAAACCTGCAACGGAGGTGGAGATGGAAACAAGTGCATATGTACAATGGAATCAAAGATGGAGTGCCTGGGGCTGCGGGGCCTGCGGTCTGTTCAGACTTTCTAATTGATTCGCTGCCCGAAAAAACAGAGTTTTCGCAAAAATTTTCCAATTTATTTTCATGCTAAGCTAATATTATGGCAGCGGACCGCAGAATTCGCAAGGCCGCGTCTTGGGCGGCAGCCTAATGGAAACCGCAGCCCATTTTGGGGCCTATGATGAAGCAATTTGCGTTGGCGGTCACCGCTCCAGGCTCGGTTCAGTAGGCGTGATGCCACGCCCCCTGAAAACCCCACCCCCAAAAACACCAGAAAATCCAACCGCCAAAGCTTCAAGAGCCGCTCAGTGAAGCGGAAAAATCTTGCGGCACAGCGGGCATTTTGATAGATGACTGCCTTGTTTCGGGAATTAATTACAATTCGTCACAACATTTTGTTTTTGCGGTTGGAGAATGGACCCCGAGGACGAGGGAAGGACATCCGGGAAGGACAAGCGGACGAGTGAGAAGGCTTGAAACAATGGAGATGGCCTTAAAGTCGTTGATTGATTGAACAACGGTTTATGGTGTGTGAAATGAGCGAGTCGGGTGCAAATTTGAGTGATTTTGGTTTTCGTCGAATTGCTGATGCGTCTTTTAATGTCCGATTACGGCGGACTGTCCGGGACTCCGGACCATGGAGGCTTACCAGGTTTAAGTCGTCGCGCAGCGAGTTGATAAGTGACCCTCGCACAGTGCCTATCAGGAAGTACAGCGGCATTTCCGCGAAGCATTTCGATACCTCATTGAACCACGCTGAAAGGACATTAAGGTTAACAAATTACATGGATGACAAAATTGATGAGTTATAAAAGGGCAGTCATAAAAGCGTTTGAACCGCATTCTTTTAGAGAATGTTTTTGTACATTTTAGAACAATATTCTCAAATATATTCTTTAAATCTTTTAACAATATATACTTCAATATTTGTTTATTTTTAATTATTAATTATATATAGAAAAAAAATTTTAAATATGTAGAATTAACAGGAAGTCAAACAACTTCATCAAAATAATAGCAAGAAATGAAGTTAAATTTGGACGATGTATCGATGGTTAATAATAGTTTTTCGCGTTGTTAAAGTACAATTTAGTACAATCACTTGCTCATCCTTTTTAGTTTGTTTCAATTATAATTTCTCCTAATATACAATTTCGTTAATGTTAATTTGGTTTATCTTTTTTTAATGATTGATTTTATGAAGTGCTACTCACGAATCTCCCTCCTGTTCTTCCGTGTTATATAGACATATTTTATTTTCGGATCGAGGTCCTCGGACTGCAGCTCCCCAAAGTGACAGTGTAGTTGCGGAGTCTTCACATATGCGGGTACGAGTTTCTGTAATTTAACGCATTTTTAGTGAATTCTTTTCATTTGTATTTGGATTTTAATTTGCTGGCTGAGAACCACCTAAGAGCTGTTTTCAATTAAGGACGTCTCCAGTGCTTACCTTCACCTCCACGTAGACCGGCACGTAGCTGGGCAGCTTCTTCTTCTTGCTTCTTCCTTTTGGGGGGGGAGCGGAAGGGGAGAGAAGGATGCAGGATGCAGTGCATTAGCAGGGTGCGAAATGGGCGTGTCAAAACGGAGCTGGCGAATGCAGCGCCGCGATTACGACTGTGATTGTGATTGAGATTGATGGGACGGAACAAAGTGCAGTGGCGGTGGAATTTGCATTGTGGCAACTAGCTCCGGCTCCTCCATTTGAATGCAATGAATGAGCCGGCGAAACTTTGCTCCTATCTCTGGGACAGGCAATGCGGAATCAAATGAGTTGGCTCCGCTGACGCTCCGCCGCTCCTTCCGCCGAGCAGTTTCAAATTAAAAGTTACAAAAGAAATGAATTTCAGCGCGGGCCAACGAAAATGAGGCCCTTAAATATTTATGATGTGAAGTGGGCAGCGCGAATCAAAGTGTGGACCAAGATTTTCGTTTGATATTAAGTTTGGACGGGCTAAAAATTTATGCATCGCTAAGAATGGAGAATGGCGAGTGAAATGGAGGAGGAACAAAACGGGGGAAAACTAAAACTTTGAAATTAAAATCTTTTTCTGGACAGGCACAAAGGAAAACTCATACAGCAATGCATCATATTTACCGTTTTCCGTATCGGAGCTGGCTGTAAAAATTAATGTAAAGCGTGTTTATACATATGGGGAAGAGAGGCAAGACTAAGAACTGGTACATGTCGAAATTAGGTTAATTAATTCCTTTTTTCAAGTGTTCTTTAAAATTATTAAAATCGTTTCTGATGTCTGAGAGCTAGTTGTGAAGAATGAACCTTCTTAAAAGGACTTTATCACACTTTAACACCTTACAGATCCTATAGAACTGTTTAAGGAATCAATTAAACTTTTTAACCAAAAGCACCAGAAGTCAAGTTCTACTCACGTCGCGATCGAGCTGAGCTCTTGGCGCTGCCTGCCACTGTGGCTTCCTCCTCGCCTTCCATCTCACCCTCCACCTCGGCATCTGTGGTCTCGCCGCCCGTGTATGTGGCATCCTCGTTGTGCTCTGGATCGCCACTTGCAGGGGCAGCTGCCTCGTCGTTGGCCGTATCCTGGCCGCCTTTCTTGCGTCCCTTTCCTGCGGCTGCTGCTCCAGCGGCTTTGCCGGTTGACTTGCCGCCTGCCATCCGGCCGCCATCGCCCTTTTTCTTGCCCTTTCCCTTCTTCTCGGGCACTGAGATCTTCGACGGGCGGGGCACCTCTTCCAGCACTGTGATTTCCTCCTCTATCAGCTTGTCGTAGAAGGTGCGCCAAAAGAACATGACCACATAGGGCAGGTCGATCTGTGATTCGTAGCGCCGTTGGAAGAAGGCCTCCACGGCGGGCATATTCTGTCGGATCAGGGAGTTCACGTAGATGGGATCAAAGACTCCCAGCTGATTGGAAATGAGGGTCTTCAGCCAGACGACGCGGGGCTCGTCATTGCTCATGGTAACCGTCGAGGCGTGCTCGCTGTCATGTGCCATGCTCTCCGAGGGGGAGTGGGAGCTGGCGTCGAGCTCCTTCTGCGACATTTTCTGGCCGGAAGAGAGCTGGTCGTGGCTTATTTGAATAGGTTCTTGTGTAAGTGGTTTGTGCGTGGTTGGCGGGTTCTGTTTCTGTTCCTGGTTGTGGGTCCTTTGCTTGCTCTCTTTGCTTGTTTGCTGGCCGCCTCCTGCTTATCAAACGTTTACCTTGATTTCGTTGGATTTCTTGGTTCGCAGCCGGAGACCCGATGCCTGGCTGCCAACCTGGCGGATGCGCAACCACCTTTCCGTTTTTGTTGTTCTTTCAATCAATTTCAGCTACCGCTGTGCAGTTGCGTTCGTTTCGCCGCTCGTGTTTACTTCTGGGCGTCTGCAAATCCTTTTGTGTATCCCAGGACAACAGCTGCGGCTGCAACTGCGACGCGACGCGGCGCGGCGGAGACGGTGGCGGTGGTGGTGGCCGTGCCAACTGGCAGGCAGCCCGTCTAAGAGCAAATATGAATGCCTTGAAATGATGCCTTTGGCTCACGGAACCACACGCTTACAACCACACACGCACACGGATACGAAATTTGTTAACAACGTTTGATGAAAGATATTTTCATTTCCTCGCCTCCGTCTCGAGAATGTGGCCGGGTTGCTTTGATTCGAATAAACTTGTGTTGTTTATGTTGCTTGTTTTGATTCCGCATCCCGGTTATTGCTGTTGCCTTGGCTGTTGTTAGGTTAACCCACCCACCCAGGCGCCACCACCCCCTCGATTTAATGTAATTTTCTACCGCTCCTGCCCCGCATCGCCTTGGATACCTGTCAGCTGCAACATGCAACAGTCGAATGGCATTGCTGGCAAAATGTTTAGCCCCTCGAACCTTTTGCACCACAAGAAAAAGTTAAGAAAAACAAAGTGTATGCAGAGTTTATTAATCTTAAGGAAATCGTATTTAAAGCTTACTATTTCCAAACATGAAACAATTTACCAAAATTCAATGTTTAATGTTGCCAGGTTCATAGATAGTTTATAAACTCATGTTGTACTTATTAAATTCTTTTGAATATTCAAGCTCATTCTTTATCAAACTTTTCCCTTCTTGTAGACCACTTAAAGAACTTTCTATGTACACATTTTTTTCGAGTGCACCCAGTTATGAAGCGCACGCCGTTGCGTAAACAAAACACGCAGCTCTGACTTAATGGCTATGCACATTAGCAACGTGCCAGGGACGTTGCCGCTTTGCCGCAGTTGTTAGTTGCCAGGGCGTGTGGGCTACGGGCAACCGGGCTGCCGGGCTACCGGCCAGGTCAAGTAGCCTGGGAACGTGGTCGCTGGCTCAATAACTGTATAAGACCATAAATGGAAATATTTACTCGGCACCGTCAACACGGCAAAGTGAGTGGCTGCAGTAAGTGAGTGGCGGCTGTTGGGGGCGGGCTAAGTTGGCTAAGTGCAAGTGCAAAAGTCAACTTTGCCATTTGAAATTGCCTAACAACCGACTGGCAAGCTCTTTGATGACTTTACTTAAAGTGCATATAGCCCGTTTCCACCGTCGTGATTCCCCCAACAAAGTTCAGAGTCAATCAAGGTGAGGCACCCAATAAAGGTGATTGAGAAATCAATTCCAGGGGATGCCATTGATTTTTCATTAATTCAATGATTAGTTCTTAGATAAATTCTAAGATTTTCACATGCTCGGGAAACTGGTTATCTGGGTAATGTATTTTTTAATAGACTGGCACACATACACTGGGGGAAAGAGGATTATTATATACTAAATTAGATATATAATCTAGCATATTGTGTTCAAGTTCAAAAAAGGCATAAGCTAATATTTAACCAGGGATCCAGTCTTTTAATAATAATCTTCCTTCAGAATTTGAAAGATATTTGCAACTAATATACAATAATATATTATATAGTATGAGTAAACCTGTATTTATGTGCCAGTAATCCAAGTAAGAAGTCAGTTTTAACTTCTCACAGATCTCAGCATTCGAATCGTTCCAATCAATTCAAATTTAAAATATTCTTCGTCTGTACCTAAGGTGCTTGCTGATATTTCCTTAGAACCTCGTCCTTCGCCCACCCAATTGCCTTGATCTATCGAAGCCGTCGGAGCGAGGACAAGCCAGCTCAATACTAATTAAAATAAATGAACATTTACCTTCACACACACACACATACACCTGGGTGTGGTGGGTGGTTGAGAGAGTGCGAAAGATTAGGTGACGAGCCAGGGGCAACGGAGACATCATTAAAATGCATGGTTCAAACGGTGCGTATACTTAATATAGATTGGATTGAGAGTGTGTGGACGGAAGGGAGGCAGGCGGGGAAGGGAAGGAAGTGCCTGGATGAGTTGGCTCCTTCGTTCGCTTGCGGTGACTGTAATCTTTATGCGTCATGTTTTTATTTGTATTTATTATTGCGTCTGCGAAGAGAGAGCGGAGTAGCGAGAAGAGCACACTTTGTTTGCAGGTGAAATATTCCACGCATCTAGCGAAATGAGAATTTATTGACTTCGCTTGGCATAGGGATGTTTCCAGGAATATTTTTAAGATGTTTCCGAAATAAAATAAAATAAATATTAACTTATTTAAAGTAAATATTAATAGATTTGTAATTAATATTAGATCATTATGTATTTTATGGCCAACTTAATACTTATTTTATCTAAGAGTATAATATGAAAATGTTGTTTCCACAAAGTTTGACTGGGAAGAGAATTCTTAATAATAAATTAAACAAAAATAAATGTATTTCAAGAAGCCTTTGTTCTTTATTAAAAACAATTTGACTACGTTATTCGCATGTAGACAAAGTTTATATGATCTATAAAGTTAGTTTCATGATCTCTCGCTTCACTTCACCTTGAAGCCATACGAATTTCCTATCATTATCCTGCGGAAATGCCCCAATGTGCGTTTCTGTGGGTATGTCTGTGTGTGTGTGTCGTTCCTATAAGTGTCTCTGTTTGCGTAGCGACGTTTCCGCTCCCAGTCCTGCCGATGCTGCACCCCCGCCAGCACCCGCGGCACACCATTCATCCCACTGCATATTTATCTACGTCACACGGGTTTGATAAACACTGCGTGGCTTCGAGACAACTCGAACGCGCTCTGCCTTTGCCTCTCGTCTGTTTGCATATGTGCTTAATAACTTTTAAATGATGCCGGGCCAGGCCGGGCCGGGGCGGGACGGGGCGGGGCGTGCCTTTGAGAGAGCGGAGCGGAGCCAAGCTGGAGCGTGTGCCAAGGCGGCAGTGTGCTCGGGGCCAGACGCCGTAATTAGTGCCGAATGTGCAGCAGCAATCTCGCAGCGCGCATTCATCGAAGTCAAGCCCGGGGCTATCTTTCTTACTTTACAAATATGTAATGGATGTGCAGTAAAGGGAATATGTAATTCTAAGGCTTCATATTAAAGACTACTAAATTTAAAATCCTTAAGAGCATTAGTATCTCAGCTGCCCTCGGACGATAGGCAAAAATCTCTCGGACTCCCCGCACACTCGTTTCCATGGTGCTTCCAGTGGGCCATTGTTTGGCCAGGTGAGCATTTGGAAAATGGATATAAACAGTTTTGGAAAAGCCCATAATTGATAGGGGAGGTGCGGCAGTCAGTCCCTCACTTCAATATGCATGCGAGGATGCCTGGGATCCGGCAGCAGGCCAGATACAAAAGCAGCTGGAAATGACCAGGTGCGGTCAGGCATCCTGCCTGCCTGCCTGCTGGATGCAGTGTGCAAAGCCGAAATCTGAGCCGACCCGGTTTGTGTTAATTAATAAACGGAGCCTGCTTTAAGACGACGCCTGCCATGTCCGATGCAATGACCAATGCCCAGCCGAAACCGAAGCCCATGGAGTAACCACAACGATTGCAATGCAGTTTTGTCTGCCACAAAGCTGAATTCCAGCAACTGGCAGATACAGCTTTGCGGATACTTAACGAGGAGGAGGAGGCGGATCGGGCCAATATGGAGCGATGACCTCAAAGCCGTGTAATTGGCCGGCGATGCACCATGGACCCGGTGCGATCCCTTTGAGCGTTTGCCAAATTCCGCATTTTTGAAGTAATAAAGCGCAGGTCAATCGAAGCTGGCGAAAGGTTTGGCGTGTGTGTGTGTGTCTGCACCACACACTTTGACGAGTGTATGTGTGTGTGTGTTGTGGTAAGCAGTTACACCAGTTAACAGGATTTTTGAAACGAATGTGAGCATTAGAATGATGAGTACTTAAATCTATACTAAGGGGTTGAGAGAGATCGAAATTCGACCTACTTTTGCAAATTTATAGATAGAAAAATGGATAGATAGATAGATAGATAGATGGATAGATAGATAGATAGATAGATGGATAGATAGATGGATAGATAGATAGATAGATAGATAGATGATAGATAGATAGATGATAGATAGATAGATAGATAGATAGATAGATAGAAACATTTTACAGGGAGAAATAATTAAAATCGAAGTAAACATTAACTTATTCGGCATTATTTATCCCAAAGCTGTTAATTGTTAATAAAAGATTCTGAAAAATATGTATGCTTATTATGATAACTTTAGTAATTTCCTAGTTAGTTTAGTTTGTTTTAGTGCTTGCGTTAATTGCTTTTACTAAATCTCCTTACTTATCTATACGTTCTTTCTCTAAAAATTCTGTAAATCAAAGCTTTGCAGTGCTCTGTAGGAGACTTTTCCGATTTGGGGAGCTGCTCCTCGTTCTGAAACAACATTTGATATGCCCTTTAGAGCTCTGGCTAATTAACATGGCCCGATTGCAGAGTTATTGCCATTTACTCTACCTCTACCTACCCCACTCCCTTGGAGTTTTGGCACAGAAAAAATAAAACCAGAGTTCCTCTGTCTTCAACAATATTATATTATACCGTCTCCCAACCCAACTCATTCGCATAAGCAAAGCCAAGTTTTTGGCCACAGTTGGTAAGTTTTTCCGACTGCCTCAAGTTTTATCATATTTTTGCAGAGTCAAATCTCGGCAGAAGAGTCTTCGCTGCTCTCGGTTCTCCGTTCAATTTGCATACAGAGTTTGAGCATTATTTTTATTTACCTGATTCAGCGCTGATTTATGATTTTATCGTGAAAACTACAGAGCTGGCGAGCGGGACGGGGAAGGGCGCGGCGAAGGCAAGCAAAGCAGAGCTCACGGAAAGTCAATTGAAATGCAAACGTGGCCAGTGGGTTGCCTTCCGGTGTCCGGGTACTGCCGGATTGGTGGATGGTTGGATGGCTGGATGGCTGGATGGCTGGATGGCTGGATTGCTGGATGGAGTGGCGTCGCGCTCCTCCATTGTTTGTGTGCGGAGGAGCTGCGTTTGCCATAACTCAAAGCCGGAGCTTTGTTGCCCACCAATTGCCCGGGCGTCACGTGTTTTCATTTGGCGCCTCCCGCCAAGTGCTTGCGGGAATTGTCACGTCACAGGAAGTTGCAGGCGACGTCATTGACTCATAAATAAAGTTAGAGCCACAAGGAGAGCGTTGCTGGCAGGGATTGGTTTCGGTTTAGAGCTGGATGGACGTACCAATAGCTTTGATACAATTTCGACCGAGCATCGACTAGGCGGATGTGCCCAGAATGCAATCCAAGAATACATCAAATACATTCTTGCAACGGATGGCCGTCATTGTTCTTCTTGGACTAATTAAGACGTTGTGTCGTGTGGTCTATACTCAACGGAGAAATCACTATAAATTAGATTTAATCTTGTCATCTAAATAGGATGTTTAAGCCAAGAAAATCAGTTTAAAAATTAAGTGGTCCTGTGCAGAGCTCAAACCGGAGAGGTATTTAATCAACTTCTTGTGATTTAATAAAATTTAAATTGAAGAATGTTGCAATTAGAATTTTAGTTCTATGTCGATTTTATTTTCGTTCAATTTAAAATTAGGGTTTGGGTGTTAAAGAAATGTTTTTGCTCCGCAGAAAATAGCTAAAAATAAATCAAAAATGGAAAGGAAAAATAATATTTGCCTTTATAATTTCTCACAAAAACTCCTGGCACTTTTTTCATCAGTTTCGAACTGAATTTAATTTTCCGTGAACAGTGCAGACGTCCCAATATGTGGGTGCGGACTACTAGCACAATTCGCGCAGTTAAACACGTCAATAAGTTATGGCGCTTGTTTGGGCGCGGGTGAATCAGAAGTCAGGTGCGTAAATGCTCCGGGGCGGGCTGTCAGTCAAAGCTGCCAGCGGCAGCTTCTCGAGATGTGCAGCTGGAGCCGGAGCAGGGTGTGTCCTGGCCAGGCGGCAGCCGTCATGTGGCTGTTCCATTAAAATATGCAAGCAATATTGCGGCATAAAAACACACGAAATTATACAAAAGTCGGGCAAACGAGCGCGCACACACATGCACTACGGGGCGAGGCAATGTCAGGGTGAATTTTTCATAATTTCCAACGTACGGGGGTGGAGAGGCAGTGAAATATTCTGCAATATTTAACAGACGCAGCGGAGGACGCGGCTCCTGCTCCCGATGCTTCTGCTGGTGCTGCTGCTGCAGTTGTCAGGCGGGGATGGCTAGGATCGAGTGGTTACCAGAGACAGGCGGACAACGAGCACATTGAAAGCGCATTTATTTGTCACTTGTCAGGCGGCGTAACGTTGCATCCTGGGCCAACTGGCATTTTATAATTCCCGAATGTTTTCCTGGCTCCGCCTTGCCCGGAGTCGTTGAGAAATTTCACTTGATTGTCTGTCGGATAGGAAAGCACGAGAAAAAATTAAAGACACTTCAATATTTAAAGATTGCCTTCCAGAAAAAAAATTCTTATTGAAAAAAAAATCAAAATAAAAATTTAAATGAGCAATTTTTGTCTCAATAAGCTTTCTTAAAAGCAATGAATTTCCCACATTTAATTTGTTTTCTTCCAGTGCATCACCACACACTCACACGCACACTCTGTAGGTGCGGTTTGGCGGGCTGGACATGGGCTGAACTTTTATTAATTACCTGCATGTGGCGGGCAGCGGTCGAGCGGCGGTCGGCGGGCGGTCTGTCTGCCTGCCAGTCTCTGGCGAATGGCGGATGGCGCACGCGGCGTATGAGTTATATGCTGGGGACACTTGCGCGTCGAAGGCTGTTTTCATTTAATTTCATGTTTCAATTTTCAAGCAATTAACGCATAAAAGGCCGAACGCTCGCTGCCTTGGCCAAATAATTGACCAAGATGGAAAACAGTCAGCTGCAATTTCATATGCAAATGGCCGCGGGGAGCGAGATAAACCAAAAACAAAAAAAGAGGAAAAACAAAAAAAAACCGAAATAAAAAATAAAGGAATATGGTTAGCTGTTGGTGGAAATGCATTTCCCCAGCGGGTCTGGGATGCCTTTCCGTGGGGCGTCTGTTTTTTTCTAATAAATGAAGTGAAAATGTTTTCAGCAAACAAATTTATGGGGCGTGCAGCATCGAAATTATGATAAAAGATTGAAGTGTGTGCATGTGAGCGTTGCTATATAAAGCAAATATGCGCAATTTCGTGTTCTGGCAGACTGGCTGCCTCGGAACCAAAAGTGGCGCGTACTCAAACGTAAAATGTTTGTTTGCGGCTGCTAAAGGGGCAGGTAGGGGGGTATGTAAGGGGTATGTATGGGGTATTCCCCAACCCATTTCCATTCCCATTCCCTGAACCCATCGTTCCTTCCTCTCCCTCTCGCCAGCAATGTGCACACATCAATCACAGTGCCGGAACCAAAAGAACAGAAAAAATTAAATAAAAAACCAGTGAGAATTTTCGGGAATCTAAAGATGCATGGTGCCTGTATCTGTACATTCATAACTACAGCGGAGTGGAAAAATAAATATGATGCCGCTCGGCAAACACAGCCATATGCACACACACACACACACACTCGCACACACACAGAGAAAGAAAGCCACGCTAATTTCCGTCACGTTGAGCATACAAAGGAGCGGCAAGGCACGTGAGGCAGCCAAAGAACACTGCACGGAGAGCAAAAATTGCTTGCAAATTTTTGGGATAACAATCGAGAGTTGGGGAAATTTTAGAACTCTGGTTTTCATAGAATTTGTTGGCATATTTAAAATGGATTTTCCAGATTTTAAAATAATTTTATTTGACTCAAAAGTAGTCCTATTAATAAAGCTTCGGAGTAAGTAGGTATTGAATGTATAAATAACTTTTTTAATTTCTGTTATAGATTATTATGTAATAATTTCAATACTCAATTTCTATTTTATTTAACTCTGACTGAGAACAAGATGAGATTATAATTTTAATAACACAAAAAATATGGTTTTGAAGATGTTCTGACATCGCTGAGCATATAAAACTTATATTCACATTTACTTTAATTTTTCTTTTCAAAAGAAATAACTTATATTTTTATATTTTGTTATATAAGTAGGTATAATAAATACTCTTATTTTCCCCACGTGCAGCCATGTGGCAAAAGTCGACTTGGAAGAGCAGGTTCTTTCGAATGGAGAATCGGCCAGAGATGTGTGTGTGTGAAAGGCAATGGCTAAAAATTCAGGAAACTTCAAAGGCAGCGGACATCGACATCGACTGCATTGGCAGTGGCGTAACAATCGGGGCCAAGAACTGCAGCTGCGTGTATCTGAAGGCAACAGCAGCAGTCACCTTGACTGCTGTTGGAAATTCGTCACAAAAGAAAATGGCGTGGAAATGTTATGCTTGTCGGGGCGGACATTCTGCTCCTCCCCTTCTCAGCATAAGCTTGACAATTTCCGGGGCTTTCCCCAAAACCCGAATATAGTTTTCAATTAGCTTACATCTGGAAGAAACTACACACTTTCGATATTCGGCCAATTTCTGTTTCTGTTTCTGATGGGAAGAGACCTCAGAGATAGGCGGTCATGCAAATTGAATGCATTTAGCTGCTTGCAACTCCTCTGCTGAGGCAGAACTTTTCCACTTTGGCTCTGATGAATGTTTCGAGGCAAGACGACATGCAGGTAACTACATAAGCAGGTGCGGGATGGAAGAAAATCGGTCGAAACTTATTTTGGGCAAACTTAAAATAACACAAAACACTCTTTAAGTTGGCCAAACTAAACGCCGGGTAACGAGTTTGCTCAGCAACTTAAGCACACCTATAAAAATTCAACTTTCATTTCCGAAAAACCAGGCGGTAGCATGTAAAACACCTTCAACAAAAAAGGGAAAGAGGGGGGAGCGGGTGGGACAGCACTCTTTGCCAACTGGTGAAGCGTGCAGCGTGTAAACGAGAGCTCTGTGAGGAATCCAGTGACTTTCAACTGTGATTTTCAACTTAATTAATTAAAAGCAAATTAAAAGTTTTAATCTCTGTGCTACAAATTGTTGCTGGAAGAGGGCCTCGCCTCGCCTCGCTTCGCCCCGGCTCGCCCACTTGCCCTGCCAAAAAAGCGCCTACAACATTATTCCCGTTGAAGAAGGCTCCACTGATGAGCAAAAATAATAAACTGTGGCTGCCTCCGAGTTGCCTCTTCTTGTTGGCTGGGGAATCTGAAAACAATCGGGGGAAGCATCCGACAGCAACAAAGGAGTTCTTTCCGAGCGAAAGGGTTGAGTTTCCTAGGGCGTTGAGTGGGTCTGAGGGGTTGGTTTGGTTTCATAAGCCAGTGTAAGCAGATTTTATCTTAATTCAACGCAAAATTAACAAATTTCCAAGCCAAACAACGGCTGACAAAACAAGCAAAGTCAATTTGCCCAAACGATTGGTAATGCTTCCCTGCAAACTTTGCCCTCTGCCATTAGCCGAAGCACCTCCAGCCCCTGCACAGAGCAATAATATGCGTTTATTTGCCAGAATTGCGATTTGGAATACTGAATTTATTGCCTACGAGTCCGGCTTAAAGCTCTGCCATTTGATCAATGGCCCCGAATCAAAGCCAAACAGAATGCACGTAGCACGTAGCTGCAGCAGCATTATGGCAACGACATCGCCTCGACATCGCCATCGTCATCGCCGGCGCCTTCACCTTCTGGCTCTGAATTTCCGACATCCCTGGCTGCTGCTAAACGTCACTTGCTGAATTTATGACGCACTGTCGCCTCCGAGAGCTGCATTCATCACGTTTCCGTCAGCTGCATGTCCAAGGCGTCGGATGGTTGTCATAAAAGATGCTCATCATCAGTTTTTGGGGCGTTCTCCTTCGACTGGCGCTGCCATAAAGCGTTTCTGGCCACGACCACGCCTGAAATAGGACCGAAACCATGAATATATAGTAATCCCCTTTCGGCGAAAATCTGTTTCTTCCGCTAATTGCGCGGCCATAAATCCATAGGCTGTCTCGATTTGAGGGCGTGGCCGGCAGCGTCTTGTTTTGCATTTGCGAAATGAAAACACAGTGCCGGCCAAGAGAATCGCCAGGCCTGCCAAGTACACGTCGATTTCAGCAATGGGCGCCGGGAAAGTGCACTGGGAGAAATATTGGTATATAATATATTTTTAGTAATTAGTAAAATGTATTTTTATTCTTTCCTATCAGTGCTGATTTTTAGAGAACTAAAATGTCTAAGAAGAGTAATGTTTTAATAAATGCTTTAATTAATCTAAATGATTATCAATTTCAATATAATTTCTTAAATTAAGGGAACTTATTTAATTGCTTTCATATAAACTGAACTTTACACTTACTAAAATATATGTAAAGTTCTTTTCATAGGCAAGTAGTGAATCTTTTAAGTTTTCAACACGTTTTTACTTAATAAGAATTTTATATTTTTTGGTTCTCTTTAGAAGAACAACCTTGCCTTGCCATTAATGATTCAAACATTAAAAGCATTTTTGCTCTCAAAGAGCTATAAACCGATTAAAAAGTTTCCTAAACGCATTATTACCACTAAATTCCATACATATTCCCCAATGTTAATCCACAAGTTTATAATTTCGGTTTGATCCTTTTTGAACCCCATTGAAGTAGGTAAATATTATTTTCCTTTTTTGCTCTCTGCATTTATTTGCAACATTTTATTGTTGAGTTTTTGGCAGCGCCTGTCCTGTCCTGGCTCTTGTCTGATGTTGCCGCTGCTATGTTACTGCAGAAGCACTCGTAAATGTCATGCCGTGCATTTGCATTTCAATTTCCATTACAATTCGGGATGCCAGTCGGTCCGGACTGCGGACTGCGGACTCCGGGACAGCCCCGCCGCCCCCGTTCCGCTGCTGTTTGGCCGCGATTAGCGCGCTATAAATCCAAAAATGTTGCTGTATTTTAACAATGTTTTCGGGTTCGCCTGCCAGCCAGCCAGCCAGCCTGCTAGCCTGCTAGCCGCGCTGCCAATGGCCACTGTGTTTGCTGTTGTTAAATGCAGAAAAGACCATAAACCAAATCATTTGGCGCTGCCACGCCCCCCAAAGTGGAGGCTGTGAAACATTGTCCCGGCATTTTGAACGGAGAGAGTGTGGGCGAGATCAGGCTTCAAAATATGCAACTCATTTTGCTGATGTTTTTGGCCGAAGCGCTGGTGTATCCCCAGTATCCCAGTATCCCATTTGCATTATTTGTAGCCCGATACGCATTTAATTAAAATGGCGCATTTGAATTAGGATTGGTGTGGGCATATAAAGCTACCGGGATTAGCATCAGCTATAAAGTCCCGACATTTTTAAATCAAAAACACAAATCGGCAAAAGTTAAGTACATTATGGCAGCTTGTGGTTAAGAGTTTATAGAGGGAAATTGTATTTAAAGATAAGAAAAATCAAACTTATATTTATAAATCATGTTTTAAATTGTAATTAAGTAATATTTACAAAGATATTCTGCTATAAAAAGAGGAAAAAATCAACTTAAGTTGACTTCACATGACACACGCCATTCTTTGTCGCAATAGTTCCTCCCCAGCCTTGTTGCCGAGTGTAATTATAGTTGATTTACTCAGCAGAATAACCCATTTGCTTTCTTAGTGACTGTGTCAGCAGAACTGAAGTAGATTAAAGAAGCCGCTGAGGTCTCTTGTGTGCCTTGAGTTCCTTCGGCACGTCCGCGTGTTCGAAGCGTTTTGCCTACTCATTTTGCGTTACGCATACGCCGAGTGTGCGTGGAGCTCTTCGGCAATATGGTTACGTGTAAAACTTTAAACAGCACGATGACTGCACAATTACGGCAACTAACCGAGGGGCGTGGCTGCTGGGGGGTGGCAGTTCGGCAAAGGGGTAGTGGCAACTGCGGTTAGGTCTTGGCTGCAGCCAATGGCTTGTAAATAATACGAGCGCTTACCTGCGCTGCTGGGTTCCTGGGTCGCCGGGTCGCTGGGTCGCGGCCTCGCTGTACTAGATGGTGGCTTTGCCATTCTGTGGCCTTTGCCCCGTGCTGCCATGTGGCGGTGTTCCCGCTGTTGCAGCAACTAATTAAGACAAACTAACGGACGCGGCTAGGTGTGGCGCGCGTACGCTTAGGGGGTGTGAGCCTGATGTCCTTGAGAGCCAACTCGGCTCAAGGGCGAACGTGCATCCAAAGAAACGCAGTAAGCATAATGAATAACTTGAATATTAAAGCTAAATGGTCTTGAAAAAGTATGAACTAAATATACAGATTTCTACTAACTCAGTCTAATTTAATGTAACGTAATTAATTCTCTAATTAATTCTGTAGAAATATGAATACCTATGCTTTTTCTCCCACTGCACACCCTACGTGTTTTGATATATATGCTTTTGTTACAATCACAATGTGTTTACAAGGGAGGGGAGGCAGCGGCGAGCGAGTGTGTTGTGCGAGCTGGGCGCCAAGTGCACTTAATTTGTTTGCTTAATTTACAAAACATGAGACGCTGGCGATGCTCTGGTCCTGCTTCTGGTCCCAGGACCCCGGTTCTCTGTTCCCTGTTTCCCCGGTCGCAGGTCTCGGGTCTCTCAGGTCCTCCCCCCCTGTTGTGTGTTCAGCACTCGCCGGCTGTGTCAGCAGCGGTATCAGCAGCAGCTTCGGCTGGTGACTGGTAACTGGTAGCTGGTAGCTGGTAGCTGGTGTTGCATGTAAGTGCAGCTGTTGTTGGAAATGCGAGGAGAACAAGGACAAACTTCGACAGTGGCATCCTTGCGTGGCCCGGAGACCGTGTGTGTGTCCGTTAATAACGGGATCATTGCCTTAATTATGCACACCTAAAGTGCTTGACAAGTTACGCAAATTTTGACTCTTTAAGTGGAAAGGATAATTTTGAGGAGTGCAGACTTTAAAGGAGTTTTTCAAAACATGTCTGGAATAGCTAGCTTCCTAATAATTATTTTGAGTATTAAAATATTTGCGAAAATAACTTACTCACTTTAAGTCTTGATTAAGATTACTAGTTTAATCATGAAATTATAACTTTAAACCTCTTTAAATAAAAACACACCCTTGCTAGACATGAAAACAACCTTTTTGTACATTTTATATTATTTATTTATTTCGTCATATAATTCTTGCCATTATCGCATTTAATGTTGAGCTAAACTTCACGCCCACATCGGCCGGCGTGCGCTTTGTTGGATTTTGTGTGGTTTGATTTCGTTTGACCTTTTTGGCTTTGCTTAACTCCCATTAAATTATCCATAATTATGCATATTTAATATATAATTTCTCCTTGTTGTTGACTCGCTCTGCTCGGCTCTGTTGTATTATTTCCTCGTTTTCCTGTATTTAAGTTTGATTTTACATTTTATTATTAGTTTCGTTTTAGTTTAGTTAAGATTAGTTTGCGTTTCAGTTTATTTTGACCTGCCACAACTCGCTAAAATAACTTCGATTCGTTTTGTTTCGGGAGTTTTGTTTTGTTTTGTTTTGATTTACAATATGTTGCTTAATCGGCTTATAATTTATTTTTCAATTTCCCAATTTTCGTCACTTAGCTGGGAAATACATATAGGCAGAGCGCGATGTACATCTTGAATTTCTTTACCTTTTTTGTGAGCTTGCGCTGAGCATGACCCTCTAAAAATAGTCCTTTGGCCAAGGAGTTCGGATTTAAACTCTGAGTTCGTTCGGCAGAATATACTCTTAACATCATCCAACTAACTTGTACGCACTAAATTCTCTCTTGTCCTGACATTTATTACTCGATAAATATATATATTTGCGTTATTCGTTTAAATTTAGTCTAGAACAAAGTCCATCTTATGCCTCAACGGAAATTAAAATTTCAACAAATTGATACCGCAAATAAGCCACAATTGAAACGAAAACAAATCCAATTAAACTGAATTTGGCCGATATTCATTTTTGATTTTTTTCTTTTCTGCTATATTTAATTTAATTTGCGTTTTTTTTTTTGATTTCATCGATTTTTCATAAAGACTTAATTAGTTTGTATTTAACTTGTTCTTCTCAGCTTTAATTAATGTTTGCCTACACGCGGTCAGCTGCTCATGTGTGGGTCTCGTATTATTAATTTATTATTTTGTCTTTTTTATACTTTACAGTAATTATTTACATAACTTATGTGCCTAGGTTGCGGTAGTTGGAGGGTAGGGTGTACTTAGTAGTTAAATGTGTGTGTCTCTTACGCTTATTAATTGTTGTTTTTTCTCTGTTTATGTAATTAGTTTTGCAACGATTCGGTTGCAAGTGCCTGTGTTAATTTATTTAAATTTATGGATTCATTTTTCACTATGCTTCGTCTGCTGACTTCTCCTTGTTTTTTCTTGAAGAGCTCAACCACGCCTGTTACGTATTAAATTTATGCTATCTTTTTACTTTTACTATTATCATTATTATTAGTTTTTATTATTATTATTTTAAACATTCGCTGATCGTGTCGTGTGTGGAAATGCAGTTACCATTTTCTCCTTAATTTACGCTTTATTATCGGAATTTTGTAGGCAGCCACCGCAAATTATGAATTAATGCATTAAAAATATTACTTCGGTTTGAACTCTGCTTGTTTTCTTTTGGCGAACCAGCAAATAAAAAAAATATAAAAAACCAGGACATGCTCTACTAGGCGTTGACAATGCAGGGTCGCCGTCGGTTTTCCCAATGATTTTTTTGTGTTCGGCTTTTTGATTTTTGCATTTCCTTGTTGTTTTGCACGCTTCACATACCGAAGCATGTTGTTTGTATGCTTTTTTGTTATTTTTTAATTACACAGCTCCCGCTGTTGATTCCTCCTCCTTCTCTTCCTCCGCGTTCCGACTTGTCCGTGGCAGTGTGGTGTGTGGGAGCAGCTTAGGTCATCCGCTCTGGTCACAGATGCCCCACCGTCAGCGTGGCCATGGCCAGTAGGATGGCGCCCGCAGCTCCGCAGCAGATGCAGCACCGCTGGGAGGCGCCAGTCAGCGCCGAGTTGTCCGGATCACCGTTGGCATACCGCTTCGAGCCCTCGAGACCCAGAAGATTCGGCGAGATGGTCGTCGGCGGCGCGTTGCTCAGACCGATCCGCTGCTGGACGCTCTTGTGGAACACATGCAGGATGGACACTTCGCACAGCAGGTTGATGTTCGCCTGGTACTTGGCCTGGAAGAAGCCCTGCAGCACCTGGCTGTGCGGATAGATCTCCAGCGAGGAGTACGCGGTGGAGCCCTCGAAGGCATCCTGCGTGATGCGTTGCAGCGGCGTCGGATAGACCTTAAGTTGAGGGTTTAAGGGAAAGAAAAGTCAAGAAATTAGTAAGTTAGTTATTACTTGTAAATAATAATTTTTATAAATGTAAATATGTGATTTATCTCACCATTCGTCCATTGATGTACCAGGTGATGTTTGCCGGCGGATACGAGGGACCCACAGTGCACACGGCCTTAAAATTGTCATTCACGCCAATCACCTTCTTGTCCACCTGCATCACCGGCTCGTCTTTTGGCAGCTCAATCACCTGCATGTGCGCCGAGCGAATCTCCGTGTGGAAGAGCGGAGCATCCTCGGAGACCTCGCACTGATAGCTGCCGCTTAGCTCCCGGGTGACACCTTTCAGCGTCACCGACGTGGCATCCGATTTGCTGAGCTGAAAGTGGCAAGTAATGAAAGAGAGGTGGTTTTTAATACGTTATAGTAAGGGTGTGCCCAGGCTATGCACTGGCAAGAAAAATAAAATGAAGTATTGGCTCCCATTTATGAACTAAAAACCCCTTTAGGAAAATGTATCCAATACTCTTCTCTCAGTGTTCGTGCAACGTAATAAAGCAGGAAAGCTGTCCCTACATCCACTACGTATTTAACTCAATCTTTCATCGGCTTCCATTTTTGGGTGGGCGGATTCCATCAGCATCCCCAATTCCGATTCCGATTCCGAATCCGAATCCCCGCTTGAAAAGCGCAGGCAGCGTCGCATTTGTTGGTAATCAACGGGGCATGAGTAAGTACCAAGGCTGCCATTGGTTGGGGCATGCCCCATGGCGGGGCTGTGGCTTGGCTTTGCTGGCCTGCAGTCACTCTCAGGACCTTCGGCAGGGTATTACAGGAGTCGCATCATGCCAATTTCACCCCGCACACACTCGTTGTCGCAGTTTAGCATATTCTGTTAATTGCCAGCAAGCGCTTGCCACTTGGCAAACAGTTGTGCAATATCCTACTCAAAATCCACTTCAGCAGCGAACCATTCGCGATTACCGTGTGTGCCGCTGGGTGTGTGTGCATGTGTGTTTGTGAGGTCCTTTTATCGCAGGCCTGGCCTTTTGTATTTAAGTTCAGGCAACACCAATACTCTCGTACGCAGCCCATTCGAGTTTTGCATATGCCACCAAAGCCAGAGCACCAGAGCACCATAGCCGGCGTTGCCATCGCTTTGTTCATTTGCATCTGTACTAATCCTGGCATCCTCGCTGTTGTTGTCGTTGCTATTGGCAGAGCCACCCCAGCCATCAGTTACCACTTGCTACCAGCCTCCCCTCCCACTCCTCCCCCTTGTAGTGTAGTGGCCCGCGGCAAACAACAGCTTTTTACGATTGTTTCAACACTTTGGCGCATTGCTCGGCTTGGCCTGGCCCGGCTCTGCCCCCTCTGTATATTTACTATAGTTTGTTGTTTTCTTTCCAGCCAGTTGTGCCAGTTCATTCGCAGATAACGCCGTCGATAAGAGCCCCACCTACGGGCTCCTGGAATCCTAGGAACCCCTAAACCCAGGCCAAGAGAGATCCCAACCCCCCGAAGCCCATCTTTCTCGCGGTTGCCAATTGGCATATTGGCCATCCATGGCTGGCTCCATGGCTCCGCAGCTCCATTCGATCCCAATGGCCCCTGGCGAGCTGTGGTTTTAGTGGCTTTCGGATTTGTCGACGCTGATCTCGTTACGCAATCGTAAAATGAAAACAAATGCGAAACGTATTGATAAGGTTCTCTATATGCATGAGCAGAGCCTGTGGTTGTGTTTCTGTTGGTTGTGTCAGAGCCATGAATAATGTGCATCGGGCCAGAGATACATTATGATTTCGTATTGGCTTACGTGAGTTATGTGAGAGAGAATCCATAGAGTCACTGGATAAAGCCAAAATAGTTTTCCTATAAATATTTAAACCACACCATGTTAGTTTCCCTCTAAATAAATGCAAGCCACAAAGGTATCACCTAATTTAAGTTCCTATCTCTTGCGAAAAATCATATAAAATCATCATTAACTGTAGGAGTTTCAAACATGTTAAAGATATTTTTCAGATACATTTTCATTTATGCAATCTAAATAGTTGTTTTTCCACAAATAATTCCCTGTTGATACAAACCTATAATGAGAAAAAACTGCAACTAGGCAATCTATTTAAATTGTGACAAGCTGCTACTGTTTTATTTTTTTTTTTCTCTGCATGCAAGCGCAATGGCTTACCGCCTCCAATCCACCCGGGGGAATGGCGACCCTCTCATCTAATTAAATGACACTAATTATGTAATCAAACATATACGCAAAGTTGTTCCTGGCCGCTTTATTTATTCAGCAGCTTCGTGTGGCTGTGGTTGTGCTGTGCTGTTGACTCTTTTTCTTGTTTGTGGGGGCTGCTGTGACTGTCATATTTATTTAATTGCATGTGACTTTATTTGTTGGCTGGTACTCTGCGGCCGGTCCTGGCGGAAGCGGATGTGGCAGCGCCAGGAAGCGCGCCAAACAAACGCAAATGTCTGCCATTTTGAGGAATGATATGCCCAGTACAGCCCACTTGCGGAGAGTCACCAGCACACACAAACACGCACACACATCCTGGCACACCCCCTCGCTCACATCCTTTTAGTTGCTCACTTGAAACTGTAGCCATTTTGTAACAGCTCCTCCGGGCAGGCAGGACAGCAGGCAGGGAAAACTCAGCTCAAGTTGCGTTAGTCGTGAAAAGTTTTTTTTTTTGCTCCCGCCCCTGTTTTTTCGTTTCCGCCTTTATTTATTTTTATTTGTTGGCTTTTAATTTCTATTTATATTTTATATTGCTTTAGCAGCCGCAGCTGCAACTTTCAGGCATGAAAAAATTACGCCACTAAAGCGTAATTTTGCATGCCAAACACACAGACACGTGGAGGAGTTTTCCCCACATTTTCCACACGCTCTGGCACATCGTTTCCCTTTTGTTGCCCCCCCCCCCGTCCAACCCATGTGTGAGAGTAAAGTATTGTTTCAATAATTCTGGCTTTATGAAATAATAACTTTACTGCAAAAAGCTCTCGGCCCGGCTGAGCTGAGCTGAGCTGAGCTGCCAGAGTCGCCGAGTTGTAAGAATACAATGAATTTCATTGCAGTGCCCCCAATGCCAGGCTGCTCTCCCCATTTTTCCTGCCTTTCCTCCTGCCTTTTCTCCCTGTCTGCTCTCCTGTTTTCCCCCTGCCTCTTGTGCTCCTTTCGTTTCTTCCCGCTCCACTGCCGCATGCTGCCCACTTTTGTGGCTCTTTCTGCAGTTGTTCCCGGCTCCTCACTGAGTTTCCGCTGTTTGTTGTGCAGCAATTTTAATTTTGCCAACGCTGTCGCATGCGGCACACGTGCACTGAAGGAAAAGTGCAGTATGAGTTTAAGGAATTGAGACAGAAATTAAGTAGTTTCCATTATATGAAATTTTATTCGAATAATAATAATAAGACAAGCTTCATGGGCTTAAAATTAAAATATCTGTAAATCTAATTCCATTTTTTGTGTAATCTTTTTTTGCAGTACACAAGTATCTGTGTGAGCTTGGCTCAGCTGCAGTCTCGTTTGCATGCAACACTTTATGAATTATTGCTGTATCAACTCAAGTCGCGGCCACACGACCACACACGCACACTTCTATTCCCGGCCACACTCACACTCGCACACTCGCCTCGCACACACTCACATGCTCACGTATTATGTCATGCCGAATTTCCGCTGCCGGGAGCATTGTTGTAACTAACGGCGTTCTCCCAACCAATTCCCCATACCAGAGTTTCCCACGAATTTCCCACCCATGCCATGCCAGGCCATGCTTTTCCCACTCGCAGTTGCCGTTGGCATTTCACAACTTCGACTGCCTAACGCTTGGCAAAAACCGACCACAAATTTAGTGAATGAGATGTTTCCGGTGCGGTTGTTATTCCTCTTCTACTCCTCCATGTTGCTGCTGCTGCCGCTGATGTTGGTGTTGGTGTTGCAGGTTGCCATTACTGCTGCTGCTGGCAGAGCCCTTGCTGTAGTTGTTGTCGCTGCTATGAACAATTTTTGGTGTTTGGAAAATGCATGGCTTTTTATTGTGCTCATTGTTGGCGCAGGCAGACAACAGCACGCCAATGTGAATGGGTCTAGGAACCAGCACAACCCCCACTACACATCGCACATCGCACCCAATGCCATTTGGCCAGCTAGTTACACCCCGCTATTCCGATTGCCGCTGTGCACTTCACGAATGCATTTCGCATTTTTATTTATTATGTTTATTTGTTGCCATTTGTCACACAACAATTTCTAGCTGTGGAAAATGACAGGGAAAATTTGGCGAAGGCAAAAGCAAAGTGCCTGCATGTGACTGGCTTAAGTAGTTAATGGAAATTGAAGTGAACACTCAAGGGCGGCAGCTTTAAGGGGTTTAGGATTAAAGAGCCACTCCAAAGATATAGTATCATTTCTAGTTTCCTTGATAGAAGAGTTTTATCTGTTCTCAGATAAACTTTAAAAGGAAGGTACGACTTAAATACCATTTCAAATTCAACAAAATATAAAAGAGTAAAAAACTACTTTAAAGAATTCAATCAGACTTCACTACCTCACATGAGTCAGCACAAAATGTAATCCCTCCCACGCTTCCCATCTCTCCAGCCTAGTACATACAATTAGCAAGGACCAAAAAAGAAGCCCAAAAAAGAAGCCCTTTCGGAGTTCATTCAAATCAGCAGTCGTAGAGACCAGATCCTGGACTATGTAACTCTCTGGGCCGACCAACTTTTCGGTCACTTCTGTCGCCGGGCTTCGGCCTCCCCGGCCTCCACTGCCTCCTCTTGGTTTTCCCCTTAAATTTCCCAGTAGCAAGTGCATTAATTTTAAGCGCACATTGCTGTGCATAAATGCGAGGCGTGTCGGGTTATTAACAATGTTAAAAGCAAACGCGCCAGCGGCCAGGACACTCTCCGGCAAAAGCCAAAGGACACTGCTGAGTGTGTGTGTGTGTGTGCCTGTGCACTATGGGGTTTTTGACCACTTTTTGTGGCATTTAATCATTTTTTAAAAGTGCTCTAATTTAAAAAAAATTGGTGGGAATGTATTAACAGAACATCAAACTGTTATGCCTCATACTCAAAATGTTAATACTTAACAGCATATGTTAGCATAACAGCTGTAAAGTCAGCTGTTGGATCCGAAAGCACGAACGCTAAGTTTGCAATTTTTATGAAATGAACTTTGAAATTAAACTATTCGTGTAAAATCGCATTTGGAACAGAAAAAACTAATGAATACTGATTTCACATGTTTGTACTACATGTTAAATGTATTAATTGTTCAAATTGTGCGTGTTTATAACAACATTTTGTCATTTTATAAACGCACCTTAAGCTGAATTTTAAGAAACAAATTTTAACTTTGAGAAGAGTTTTGAAATAGAAGTTTGCATTAGTTTTCAGTGCGTCTAAGTGTATGCTGTAGCGTTGTCAATTCTGAACAAAAGGCTATTAGTCTTATTGTGCACTTTTGCGCACTTTTGGTGCAATTTGAATTTTCCTTAGATAACCTCACATTCTCCAACGCCGATTTGTATGGCATTTGTATAGAAAAACACTGAAATCCGGTATTTTGGTCAGATAGGTTCTAGGGGAAAAGTTATCCGATTTAGCTCAAAATTGGTATATCGTGTTAAAAGAGCAACAAATTTGAGCTCCTTAAATTTCATTAAATTATTTTTAGTTTTACCCGATCTTTCCTATGGGAGCTATAGGATATAGTTTTCTGATCCGAACGATTTTTATACTATATGTTCCTAGGGACATATAATGACGGTAGGTAAAGTTTCATGTCGATACCTCCAAAACTGACTGAGTTATTAATTAATGCCACAAAAACAGGTCAAAAACCCCATAGTGCTGTGTAAGCGAGGACAACTGACGCTGCCATTACCGCAAACTTAATGCGGAATAATTCCTTCCGTGTTGACAGTGTGCAAAAACTTTTCGGGGCGCAAATTTTCGTGAAGCTCTCTGGCATGGAAGGGGGAAAAAGTCCGTCGAAGGACCCAGAACGACCCAGAAGGATTCAGAAGCCAATGTCAGGGCGAGTGAGAGGGAGACACGGAGGAGGCCTCTCGGCTGGCTGCTTGCTGGCGATTTTTATTGTTGTGGCGGACAATGAATAAGCCGCAAAACTTTAGAGCACTTGGCATATCCTATTCCTGTCCCGCTCAGCCTCCCGGCCACCACCCATTCGGTGACCTCCGAACCCCCAGCTCAGCGGGCGGGCCTGGTAATTGTGTTTTTAATTGAAGACTGCCAGCGAAGCGAGCGGAGCTGTCTCTAAATTAAAAATTTAATTACATTTAACATGATGATTTTCCTGTTTATATTTCCCCCCTTTTTTCGTTATGTATTTTGCGAATATTTTTTTTTGTATGGTGAATAAGGTGGAATGCACTGGGAAAAAGTTTTCTAGAATAAGTATAAAACATAAATTTGGGAGTGTATCAGGCTCTAAAAAAAGACTTTTATTGAGAGTCTGTAAGAAGGTCCTGAAAAGTATCTTCCTCTATATATAATTTTTTTAAAAACTGAGATCTAGATCTTATTTTTGAGGTCTTTTAAAGTTTCCAGTGCTGGTGCAAGGTGTAAGGGAGTCCGAGGTGGAGGCGTGGCTGTGCTACCTTGCCATGCTGAATGACTTTTGAAGTTTTGTCGACGCGACTCGGCGGCGGTGACTTCCTCTGCCCACCGCCTTAATATGCATACATTTACATTCCAATAACGCTCAAGTGGACGCCACGAGTGCACTTTGCTCGGCCACGCCCCCCGGCGCCCACGAGTGCCTCGCATGTCAGCGGCAGCGGCAGCGTCATCAGCGCCAGCTGCCTTTCAAGAGCCCCCCCGATGCTTTATGCGCCACGCCCACTCCACCTATGACACGCCCCCCTCCTCACACACACAGAGACACTTGTCCGGGGGACACACGTGTGGCATATGCATATGCATAATGGCCGACAACTTGGCACGGGCGGAACTTTTCTCATTAAGCGTGTTTAGCTGTTTGAAATGATTTAGCAAAAGTAAAACAAGTCAAGTTATAATGTTTTAATCTCAATTAAGGCACTTGCCACAAATTTCCATTTCTGTCTAACCCCCACTGGCCCCTCGCTCTGGATCTGCCTCTTCATTTGGCCCGGTGGTTGCGTTGCCTTGGCATAACTTAAAAATTCCATTTCCATTTGTGGCCTGGCCTTTGACGTTTGCCTTCGTTAGTGCCGGCAACTATCAATTTAAGTTGGAAAACACAGCCGGCTGATGGCGCCTCATTTCGATTTGTTAGCGCCACTAACAGTGGGTGTAAATGTGATTTTATAGCTTAGAAAATTGATTAATTTATATTATATTTTCATAATTGCAATCTAAAGAATAATTTTGAGTTTCTAAAATCTATTTTGAAGTATTTATTTTTAATCAAACTTCTTTACGGTTTAGTTTACTGCAACTAAAAAAGACTCTTTCTCCTTGATTTTTTAAAAGCCTAAAGATTCTGGAAACAAATTTGCCTCTTAATATAAAACGGCTCTTTTTACTTGATTTTTTTAAAACCTAACATTCTTCTTTAGTAATAAAGTAATGATTTGGGAAAATTTTCAAATACACCATCAAGATTTATCAGTCATTCGTGGAATGTAATTTGGACTATTAAATCAAAGTATTAGAACTTATTTACTTCTCTTAAATTAAATAAAACACAATTTAAGAATTTAATTACAGTTATCAGACTTTAAATAAGTGATGTTCAAACAGAACTCTCTTGTTCCACAGTGCCTTGGGGCGTAAAGTAAGTATTTTTTTACCCCCCGGCTTTGGCACATTTGCACTTTTCAAAAGCCACCTTTTAGCATGGCGCTGTTAGGGGGAAGCTAAAACTATGGGCAACCTTCAGACTTAATTGCACAGCGCTCGCTGGCTAAAATCATTTGCATTATGCAATCGACCAAAGCCAGCTCCGGCTCCAGCTTCTGACCGACCCTCGGATTCGCCGACTCCGATTCCGATTCTCCGATTCAGCTTTTCTTACGCTTTTCACCTTTTGCGGTTCACAGCTGATTGCGTCTCAAGCAGCTCGGGCCTGGGAGTGCAAGTAGAAGTGGAAGTGGAAAAATTTGCTCAAATTTATAATGAGTTTCCACTGCTGGCGCTGCACATAAGTAGGCTACAAAAATTTGCACATTAACCTCAATGCCATTGGTTGTGTTTTTTGAATAGTTTCCAATTCGCTGGCGATGTAAGGCCAAATAAAATCGGAAAAAGAGAATAAAAAAAACGAGGAAATAATTAACACGCATAGCTTGACGCCCGTTGCCCACAACCACGCCCACTACGCCCACAGCCAAGGACTACTGGTGCTGCAATCGAAATATTTAATTAGTGCAAAAATGCCTTTGAATGCTAATTAGTGGCAAATTAACATTTGAGCAGGGTTCCTTATTTCAGTTGTATTTTATCTTGTTTTATTTCGTTTTATTCGCTTATTCCCCTCTCTCTTTTGTTGCGAGTGCAAATTAAAGACACAATCAAAGCAAATTAATCAAGTCCGGCAGTGGCTACTGGCCCACGCTGATTGATGTGGCCAGCCAGCCAGTTCGCCATTATCGATGGAAGGACCCCGCATAGATAGGGGAAGTGGAGCGGGACAGGAAACGGAAGCCGGGGCAAATAATTTCTATGAAGCTGCCACCCCTCGCTCTGTTGCTTTGTTTCGCTTACATAAAACAAACATTACTCCATCATTCGCCCTTGCTTTATGCCATTATTTATGATTATTTAACGTTCCCCTTTTTGGCGCTTTTGAAAAATGTGACCCGAAGTGTTTGTAAATGAGTTTGCAGTTTTATGTGCGGACGAATGAGTTTTCAATTTATATTTCGTCCACACACAAATTTTTCATGGCAAATTCAATTTTATTTATTTATGATTATACGACAATCGATTCGTTATCGCCCTTCGCGAACGCTTTCCTACTACACTGTTCGGCTTGGAGATTTTATTTTGGAGTTGGAATATGTTTTTGGGAGTGCGAATATATTTTTTAAACGATTCAAGAATACGAAGTTTTGAGGAAATTTTAAAAGGTGCCGGTTTTCTAATAAATATTTTAAATAAATAGAAAGAAAGTAAACTCTTGTAAACACTTTAGAAAAGATAAATTGTTTATTTGTTTTACTTTTGTATAAAGCCTGAAATAATTGTACTTCTTTTGTTAAGAAAACACAGCACCTTATTCCATTGCCTCATCTTGAAGTCCGCGAGGCCTTTTCCAATTCAGCTGCAACTCAGTGATTTTTAAGTGGGTTGCCGAGAAATTTCGCCACTTTTCACCAAGGGCTCTCAGCGGATAATTTATCGCTTACTTTGCGGCTGTTGTTTTTATTAATGAGTGCAGTATGGGAAAGCGAAATGCCGAGCATTTTTCGCCACGAGGTGCCTGCCTCCTTGTTGTTCTGTAGTTCGTTCTGTTTGTCTATTTGCTCGTTTTGTTTTCCCAGCAGCCGCGCCATAAACTATTTTGCACTTTTCGCAATATTTCAGTCAGCTGCCGCACATGTGTCTCTGTGTGTGTGTGCTGTGGCACTTTCCGACCGAATTGTAGAGCGGAATATTTCATACACAGACGCACACAAACATGCAAAACACAGCCGAATATATTGTAAATAAAAGTGAACAAATATTGCACAGCAATAGAAATAAAATGTGTGACAAGGAGCGGCGGGGCGGTGTCCTGCGGAGCGAAAGAGCCGGCAAGATGCTCCGTTGCAGCAACTGCCCCAGGATAACCGGCCAGGAGCCCGGCCATTGTCCGCATTTAAATATTTGCACAGCATTTGAATGCTTTCCCATTTTGCATTTGTCGAAATGCAAACCCGGCCCGAGCGAAACACATGCGCTGCTGCTCCAGTGATTTGTCCATTAAGCTGACAATAGTCGGGGCCAAAAGCAAAAATAACTAGAGAGTTCAAGTCCCGATGGAAAGACAATAAGCTGAACTTTATGTTAGAGACTTACGAAGCAGCAACGAAGCTGCTGAATGGCCAGATCAAGGATGTTCTTTTGGGTGTATTCTATAGGCTGGCCTACGCTGCTTGGAAATATTTAATGACTTCGCTTATTTGAAATATAATTTAACTTGTATTCTACTTCTATTTAGGTTCCATTAAATTTTAAAGAAATCTTAGCAAAATTTTAAACATTTTTCTATAAAATTGAATTCAAAAACAAACGTAATTCCTTGACTTGAAATATTTTACTTTATAATATTGTTGTTATTTTAATTAAATAATCAACTCCAGCTCAGCGACAACTTTGTAAAATTCCCTGTATATTCCCATATCCTTGAAGTACCAAGCTTAAAATGAAGAAAAAGGAGCACTCGCTGCGCATTGTGCGATCCCATGCTTAATTTAACTTACATCAACATTAATGCCGGCGACGGAGAAGACAAATGTGGGCTTGGCCTCGCGGGGAACGTAGCGGTAGAATTCCTCCTGGCCAAAGTACCAGCGCACCGCGTAGAGCGCCGCCTGCGGAGGAAGAGGATAACAGGGATGCGTTAATGAAAAGCCCAAGTGGAGCAGACGATGATAGTGGGCGCCGGAGGAAACGGCAGCTGTAGCAGCAGTAGCAGCAGCGACGACAATAAGCGACGGGAAACACGGCGAAGACGGCAAGACAAAGTGCAAGTAATTATAATAATTAAGCATGCCGCCGACGACAATATCCGTATTGTTGCCGGAGCTATAGCTGCTCCTTCTGCTCCTGCTGCTCCTCGAGGAAGTGTCGCTTACCTGCTCCAAATCATATTGACAAGACAATGTCGCTGCATTTCCCATGATGACGGCCTCCGGTACAAATATCTTCAGATCCTTCAGGCAGTGGGCTGAAAGAGCACGACGCACACACATTAATATTACAGGATGTCCCAAATGTCGTTTAACCGTAGGACCTCCACTGACGACGAGTCCCACATGTCGAATGCGTCGTGTGGCAACAATACGAATTCGATTATTCCGCCGCCAACCAAAAAGGGAATGGGAAAATGTTAAAATAAAAGTAAAATACGAAAAATACGGAAAAATTCGAAAAATGCGAAAAATAAAACGCAATTACCCATCCCAGTGACAGGGAAAAGGGATCCGATCCGCATGGAACTGCCGGGATCCACTAGCATGTTAATTTATGACAAAGACGACAACCGAACGGCCCAAATTTGACTTGCAGTTAATGCAATTTATTTATTTTATTCCATTTAATTTCGGTTTCAATTCGTTTATTCATGTCGCCTTCCAATTGTGGAATTCAACGCGAGTTACCAGCTATTATTAACATTAAACAAGGCTCATTGGAATCAAGTGGAAATTTAAATCAACGCCTGTAATGTATAGTTATGTCCATTTGATTATGGCATAAGCACGAAGTGTACAATTAATTTTGGTCAAGAGGTTGGAGTATGTATTTTACAAAAGGGTTTTGGTTAATAAGCGAAAATGAAGCTATTGAAATGGAACTTAACTTTAGAATATAGTTTCAATTGATCAATATTATATGAATTTGCTTTGATGGGTTCTACAAAAATTTCAAACACCATCTTCTTGATGTATTAAACCTTTTTGTTCTACAAATGTGATCGTCATTAAGAAACATATTTATTAATTGCGGAGCTTTCTCTTAATCGTCTGTATTTTGCCAATTGTTCGCATGAGATTGCATTGCATTTAATATATTTTCGCGCTTTTATTTGTATGCTTTTTATTGTTGCAACACGGGATAGGGAAATAAATATACAAAGGCACAGAGAGGCATGTTCATACAAACATAAATATTTACATGATAAAAGCAAGGCTGAATTTACAGAGAAAAAATAAACATATTACTTAAATAAATACACAATTTAAAAAAATAAAAATATTTTAACAGATTACAAAATTTAAAAAATAAACGTTTACTTTAAAAGCTTTAACTTTAATAATGTCTCAAATATAATTATACAATTTATTTTACTAATATTGTATTTGGCTTTCGCGATATGAAACCTTTTCTTTATTTTCAGCAAAAGAGTCTTGAAATACTTCAATAAATCTCATAATTAATCGAGATTTATGAATACTCCAAGTCAAAAGATATAACTCCATATTTAATGCGATCGAACGCACTTATTTTCCTGTCTCGTAAAAATCCACAATAAATGTGTACTCTAGAATCAGAAGAGCACGAGTGTGGCGAGTTCGTTAAATGAACTGCCCGTGGAGTGGTCCACATGTCATTCGGAAAGTTTTCATCGATTTGCAGGCTCGAACGGAAACGAGTGAGCTGACTGGCATGTGGTTGGCCAAATTATGGCGACTTTAATTGAACAAACCGATATTAATCAAAGGCAAGCGATGCTCGCACACACTCCCGGGGTATTTAATAAATTGACTACTTCACCGCCGCTCGGCGGACGAGTTGGTCGAAATGGTTCGGTTTTGGCCTGGTGGGCGGTGGTCGGTGGGCATAATATAAACAGTTATTTGGTAGATTAAATAATCAATTTAAACCACGACGGCACACGCAGTTGGCATAATAAATTCAGCTTGTTCGACATGACAGCCTCCGACTGCGAGAATGGGAAGCGGAAGCCCTGCAATATGCCATTTATATATGGCTCTTTGGCACACTTACCACTGAGCAATAACTCCGAGATTATAATCCAGCTCAACGCCAGCATATTGAATGCTGTATGCAAGGCTCCCGGTCCACCTCCTCCTCCTCCTCCTCGTCCCGGCCCGATCCTCTGGCTGGCCATGTCCGCCAGTCGCAATATCTGCCGAAGCTGCAAAGAGAGAGAGAGTCGTTGCACGGTGCATGAGAAAAAGTTTGAAGTAGCGTATAATCATATTTGAGATGATGCTCTCGGGCTTATTGATAACTGCCTGGCTACTTGTCAAAGTTTCAGAGCAGCAAATTGAAATGTTGCTCTTGCCTCTTGCCTCTTGCGGCACGGCCCCTATTCAGTCTATTTATCCTCTGCGTGTGTGCTTTGTCTCAGGATCTGTCTATACATCCCATGTCTCCATGCCCGTTTGACAACTTTGTAAGGCTTTCAATGACACGCGTCCGTAAGTTTCAACAGCTCGACGTGCTTAAAAACTTTGCAGCATTTCGCAGCAGTACAAAAAGACAAAAACCTTTAACTAAACAGGACACAACAGGCTCCAGCTACGGCTCCTGCTACGGCTCCTGGTCCGGCTCTCCTGTATGTGCCAAACAGAATTAAGCATACGCAGCGTTCGCCCAGACAGATGCATCAGAACCGTCCGCACCCACTGATTGACAGCTGGGGGCAGTACAGGACGACCACTGTGTCCCTGACATCTGAAATAGATTGGATGTCTGAGCCAGAGAGCGGGAGAGAGCGAGCGAGGGAGTCAGGTTTGCTGACCAAAACATTGAAAACAATTGTCAGTTGCTGGTTGCATTTGTAACTTGGCTGACAGGACAAGACGTCTGCTTCGTGTATCAATTAGACCACAAAATCAGCAAGACCAATTGTTTTGCTTCCATTTCGCCGCAAAAACAGAAGCTAATGGTCAAAAGCTACAAATGGCCCACAAGCAAACACACTGCAGATACAGTTGAAGATACAGATACTACAGACAGATATACAGATACAGATACAGCTACAGCTACAGCTACAGCAATAGATGAAGATACAGCTGGGATGAGGACATTTTGATAATGATATCATCATATCAACGCATTAACTCAAGGCGCCCTAAGCACTTAAGCCTGGCCGGGGCTTATACGTCATTTACTGCACCCAGGTCGAGTGCGCAGGATGGCTTGCTTGCCGCTTCTAATTTTGAATGGCAATCCCGCCCCCAGAATACCCACACAAAACCAGAGCCGTAAAATGCCATTAGCCTGGACCGGGGTCCTCTGTGCTCTTCCAATCATTTTGTGCTTTTAAGCATGCGACTCAAAGTTATCGCCATCGTCGTTGCCGTCGTCGTTGTCCCTCGGCAGCAAAAACAACAAACGCATTAACCCAGGACGAAGGACGATACCAACAGAGCCGGAGCAAAGCGAACTAAAAGCTGCGAACTGTTGCCTTTGCATTTTGCATGCCCAACGACCTTTCTATTTCAAGCATATCGTTTTGCAAATTGTCCGGCAGATTGAGACACATCCTCATCGATTTGTTTGCTTGCGGGTTTTGGGGCCCCGAGACTGAGACCGAGACCGATACCAAAACCGAGACCGAGGCCGACTCTGTTAAATGCCCTCATGTGAGCATTTAAATTAAATTTAAATATTATTGTAGGCAAGTCGATTATGTTCGGGTCATCATTTTGAACTTTAATGTTTCGGTGTTATTGTTTGAATGGAATATGGCCTAGAAGCCGGAGCTCGGGCACTCCCTGAGTAATAGCCTTTCTGTTTTGGGGCACCAAGGAAATTATTTTGCGGTTGCCCGGCAGGGGTGATATCCTGCCACATCCTCCCCCACTTTTGATCCCCTTTGTTCCCGGCCATTGTCTTTGTGCTTTCGCATTTGGAATTCACAAAATGTGTGCAGTCCGTACGAAATTTGATAAAAACAAATTTTCAAATATTTCATTATGATTTTAATTGAATTCCTCTCCTTAGTGATATCATCCCTCCTCCGACCGCATTTGCGTTGGGTGAACTGCGAAATAGATATCCTGCATGATATTCCTGTGTCCATGCTGGTCCCGGTGGTCAGAATAATAAACCGTATAAATTAACAAATTATTTGGACTATGCTCCTGCTCGCTCTCTCTCTTCGAGTGGCAGCATCACCGAATTTCCTCTCAGTCAGGGAAAATGGTGTAATTAAAAAAGTTACAGCTCCAGCTTAATAAAATGTCCAGTGCATGTATATGTGCTGGATTAACTTTTTTAAAGTGCTATAAAACAGTTGATTATGGCGTCATTAACGCAAATCTAAGCTCTGGGGGGAGAGCGAATAATCAAATTAATTTTTTATGTACAAAGTTTGCAGTTTACCAATAAGAACCCAGCTCATCATAAGCAGCCAGCTTTGAAAGAGCTTCGGCTTAATGGGAAAAACGGAGCACTGCGATGGGGGATGGTCAGGAGGGGGATTCGGATTCTTGGGGAGGCAACCGTTCGTGACGATGGCAACGCTGGCAAGGACAAAGGACAATGCCGGATATTCAAATTCCAGCGAGAAATTCAATTGAAAGTCAAATCAAAACAAAACAAACGAAAATCCGTAATTGACAACATTTCAGCTGATAATGAGCACTTTGCCAGGGGGACTCCACCGGCCAACAGACAGTCACAAAGTGGGTTATATGGCATAGAGGGGGCGGGGCTCAAGTACCCAAATCGGAATGAGGGAGGAGGACACGTCAGCAAACCCATCTGTAAAGCCATCATGCTGACTGTGGAAAACCAGTGGCCAGGCCAATTGATATGATTTTCTGGAATGACATGAAATAGTACGTCGAATGGGATAGAGTGGCATATCTGTGGGATCAAATACACTTGTAGAAATAATTAGGCTTAACCAATGTTAACGAAAATAATAATAATAATAATAATAAGTTTTCTACATACAGTTTATATTCCTTTTCTCTTTTGACGCCGCATTCTATGGATGTGTACGTCCTAACTCTCTGTCATCCCTCTCCTTGCACTTAGTAGCGAACGGGAGAATATCGTGTCACATACACACTCAAAAAGTTTCGAATTCGTGTCTTCGAATCTCAAAAGATAAAGTGAGAGAGAGACTCTTTCATGTTTCTGGGTTTGTAGTTCGAAAGATCAAAACGGTTGAACCCAATTTACGGGCTCTTAGAGAAAAAACTCCTTGCCAAGTTAAGACTCTTTTATTCAAGTGTCCGAATAAGTGTTGTTAAAGGAGTCTGGTCGAATCCTGTTGTGGGGGTTCACCGGTATCTAATGCGGAAGCCATGACAGACAACAATGCTGACCCAGCAGCGCCAGGTAAGCTCTGCTAGATGTCAGCTGGCAACGATACCAGTGCTCTTCCTGATGCCAATCGCCGACACTTGAGCTGGCCACGTCGACAGTTTCCCAGGGCAGCTTGGAGGAAGGAGGAAAGCTGGCATTGTTGCAACAACAGTTACTGGCGACTAGGCCTGGCTTTAAGGCCGGCCAAGTGCTCTTAAAGGATTCAGTCAACTGTGGCCGGGCAAGGACTCATTCATTTCGGTGATCCACTTTGCTAATCGCCGGCTGTCAGATGGAGAGGAGAGGACTCACACACGCACATACATACCTAAACAATAATCGCAAATCAAGAGAAATCGCTGCTATCATACGCACACACTTATAACGCATTAAATGCGTCCTTGATTGATGCGACACTTGCTCGAGGGCTGCTCATTAGGTTTAGTGCGCTTCTTTCAGGCTGCGGCTCAAGCCTCTAATCAATCAATCAGTGTTTATGCCACCTCCCAGCCCGCACCGCGAGCCCCATTCCCATCCTGTGCCAAGGACCAAGGACCAACGACCAAGGACAAGCGTAGCGAAGCGAAAATAAAGGAACTGAAAGGAGCAGAGAGTACACATAATGAACAAAGGAACTTGGCGAAACAATTGCTTCGCTTGCTGCGTCGTTTGACGAATGCCCCCAGGCGGATCTGAATCTGAATCCGAATCCAAATACGGAATACTATAATCGGTTCCGTGCCACTGGTTAGCCCCCATCTCCTACCTCCCACCTCCTTGTGGAGCCGCCGCCAGGCATCCGCCCAAGAGCTAGGCACCGAAAATTCCCCCATGTTTGCTTTGTGCGGCGTTGGCGTTTTTACAACTTCCGTTTCGGGGCAGAGCGAGTTCATCACAGGTTCCTGATTGCCAATGAAGGATTAATGCTCCTGCTACTGCCATTGCTACTGTTTCTGCTCCTGCTGGTCTGAGGCACTCGGGCTACGATTTGATTGCAGCGGCGTGTGGCTGCAGGCGCACGACCCAACTAGGAGCGGAACCCAAACCCAAGACCTGGAGCACGACCAGACAGCGGAAGCTTTGTGTAATGGCACAAAGGATTGCAAATTGCCAAGGCACTTCCTGCAAGGACATTGATTTCTTTTTTATGCCATCGCCATCGCTATCGCCGTAGCTGTTCAACTTCTGGCATCCTGGTAACCCACACCAATCACTTCCCACTTATACATCCTCCCGCCCTCGGGCACAAGCTGCTCACGCCACGAAGGTGTCACGCCGGCTCCCCTTAATTATGCATGACTCACTAATGAATTTAGCCGTAATTGTTTGAAGGCAGCTGCGATAGCCGCCAAAGACGACGTGGTCAGCAATATATTCACAGACCGTTTCGGGTCAATATTTAATCAAAACGCCGACTGCGGCTTGTCACTGTGACCTGGGCCACCTCAGAGGCTTAATTAGCCGCTATAGCTCCCTTTGATAGCGTGTGCGATTATACCTTCAATTTCAATCCGGCCAACTGGAAGATGGCAATCAGAATTTGATTAGATCTTTGAGGGTAAATGTGCAATTAAATATGCCAAGAGGGGAATTGATGGCATGCATTGCCAGGATTCTGGGACTTTATTCGAAATAGAAAAAATCAAATGGAACAATCGTTCTTATTGGAAGATATAAAAGCTGAAAAATCCTTTTTCACTAACTCTGTCAACTCTCTTCCCTTAAAAGCTATTGCCACTCAATTATGTTTCAGTTATAGAATGTACAAGACGGAAAAGTTCGGGTTGTATCCAATTTGCTCCTGCCCATTCTCACACCGAAACTTTATCACTCAGTTATTATTGCAGGCAAAAAAGTAGGGGTTGAGATGAGTTGACAGTACGGAAGCCAAATAGTTTGCGCACCCACGCAGAGATTGGGCGTGGAGGAAGTGAAATGAGAGGTAACCAAAGCTATTTTAAGTGGGTTGTAGTTGCAGCCCTGTAGCCCTGACAGCGCACCCGGGTAACATGGAAAATGCATTTGAAACTCGAACTGTGAACCTCGAAACCGATAAATCACACAGTGAAAAACCGGCATTAGTACATTTCGAACAAAAGAAACTTAAAGGATTCACGCTGGCTGTCCGGCGGCTGTCAGGAGTTGGCCAGAAGGCGGCGATGGCAATGGCTAGGGCTCTGGCTTTGGCTCTGGCTCCCGTGATTCGAAGGACGGAGGACCAAGGACGTGGTCACAGGACGACCAGACGTCGCCGGGCGACTGAAACTGTGTGTTTGCATTTTGGCGCTGGTCGTCGCTATTTATGAAAATAGTTTCTGGAGCAAGTTCCAGCACAGCCCTATCTGGGGTGTGTGTGTGTGTTGTGAAAGTTTCCTAACCACTGGCTGCCAAAAGTTGTGCAAATTGTGGCCGAACAATGGACGGCAGCTCTGTGATTTCTCGGTTTTAATTTCGATGCTTTTTGGATTGTTTTAGGGCGAGTGTTTGGGGCTAATCAAGCCAGTTGCTCCATCATTTCATGCACGAGCGCCAGCACCGCATTCGGCTCTCTCCCGGACTTTGCATAATTAAATGAACCCCGAGGCCGTTCGGTTTAGGTTTCAACATCAAAGTCACGCATGCCTCGAACTGTTTGCTTTCTTATTCTTTAAGGTGCGCCCGGATTGAGCCGCAAATGATTCTCACTTTGCCTGCCGTAGACATATTAATTTACATGCTGCCCCGGTTAAGCTCAATTTTTTCACCATACGGTTTCGGTATATATATTGCCTCCGTGGCCTGCGGCGCCGAAAGTTTGTGCGTGAGTCGGCGTGTGCCTGGCGCTGCTCAATTTAGTTGAACGTAAATAATTAATTACCTGCCGTTGCCTGAGTTATGAAATGCGCAATTAGGCGCATTTAATATTTAATTAAGGGCCAACAGCAACAGCGGCGGAGAGCGACAAAAAAGGAATCCCGGAGCAGCAAAAAAATGCGATCCATAGTCCGGGGACCCGGCTCCCGGCTCCGGATTCCATATTCCATGGCCGGCAGTCCCGGTGAGCACGCAAACACACACTGGCGGCGAATCAGGGATGGGCGTGGCTGTTTATACAGGGAACAGGATGCTGGGGGATGCGCGGGGAGCGGATGAAGTGGCTGGATTAAGTGGCAGCTTAAGAATAAACAGGAAGAGGCGGTCTGGGAGCAGCGCTCTGAGATGGGAACTGTGCTCCGGGGGCTGGGCTTACGACGGCTCCACCACCAGGGAGCGACGGAAACATTGCTGGCCAGTCGCCGGCCCCCAGTGCGTATACTTGATTTGCGAGGAAGTGTTGGTTAAAGGCAAGCTTAATGTTAAGTAGAAGCTGAAGATTAGGAGCTGCGTCCAAGGCGACGCTAGTAAACCAGCGGGAGCTGTGCTGTGCTGGCTGTGACTTCTTTAAGAGAGCCAGCCAAAGGAAGCTAGATGTATATGGTGGAGCAAATAATTCTCTTTAAAGAAGGAAGATGGAAGTGAAATGATTGCTATTATAATCCAGATGGAAACAAAGTAAACTATGACAAAACTATCGTAATAAATAATGTAAGATAAAAAAGGATCTAAAATAATAATTAATATCTTAAATAATGGACGACATTGAAACCAAAGATGCTACTTTCTACAAATAAATATATATTTTATCACAAGCACCAATTATAGCTATTCCAAAGATCATAACCTATCGCATCAATTTTCCTTACTGTGCTTATGATTTCAACATGCTCAAATGAAACATCCTTATATTCCTGCCTCTTTTCATGTGACTTTTCCCACGCTGCTAGCCTGTTCCGGATATCGGGTTAATGATGAGCATTTTCCTATTACTAGGCCCTTTGAGATTACCCTGCCTTCTTGGCCTGTGACTTCAGATTGCGATAAGAACGATAGGAACGTGGGGACGATGGGAAGTCGGGTGTGCAGTCTTAACAGCCCGATAATTTGCGTTCGTCTTGAAATTTTTTGGTTGCGCCACTTTGGTAAGCTGTTAAGCCGCCGCGGCGCAACCATGTCGTTTTTATTTTACACTCATTAAAAGATAAACGAGACAAGCTAATGACTTTCGGGCTAAATAGTGAGAGTGGGCCGGCTCTGGGCAAGGGGTTGTTGCTTGGCGGTGACGAAAGCACCAACGACATGGCGATGGCAATGAAGTGAAAAGAAAATGGCGGCTGCGTTTCCGCTACAAGCCGTAAAATTAAAGAGCAGAACGGAAGGAGAGAGAGGAGATTGAGAGCGATAGAGAGTGCATGCCGGAGACAGGCGAGAGCTGAGCTGAGCTGGGCGTGGCAGCCCAGAAAAAGGCGCGCCAGATAAGATTCGTTTATGACACCCACGGCCTCGACATGCCACACACACCACCATATATATCTCTTCACTATACACGGAGAAAAATTCAAGGAGAAGAATGGATGTCATTTTATACAATTATTCGTTTCATCTAACAGAAGTAGTTTTAAAATATAATAAAATATTCAAAGTAAAATAAATAAAGAAAGAATACATTTTAGAATTGGCTGAATTTAACTTTTAGATTTAATTATTTAATTTATTAACTAACTGAAGAATTTTTATTAACACTCATAGAATAATAGTAAAACTGTAACTATTTTTTTTTAATATAAATAAACCTTGAAATGTGACAGTTTTTTCTTCAAATGCCTTTATGTGTGCACGTCGCAAGACAAATGCAAATCCCTGGGTAATTAGGAGTTGTGTTCATGTCGTCGTGGTAATAGTTTTATGTTGCCACATTGTAGGCGACACGATGCGTGGCATCATGACAAGCCGGGGCTGCCTTCGGCTGAGATTCAGACCCCGTCCCCGTCGGTCGTTTTGGGGTTAATGCTGGTCCTTGTTGCTGCTGTTGCCAGCGTGACATGCAGAGCTCTCATCCTTTTTCATTTTTACCCAGTTCTCGGTTATTCCTTTGGCTCTTCCTCCCTCTATCCCTCATCAAGGACTGACTGCATTTAATTTGATTAGCAAGCCGAAAATCTACGCGTTCATTAGCCCGCTTTTAATTTAATTTGAGCTAATTTTTTGCCAAAGCCAAAGTTAACAAAGTTTGTGCGAAAACATTGTTGTTATTTTTTTGCCCACAGCTTTAACCTTCTTCTTCCGGAGGGCAAGCTTAAGCCGAAGTTATGTGTGTGTACTGTGGGCGAAGACTACACGAGGATAAAGGAATATTTATTTTATTACAAATTTATGATTTTGTTTTTTCTCCATCGCCGACGCCATGCCGCTGATGCTGCTGCTGTCTTACATAATAGAAAGCGGAAGCGGAAGCGTGAAATGAGCTTTTGCATAAACATCGCGCGCACACAAATACTCGTTTAAGCAATGGCCATGCAGGTGGAATCGCATCCGCCATTTCGGTGGCATTTTATGACACAAAACTCATAACTTTTTTGTCTGCGCGGGGGTAGCTGGGGAAGTAGTTGCTTATTTTGCTCAAAAATCCGCCGCAGCCACATAAATTGTGAGACATGCCACAGCAACAGCCACACGGAAAATAAAGTGTAGCTCGCTGCTAGGCGTAGCATCAGCATCAGCATCAGCAACTTCCAGTTCCAGTAGCCGCAAGATAAAGTGGCATTTGAAACTTGTGCTCACAATGTTCCTGTTTTGGCTTTGTTTTTGCTGTTACAGAACAACTTTTGCCCAAGATCGCGTCACGGCTGGAAAAGGGAAACTTTCCGTCCAGTTCTTTGCCGATTCCGGTTGCTTAAGCGCCAAATGAAAGGGGCCGAGAGTCCGAAATGCACCTTTTCGGATGTCATTTAGGGGCTGCTTCTCGCTTCTCGCTCCTTGGTCCTTGGTCCCGAGTTGTTGGTTCATCAGCGCAAATGTCAAAGAGCTTTGTCATTGGCGCCATTTGACTTTGTTAAATGTTAACAGTTTTTATCTGCCGGCGGTTAATACGCGGACGGCCTTAGTCATAATTTATAGCATGAAATAATGCGCCATTAAAAGTTTCGGGAAAGCCGGAAAGCGACCGAGGAAAGCGAAGGAAAACTGGCGCCTGGAGAAGCGTCGGTATCAGGAGAGGGAGTCGCAGCTGCCGCAAACAACTTTGCATGCACGTGTTGAAAACGGCAGCGATACGAATCTAAGTCATACCCGGGGCAGGATGGGCGAGGACTAAGCTCAAAATGAAATCAACGCCGGCAGATAAAAATCTTCTGCTATGCAAGCTCGTTAATACATTTTTGATGAGACACAACAAGTGGCAGGCGGATGGACAGCCGGGGCCAAGTTATGAGGAAACTTCTGCTTGCCCCTCACGGACTTTCTCCCTCCCCCACACACACACACACATACACACTCACTCTGACACAGTTTCTGGGGCTGGCTTTTGAAATGTTTTGCCTGCGCCGCCATAAATCAGAAGCAGAGAGCTGAAACTAAAAGCCTGCCCACAGGCAGACGGACAGAGTGGAGGAGGAGCGAAGGAGCAGGTGGACTGGTGGACTGGAGGACGGCGGGCGGAAAACTACAGTTAAATATGTTGTAACAAATAAAGTACATCAGTTGGGCAATGGCAACGTGTGAAGGGGATCGGGGGGTGGGCATGGGATGCGGTAAGGCTTCTTTCTGCACGGCAGCTCATTCATATTTATGGCATTTTTGCATTCAGCCGACATCATTTCGTAATGTGAAGAGCTGTTACCGACCTTACTCTCTCTCTCTGATCCTTCTAGCCGCTCCCCTTCCCACAGACACACTTATATATATATATATATCCTTAGCACCGTTTCAGAAATCATGGCAATTGGCACGTTGCTCATACGCAGCGTTGGCCCAGGCAACTTGACCAGGGAGCGGACTACACTGGCCGCTTTATGCTTCGGTCATTTATGAAGCTCATAAATTTCACCAAAAAAAAAAAAAGTAAAGAGAAAACATTCTCCCTTTTGGCTTCTTGTGCGAAAATTACTTTGCAAAAAAGGAATTGTCTAATAAACTTTGCAATAAATTCGAACATAAATTTTATACACACAGCACGGCAACCGAAGTTCAAGCGTTAAAACTATGCCAACAAAAGCCATTAATTCCAGTCAGCAGAAATGAAGTAAAGTGTCAGTTATGTCGGGAGTTCCGGAGGTTCTGGGCGTTCCGGGGGCTCTCTCAGTGTTCCGGGCTGAATCCGGCGGTTCGGTGGAGGGCCGGAGGTAAGCAGGCTGAGCTGAGACAGCGGAAATTAAATGCTGCCACTGGCAGTTACCCCCCAGTTTCCCCTGACCCCGCCTGGCCCGATGGCTGCTACTCATAATTAGATGATTTAAAGTTATCGCAAAAGTTGCAGCTGCCTGGGCTGCAACCTTCCACCTGAACAGGTGGACTGGAGTGGGGTTAACACCGGAGAAGAGGGAGGGACCCGGACCCTGGAGCTGTGCTCCTTGAACACCAGCGGTTCAATTCACTTTGCCGTTTGCCAAATGTCTCTCTCGCTCCGAGCTTAATTGCAAAGTTTTTTGCTACCCGACGCTGTCCAAAGTGATTTCCCTGAACTTTGGCACATAAATTATGCGATTTTTAAACAGGCAGCGAGCAGCAAGGAGCTTCCAGCGCTCCGCTTGGTTAGTGCGGCCTGCGGGAACTCGAGGAAAACAAATACATATAATTTGGCATTCATGGAATTCACTTTGCAGCGTCAAAGTTCGAATGAGCCGCGGGCGGGCTCAAAGTGGCCCCAACTCGGATCCGTAGCGGGGAGACCTTCTCCTTTGCCAGGCACTAATGCATAATGAGGACACACGAATCTGATACTGATGATCTCTCGGCGCGAGCGGGTGTGTGTGCCAGGACGAGGATGGGTGGATGGGGATGTGTCGGTCTATGTTTGCCTGTATGCAGAATGGATTAAAAAACTTTTGATTAACCTTATCAAAAGCAAAAGCTGTGTAAACATCGCACAGGGCAGAGCAATCAGGACGAGGGAGCTGGGACAGGGATCGGGACGAGGTCGAAAGCCGGCGAAACGAGGAGCGCAAAAAGACTCGTACAAGTTTTTAAAAGAAAATAAGTAACTTTTTGACAGCCTGCTGCTCAGCACACACACACCCCACACACGCACACTCGAACTCGCACACTCACTAAACTGTTGTTGCTGCCGCTCTGTTCTTAGCCCTTTGCACAAAGCAAAGCAAAAGTTTGTTACGTTTTTTTTTATATTTTGAGAAAAAGCCAACTCCCTTAGCCTTTTGCCAAAGCGTTGAGTGTATGCGTGTTTATCTGTGCGAGGGTGTGCGCCAGAATGGCAAATAAATTAAAATAAAGGCCAGAATATGGAGGGCGGCCTAAAAAGTTGCCGCATATTGATGGGCCGGAGAAGATAAACGAGGAAATTCCCTGTCTTACACAGTTTTTTTTTTGTTTTCTTTTTGTTTATATTTATTTTTGCTTTTTTCGACTAGAATGGTTTCATGAAATTTCACAATTCTTTACAGACTATTCTTGAAGTGATTTATATGGAAGTTGAATTTTAAACTGAATTTTTTACTTTATAATTGTAAACACATGTATATTTTTTGCAAGCTTAAATTCTTGAATTTCCAAGTAGTTCAGAACATAACTTTGACACTTAAAGTACAGCTTTTATTTTCAATTTTGTTGGCTTTTCATTTGATTGATTGATTGTAATTTAAGTTCAAAGATAAATAAAAATTTATTTTAACTGAAGAATTCACCCAAAGAATTTTTTTATATTCTGTCACAGTTTGTGTGCAATGTTTCTTAATTAAATTGTACTACAAATATTCATGTAATATATACCTTTTACTCAAAATATTTTAAATACAAATAGAGCTTCTCTCAGTTTTCTCCATTGCTAAACCTACTTTATCTTAAAAGAAGAGAAATTCCATCGAGTTTCTTTAAACCTCTCTTTCACAGCAATAAATTAAACATTTTTGAACTGGTATCTGTGCAAATAATTTCATTCCTTTTTTCGCAATTCCCCAACACCGACAACACAGACCCCAGAATTTGTTTCATTTCACATCTGACTGGGCCCTTGTTTGTCTAACATTTTTTGCTGTTTGGTCTCGGCTTGTTTTTTCCGCTTTCCGTGTGTGTTTGCTCAGCCCCAGTCCCAGTCGAGTGCAGTAAAGCCGCAATTTTTCAGAATCGCTAAGGCACACGGGGCGTATACGTGTGCGTAGCGTAGTGAAGCGTTGCTCGAGTGTCGCACCTCTTACGCATATGTAGGCAGCCGAGGAGTTTTCCAGGGAAAATCTCTCTCTTATCGTCGCACTTCAATCAGCTCAGAGGAAATCGGAGGCTGGGTGCTGGGTGCTAACTTGGCTGCCAGCTGGCCTGGAATTAACATGTCACATTTGACGCGACACTGGCGGTGGCTCGAGATGTCTTTATCGCCGCGATACACTTTGTTGTGCCTTCCAAATGAGCATTACTTGATTACCCGCAATTATTGTTACTGTGGCCCAGACACACACACACCCGCACTGACTTGCGGAAAAGGGCCACATAATTGCCGCATATGGAAATGGAAAATTCCGCCGCCAGCATACTTGACATTAGTGCGGTAACAGCAACTGCGACGGCGACAGCGAAAATTTTAGGTCAAAATGCTAGAAAAACAAAAATACATACAGAAAAAAGTACAGAAAATACTTTAAATGCGCGAAAGTCGCCTAGATGTGTGTGTGTGTGGTAGTGCTCTTGTATATAAATGCTGCCGCAGCTCGGAGCAGTTATGCGCTGCATTTAATTACAGTTGCGAATAGGGGGCGTGGGACGGGCAAAAAGGGTTTCTTTTTTTCGAGAGGCAGTCGCAAAAGTTTTCGCTCGGCCTCCGCAACTTGCAAGTTTTGTGCGCTTTGTGCCAGCTAAAAAAAATAAAAAATAAAGAAAAACCGAAACGCATTTCATTAACACAGCTCAACTTCACGGTAACAATGGCAGCAGTAAAAGCAGCGAAAGCGGCAACAACAAGACGCACACAAGCAGTGGCAAACAGGCGGAGAATTTCATTTTTTGCCAGCATGTCGCCAAACATTTAGCAGGACATTGTACACTGAAGGGAATAATGTATACAGAAGCTTTAAGTTTTTTTTTATTTAGTCAGAAAGCAATTCTTGGACCCCAACTTACTTGAGAGGAATTTCTATTCAAAATAAACTATCAAAAAGGTGTATAGAAGTTCATGTTTCAAAATTACAAACAGAAGAAAGTGTGTAAGCTTTTCTTTGAAATTTAAAGCGAATATATTTTAAAAATTACCTATTAATAAAGAAAATATTTTTAATATATTTACGTTTTATTTCTGCAACCTTTTTGTAGATTGTAACCCCAAGAACCTAAGATATCCAAGTGTAGAATCCATGTATAGTGAATGGTAGCAGAGAAATGTGGGTGGAGGCACTTCAGCCGTAAGCCAAAACTTGCCACTCACACACACACACACCACACACATCACACACCCACACCAACTCACACACTCCCATCCTCACAGACGCAGACACATGCTCTCTCTCTCCTCACATGTACTCCAAAACGCTGACGACCTCAATTTCCAGCGCATAAACACTTTTTATGCGAAATAAAATCGCTTTACTTTGTGCAGCGCATTGACCGAAATTTATACACTACACAGATGCACACATACATGTGCACATTGAAATGCACAGAATGTATTTTAAATAAATCAAAATACGCAGAAATTCCATTTAAATAAATACGCTGCACAAAGCAAAGACAAAACAATTTATTTCTTAATTGGCCAGTGGCGCCGGCAAACTAGCCACAAAATTCAAAATAAAACCCCACGGCAGATCAGCTGCGTGGAATGAGAGCCACAAATGGCAGTCAAAACAAGTTGGTCAGTTAATATTTAACAGAAAAAACATGAAAGTATTGAAATATAACTGAAATCAAATAGAAAATACTCTTTACACAAAATAAAAGTAACAAGTTTGTAGAGTAAACATGGATGGGCAGGGAATAAAAATAGAAAAAAAATAATTAAGATGCCAACGAAGCTGATTTTAGATTAAATTGATTATAGAATTTCCAGGGATACAAGCTCTACATAATCTTTAGGTATTTATTATAGATATTAAGTATCAAGTTTCGAGAAATGATATCTTCTGCTCATAATCTCTAGTTCGCCAGAATATAATTATCCTTAATTTTATCAAATTATCCCCGTTTTAATATCGACTTCCAGGAGCTGATGATCGAAAAGTACCATTTTATTACTGCTGAGTGAGGGTAAAAATGGTCGTGTCGACATCGATATGGACGGCAGACGGTTGGCGACAGCCGGCTTGTCCGGACATCGCCCATTCCCTTTTCGTCCTGCCATCCTCCGGACATTCGCATCCTCACATTCGCATACGCAAAACGGCCGGAGAGGAGAGGTCAATACGTTGCCTTAATTGCTTACAAGTTGTTTGCCTCGCTGTTGTTGTCCGTCCGAGAGTACGAGAGTACGAGAGTATGTTTATCGTTTAAAGTCAAGTGAATTGACCTCCTCGCCCCTCTGCCTGGCCCCAGTCTGTCGGCATTGATTTTTATGGAGCCTGGGATATGGCCGAGATAGAAGCCCAAGCCGACCACTTTATGACTTTTTTAATTACTTATTTTGCTTAAAATTGTCTAGTGTAGGAAAATAAACAAATGGCTGTGTCTGTGTTTGTGTGTGTGTGTTTCATACACTTGCAGAAAATATGGCTTCGTTTATAGGCAAATAAAATAATGCAAATGGCGATACGAGAGAGCTCCGTGGTGGCCGCCCCAAAAGGTCCTTTGTTTGTCTTTTATTAGGACAGTAAAATCTTCCTTGTTGCTGCTTCTGCTTCTGGTTTTGCTCATACTGCTTCTCCTGCCGCCACAGCTATATCTCTATAGCTATCGTCCTCGTCATCGTCCCGGCTACTGGCCACTTGACCAGGCCCAGGACAATGAGGACAATAACGATGTCGCTATCCCGACCTTTTGTCCGCTGCTGTTGGCCTGGGCAAATTTTTATATAGTTTACCATATTGTTGGGCTACTTTTTGTTGCCTCGCCTGCAAATATTTTGAGAGGAACGAGGCCAAAAGGCAAAGTCCTGGCCACAGCATAATTTCGAGTGCAAGGAGCCGTCGCACAAAAACCATGACAAGCAGCAAGTCCTGCCATCTGCCGCTGTCCTGCCACCGCTGCTGCTGCTCCTGCTGCTGCTGCTGCTGTGACTCAATTCAAGTGGCCCGATGTCTAAATGAGACACATGTATATATGCAATTCGGGGCGTGGCCACACTTTGATTGTCTTCATTTAGTTAGGTTTTATGCTGATTTACTTAGGCCACAGACAGCAGACGTTTACGACCTTTTAACGTCGGCACGATAAAATCTGAACGGCGCTGGCCCCCCGCACTTATCCATAAACCCCCAACCCTGGCCATAAACCGGGCTCAGACAATGGCTGTTCAAGGTCTTGGCAGCGATTTACCATTGATTCCCACATCTCCCCTGAATCAGAGTCCCATCAAACACTGCACATTCTCGATGGCTCACATTTTCGGTGATTTAAATTAATTTCAAATATCATTTCTCACTTTGCGGCAACGGCCCTGACCTGCGGCTGATGAATATTTAAAGCGCTGCACGTCCCACTGGCACATAGAAAATATATAGACCCTTTCAACTGGTTGCCCTGGCAGCGCATTAAATACAATTTGCAGTCGCCTGCAGGAGGAGGAGCTGGAAAATACCAAACTCAGGTCTCTGTAGGAGCAGAAAACCAGAAAATTTGGAATTTATTTTGACAATTCCGTTAAGTGCCTGATAAGTAAGCAGCCTGTGATTTGCTGTCTTCAGAGGAAGTGCTTGAAACTCAAACGAAATTAAACTTACTCAAAATAATATGCAAATAACATTACGATTATATTATTTTAAGGCTGTAAAAGCCTTGAACTTTGCATGGGAATTTAATCATTATTTTCTCACATAAAACTTATAATTTTTACCATTTGCTTTTAAATAATTTCCTCCTCTATCCACCAACACTTCCCTTGCTTGGCTTTTATCTCGACAATCAAGTGGCTGTGATCCCTTACCGCAAGTTTGATGGCTTTATTTGTGTGCTTCCAATCCACTGACCCACCTAACGCGCCTTTAAAGTAATTAAATTTCCGTGGTATTACGCATACGCCACATGTTACGGCCGGGTAACATTGCGACCTGGCTTGGCTGTTCCTGTTCCTGGTCCTGGTCCTGATTTTATGTGTGTGTGTGTGCGTTTGATTGTGCGGCTTGTATTCAGGCCATGTCGGCGCCTGCTGGGTTGCAAGGGCAGCAGTCTCGGTCTCGGGTCTCGTCTCGGCTCGGTCTCCGTTTCCGGCTCCCCATTGCCAGCACCAGCGCCAACTTCAGCTTCAGTTTCAACATCAGCGCCATCGCCATCATCTCATCTCATCTCATCTGGTCTGGTCTGGTCTGGTTCGGTCTCTCTCGTATCAACAATGTTGCTAAGCTGCCGGCATCAGCTACTCCCTGCTCGCTGTTGCCAACCGCAGCGGTTTCAGCGTGGAAATAGCAGAAATTTTGATTTTACGACCTTGTTGCCGTCATTAACGTTATTTTATGATGACGCTGATACGACCGCGAAATATTGTGTGCCGGGGCCAGAGTCGGAAGCCGATGCTGAGCCTGAAGGACCTGCAGCAAATGGGAAACGACTCAGCCAAGCTGAGAGTGAATGTGTGTGTGTGTTTGGGACACGGACCAAGTTATTATGTCCTGAAGTCTAAGTAAAAAACCAATAAATGTTAATGAAAATACAAGAGACAAAGTTTAGTTCGAGGGAAAGATCGGGGATCGCCCCGTCCTGCATGAGGCATTGAACATAAGCTGATAATATTATTGCGCTATTAATGGGCTCAGGTTTTATGGCAGTTTTAATCGCTTTTGTTACAGTTGCCAAAGTCGCAACAATAACTTGACAATAGACCACAATAAAAAGTATGTGGCTTGCGTGTGTGTGGGCCCCGCCCCGTCCGCTCTCTCTCTCCTTACTTGGTGCAACTTTTTGCCGTTGCCGTGGCGCCGTGCGAAAACTAATTGCAAAACCAAACGCACAACCAAGTAGCTGCCGATGCCCCGGCAAGGTGTGCACGCTGAAAAGCAATTTAGCAAATTCCTTGGTGTTTGGCAAATGGAAAAGCCAACTACCATCGGTTCTCTGGCTTTTCTCCCAACTCTTCGCTACCTCCTCCCGACCCGGCAGGGTCCTCCTCTTTGCAGAATCAATTTTAATGATACCGAACAGAAGCCGGAAAGGAAGCTAAGCGAGTGGCGGCAATAAAATGCCAAATGACACCTCCATAAAATGGCGATCCCCCAACTCTCCCTCGGATGTCGTCGATTGCAACATATGGAGTCGGCAGCTTGGGGAGATGATTGCTTAGAGATGGCACCAGGTATTGCGGATTGAAAAAGGATTTTAATTAAGTTTTTGTTAAAGAACTATGAAGCAACAACAGATTTTTTTAAGTTTTTGTTATTAAATAATATTTAAAATCATAATAATAACTTATCATATAGTTCAAGTTGCTCTTAAGGGTACGCAACCCTCTAACATCTAATTACTTCTAAGGAAAATGCTGTGGGGCAACTGTAGCAGCTGCCAAAGCTCGTGGAGATTTCATATCATATGTCATGCGACTAAGTGCAGAGTCCTTATTTTTTCTTTCCCTTTTTTTTTTTTTTTTTAAATATTTCCTTTGAGTGCGGCAAGTCCCTCAACTAAGTTGTTATACACTTGCGTGCACCTGTCTCTCCAGCCATTTCCAGGTGCAGGCAGATGGCATTTCTTTGGCTCCTTTGGCCCCGGCGAGCGCTGGCTTGTCGCAATTAACGTTCGCGGAAATTCCTGGCAACGGGATCAGCGGCCTGGAAGGCTGGAGCCGACGCATTGGGGCGTGAACAGCACGGAAGTCGTTCGGCCCACACGGCGGATACGTGCTTTAAGGTCTGACCTTCTTTGTGCTCGCTTGTGTCGGTCTCTCTACTCGTATGAGTATGTGTGTGTTATGAATGGTGTGTATGTATATGTCAACGAGTGTCTGCTGCAAATTGTTGCATGACATTGTTGTAAGACACCAGCCAGAACCAAGCGTCGCCCCCGTTTGACGGGGCATTTAGTGCGGGGTCCTTTCTTGGCGGTGACAACTTGCGGCCTACTTGCCATTGGCGTGCCATATGCCAGCGAAACAATTGCTGCCATTACAGTTTGTAATTCGGTAATCAGCCATACGAATCTGCATAATGGCAATCGGAGCCCAGCTCCCCCCAGATCCACGTCCTCGCCAAGTTAGGTAAACATGGCAAGAAAAGTTGCCAACTTTTAATTGAAGTGAAAACGACGATAACGACAGCATTGTTGGGACTGGAATTGGGGAATCCGAACGGGAGTCGGAATGGGAATGGGAGTGGGAATGGGAATGGAAATGGGTACGACCATGGCTATGGGATGGCTCTGTGGCTCGGTGGCTTTGTTGCCAGCCCGCTGGGATGCGAATGTGGAGCTCCTGGCTACATATGCCTCTGTATGCTGTGCTGTGTGCTGTGTGTGCTGTGTGTGCTCTGTGCCGAGTTCTGTGTGCGGCATTGCAAAAACAGTTGCGGAATTGCTTTTTAAACCCACAGAGCGGCGCATAAAAAATCAGCACAGCCGCTCTCCAGGGGCGAGCTCTGAAAGGGGGCTGATCCGGAAAGGGAGTTAAGCCTTTAAAACGTGAAACTTTTGAGCCGCTTCAAGTTTTAGCCAAGCGTATTTGCCTTTGTGGCCGCACAGCTCCCAGCTGACATGCACAGTCCCCCATATATGTATATACTATAGCCATAGCCATAGCTATAGCTATAGTATTGGCACAGGGCTAGGGCTGCACAATGTTAAAGTTTGCACTGCATGCCAGCGGGGGGGTGGTTGGGTCAACCTGTTGCCAGGTCAGGACCTTTGGGCATGGTGAAGCTGCTGTAAACATTAGACAGGCGCTATCAATGCGGGCGAACTGACGGGATTACGGGCTAGCGGGCAGCGTAACCAGGCGGCCTTGAAAGCGGCAAGTTGGGGGGGGATGGTGTCGCGGGAGTGGGCGTGGTCGTGGCAGCAGCATTGCTTGCATTGTCACACGCAAATATGTTTGGCAGCTCCAGCTGGGGCCAAGGCACGCGCCAGAGTGCGACATTCGTGACGTCGCATTCAAGACCCGGCAACTTGCCACCACCCGCCCAGCCCTCATCCTCGGTTCAGCCACATCCTCCTCCGCTCCTGCGCTCCTGTGCTAGCCTGGCCGGCTTTGATTTATTGATTTTGGCCACGGCACACAGCATACCAAATGAGACAATATTTACTAGCCTCAATGCTGGCCCACATGTAGCATGCACTTGGAAAAATGTTTTTAAATGGGTCTCTTTTTTTAAAAGTTAATAAAAAGAGTTTTTTTTTTAGGCAAAATTATAGAAATAAAAAGAAAAATTCGTGTTATTAATAAGAAAAGTGAAGGAAATGAAAATCTTATTGTTATCTGTGGTTTTTAATAGTTTTCCTCTCTCTTTTTTTGCTAAATTTGGTAAATACAGATTTTTTCAAGTGTCTCCGACCAGCAGGACCTATGATAGCAGGCACGCTTGGTATCAGTGTCAGACTTCCATTAGCCAAACTCCACCGCCTGGGCTCCTCCGCCGCGTCCTCGTAGATCCACCTTATTCCACCGCCCCTCTGTGTATCCGCCAGCTGTTTAATAAGCCCGCCCGTATTTTAAATATGGAGCAGATGCACACTTTGCTGGAAAACCGAACCTCGTTGGTTTGGTTCTGGGTCCAAAATGACGCAAGTTCAATTAAATCAAAGCCTCAGCATATTTCTTACCCGCTAGACAGTTCCGGCGCCAGACGCCGTCTGCTGGCGGCGATGTCTGAAAGTAGAAAATGGGAAGACGAATTAAATTACATTTAAAGCGCAGCCTGCAAAAACCCCAAAGAAAAATGGAGGGAAAAATAAATTGGCCAGCGAGCGAGGAGGAAAAAATGAAAATCATGGCATTGATATGGGGAAGCCAAGAAAGAACTGCATGGATACACTGGAAAAATATAGCTGTAACATCAACGCAAGCCCAGAGAGAGAGCAACAGGTAAGGACGAGGCCTGTCACCTTGTTATATTTTTTATTAAATTATTTGTCCGCTTCAGGTTATAAATCCAGGAGCTCTCGCCGTAATCCCGACTCTCAATTGCTGAAATGCTTATCTGCTTAAGTGGCAAACGAATATGCCATTCATTCGCTCGTATCGTGATTACAGAGAGCGAGCGCAGAAAAAGAAGTCGACAAAGTGTAAGAAATGGTGCCAGCAATGAAACGGAATAAAATCGGCAGCAAGGAAAAAAAAAACTGAGGAAAAAAGAATGGGATAAAAGGCGGAAAAAGCTCCTGCATATAAGAAGGAAGAAAAAATTGTACCCAGGCCATGTGGGAGGCGAATCAAAGGCGCAGAGATAAGTAAAGAGAACAAAATTAAATTGGACATTTATCAAGAGATGCTTATTGATGCCCGAAGTGCCAGCCAGCCAGCCATCCTGCCAGCCAGGACAAACAGTAACACAAACACAAACACACACAAGGACTCAGAATCCAGAGTCAAGTGGGCCGGCCATGTAGCCGACAAATACGCTCAATTATTGTTTTGAGTGAAAAAGTTTTATTGGCCGACATTTTCTGGGGGTAAGGTCGTGTCGGATCTGGAGCTGGAGTTCGTGTAATTTAAATGTAGCCCGTGGCGAATACGGAAACAAACGCCCGAGAGACACGCGGGCATAAATTAAAGTCAGCCAGGCCTCCGACTCCGAGTCCGACTGCGAGTGCCCTTAGGCCGGAGCCGGACAAAGTCCTCCTCAGAGTCCGGTCAGTGGCGCGCTCATCCCCCGTCCAGGGATCAGCCACTAATTACGGCTATTAGTGGAGCAGCAACGGGAGCGCCAGAAACAATTACGGCCCATTTAATCACCTGCTGAAAATGTAATTATGTTGCATACTTCCGAGGCCAGCAGGCGCTGGGCTTCACACGCTCCCCAAAAAAACAGATCGAAAGCCTCAAGACGGCTCGAGCCGACTGCCAACGCGATTTAGAATTTATTGCATGAAATTAACTTTTGCAAAATAATTCACATAACTTCGGGGCGTGCCGAAGGGCCGTCCGAAGTGGCTTAATAAAATAATTTATGGCCCGACCGAAGGGCCATTTCACTTGGCCTTGTCCCTCGCCCCTTCCTCCGGGGCCGAGGCCGAGGCTGCTGCCCAGCCAAGCGAATGGAACAAAGCAAATTAATTACGAGTCAAAGCGAAAACCTTTGACTCAACTTTCGCAACGCACCTTTGCCCACAGACAGGACACTCTGTGTCTGTGTGTATGAGTGTGCGTTGTGGCCAATGCCAATGCCAATGCCTTTATCAATATCCTTTTGAGCAGGACCTAAGAACAGCAAACAAAGTCTAATCAAATGCGACAGCACAGGGCGGCTGTGTGTGTTCGCTGATGCGTGGCTAATATGCCAAAAGGGGCAGCGCCACGCCCTCCTCTTTCCAAGCCCAGCATCTTCCTTTGACCGTAACGGCCGTGTCCTTAGGGCTGATCCGGCTTTTTCACTCCTCCCTTATTCCTTCGTAAAAGTTGAGCCCGGGCCACTTTTTGCTCAGTGATGCGTTGAGTGGACTGAATCAACAGCTGCCAAACGTTCGGAACGCAAATTTATAATGTCTTAGTGCCATTCCCACGCTTTTTATCAACACATTTCACATGTCATTAGCCAGGAGATAACATCGTCCCAGAGGCGTGGCATAATACTGCATACATATATGCTTGAACAGTCGAATTGTGACACTCTTCTTTTTGTCTGACAATTGACATCTGGTTTGCTTGTTTGTTTGCCTTCCTGAGGCTCTAATGAAAAGCTTTTAAATTAAGAACAACCGCCAGCCAAGCGGTGAGATGCATTTGAGATATTAACAAAGGGCACAGGTGACGGCGACAGGAAAGGAGTCGCGGGTCCTGGGTTTTTCCGAGCCACACTTGAGCTGACACTGCAACATGTGCCACACACGCCGCAGACAATTCCGCTAAAAGCTTCACACCCGCGGACAGTTGCGGGTGCCAACTCCGAGTCAAATTAAATGCTCCTCCAGCTCCGGTCCTGCTTCGTCCTGTTCCTGCAACTGCGACTGCAGCTGCAGCAGCACACTCGAAAATCGCTCGAGGCGACAGGAGTTTTATCTTTGCCACGCCAGCCGCAGCAATGCGGCTAAGCATCATAACTCACGCCGGGCATCCGTGCTCGTCACTCAAGGAGCGTGAAAAACCTGCCAAGACGCCGAGGAGTCATAGCCGGAGACCAGAGCCCTTGCATTATGCGCTTCTCCCTTAGGCACCAAAGCTAAACACTACGAAAAAATACAAGGTATCAAGGAACACATTTGAATCTAATTCGCGCTTCATTAAAAAAAGTTCTCGATTTAATTACTACTTTATTTACACTTTAAAATTAAATAAATATTTATTTTTTAAAACATTCGTTTTACAAATAATATACCTCAAGATTTTCATCTTTATCCTGAGTGTAAAATCAGCATCTGGCGTTGAATGCACTTAACATGTTGTACCACAAAATCGTCAGCCATATGCCGTGCATATTAATTTGATGGCCCTCATATTTATGCCAAAGCAAAGCCAAAGCGTTTGCTGCTGCCGCAGCTGCAGTTGTTGCGACATTTTTTGACAAGTTGCAGTCAGATTCAGAGTCAGAGTCAGAGGCAGAGTCGCAGGAGCAGCCGCAGTCGCCCATTTGCAATGCAAGGAGCAGGAGCAGGAGCAGCTGCTGACACTGTTTTGCATATGGACGGAGGACCATCCCGGGCAGCAGCAAAAAAATAAAAAGCTGCGAAGCTGGCAATAGACAAACAGGACCCCGAGAACTAAGGACAACTGTGTGACTCTACAACTAGTGCTTCTGTTCCTGCTCCTGCTCCTCCTCCTCCCTGTCCCGGGTCTGCCTCTCCTCCCTGCTCTTGTTACTCCAAACTGGCCGCGTCGCGATTTTTTCTCTATTTTTCTTGTGGGTGCATTCCACTTTAATTATTTCAGCAATGTTGCTGCTGCCGCCGCTCGTAACGACATGAAATTTACATACGCAATTTCATTGTTGCCGCAGGATCTGGCGGTCCTGCGCTGCCCCGCCTTGCCCCGGGTCGTTGTCAATCCCACAGCATAACGCATTTTATATTCAAATTTTTTTGTCGCTGCAGTCTGGCCAGGAGCCGGGACACTGCAAATTCTATTCGTTCTGCCCGCGCAATATATTTTTTTTTCGCCATGTTGTGGCTCCAGGATTGTTAGTGCTCTGCCCCCGGGCTGCTTATGTGTCCGTAATAATCAGTTGCAGGAGCAGGGAGACTGCAGACTGCAGACTGCTGAATTTACTGTCGATTTCACAGGCATTTACCCAGCCTGTTCAACCCAGTCCGATCCCCGATCCCCAGCCAAGTAACGGTTATAACAAGCTTTTATGCGCGGCATAACACCCGGAATGGTTTACTCAAGAACCGCCAGATTTCGCTTAGCATGTGAGATGAGGGATTGCCCCTGGAAGGAGCACGAGTAGGAGCAGGAGCAGGAGCAGGAGCAGAAGCAGGCATTACAGAGCAGGAACTAGTTCACTTGCGGCGCTGCCAACTGCACTGTGTTCCGGCAGTGGAGTGCTCTCAGCATCCTTGGCAAGTCCCGGACCCTTCGTGTACTTTATTATGCATGTTATGCACAAGTTCGTTTCCATTTCCGCGCCATGTCATTGCACGCTTAAGCAGCAAATTGTCTGATGGCATTTGTCCTTTGGCTGCTCCGGAGTAGGGTCCTGTCCTTCGATGGGATGTTTGGCCAACTGTCAACAGCTTTTAGGCCTGCTCTCTGCCCTCTGCCCCACGATTCTGGAGATGTTAAATGTAGCGCAATAATGAGCCGAAATATTTGCATTTCTTTGGTTCGGAACCAAATGCAATAAACTCTCGAAATAAAAGCAAATAAAAAGTAATCAGAATTTCAGATTCGAGCCGTAATAAAGCGAAGAAGAAGGCTCACAGCGGTGTCCTGCTAAAAGGAATTAAAAAGTGTGCTAAATAATTCATTTTTGAATTAAAATATAAATCACTTTCACACCATTTTGTCGGCGGACATCGGCGTAGACCCGGTTTTTACTGCATGGCATGGTATGGCATGGTCCTTTCCTTTTTTTCCAGGACACTTGTTTATTTTATTACTTTTTCGCCAAGCTGAGTCGAGGGACAGGACGGGAGAGGACGAAACAGGACGCCATGCAAATGAGCGTGAGACCCGGGCATAACGAAAATCTTTTTAATATAAAAGTGAATTACTTTTAGCAGCGATTTCCGAGTGTGTCCAAAGGAGCGGAGGACAACACCCGAGCCATTAAAATTGACGAACTGTAAAGGCAGTCCGGACTCCGGACACCGGAGCACGAGCTGCGGAGCAGGAGGAGATGAGGGCGTCACGCCCATCTAGGACCACGCCTTGGGTTATTAGGCAGCTTATTATCGGGCGCATCAGCATGGCCAGGGCATCATTATCGAGTGCTTTGCGGCTTTTCTTGGTTCTTGCCCCTTGGTCCTTTGGTCCTTTGCTCCTTTGGTCCTTTCAGTCCGAAGACCCCCTGCGTCCGGCTGGCGAAAGTAATTTCAGTATCCTACGCATTTTTTAATAGGATTGTGTTTGGGGAATTACCTGAGAGGGGCGGAGATATCTCAGCTCTGACCGCTGGCAGCGGAAGTGAGTGGATGGTGGAACGGAAATGAAAACGGCAATGGGCACTTTTAATTTCTCAAAATGGCAACTTACTGACATCCGTTGCGCATTCGATTCATTGATTTAATGCAAAGGAACAGCAATAGCCACTGGAGCCGCTCGATTTCCCTCCTCTGGCAGCTTAAGACTTATTGGGACTTGTTGCAAGAGTTCATATCGGGCGAAATAATTCAGAAAATGCCAAAGGCATGGCCGGCAGGACTAGCAGGACTCTAGCTACCTGGCCCCATTTACGTGCAGCTGGTCACAACTTCTACTTTTGCAGTCTCCTCTCTGGCTTTCTGCCCCTCTCTCTTTTTTGTCATTTGTGTTTGTGAAATATGCATTCGATTTTTTACGCTGCAGTTTCTCGCTTATCTACCAGTTGGCAGCCCCATCGCACACGAGGAGCATAAGGGAGCGTCGAGAGCTCACAGAGTGCAAATATCACGTATACGCAATGTTGTGGCTTGTTGGTTTTCTTTTCACTGCAAATTAGCTGGCGGAGAGGGTGGCGCAGCTCCTTCTGCCGCCAAGTGTGCGATAATTTACTCATTTCATGTGCTATTAGTTGTCAGTAATGGGGTTGCGGTGGGTTGGACCAGGACCAGGACCGGGGGATGCTGTAAATTGTGTATGTGTCGCTGTGAATGCTGTTGTCAGTTGCCTGTTACCAGTTACCAGTTACTACAGACCAGTTGGAAACTTTCTCCAAACTCTGGCCAGGACTCGCTCACACTGGCCTGCTTCGTCCTTCAGTTTTATGCTTTATGTTTATATTTGCCCGGCCCTCTTGTGCCATATTTATCATGGCTCACTTTTGTGCCGGCTGCGCCTTGTTTCGTGCGGTTTCGTTTTGCTTCGCTGGCTGAGTTGAATACACCGAAAGAAATACTTTTATTTGTGATAATTAAAAATAATTACTTACCTAAGGGGAAGTATAAGAGCTTAGAGAGTTTTTTTTTAAGATGGTTTCTAGCTAATTTTTGATTTATTTAACATAACGAAAAAAGAGAAAAAGTATTTATTGCTTTATATCTATTTATCTTTCCTTATTTTTGTGCCGTGCAGGAAAGAGTATAGTCGCGTTTAAGTGAGTTTTCTTGCCCACGTCCACGTCCTGATTCTCGTCCTGGTCGTGCTCGTCCTCCTCCTCGGCCGTTGCAAATTCACGCTATCTAATAGCTGCTCGGCTCGCCAACAAACGAGAGCGAGACAATGGCCCCGGCACTTGCTGCTGCACTTGAGCACAGGAAGAGTCCTGTGGCCTGTGGATGCCTGTAGTTGCTGTAGTTGCCGTTGCTGCGCTGCTGCGCTTTTGGTGCTTCCAGAGAGGAACCCCGGCTGTGACCTAAATTTTTACCAAATTGGATAAATTTTTCGCATTTTCGCTTTGCTATTTTTTGCTCCAATTTATTTTCTGTATTTTTTTTTTTGCTGCGACGCCGACGAAGGCGACTCCTAGCTTGGCTTCTCCATCCATTGTTGTTGCAATTTCTCGCCACATTTGATTTATCTCGCCTTATATACCGAGTCGTGCCACATATATGTACACACCATCTTCCCCACCATATCACGTAGTATTCCTTTTTTTGTGCTCTGTGCTCTATGTTGTTTGTTGCTTCCGCTTTGTTGCTGTATCGCTTTTTGTTCCTCGTCCTTGCTGTCGGTTGTCGGTTGAGTCACCGCAGCAGTGTCGGCAGCGGGACCAGGAGACGGCTGCTCTTCTTTGGCCACTTGTATCTCCAGAATTGAATCTCGCCCGGTCCTGCCATCTTTGCAGCCACTAGCTCTGCTAGCTGTGTCGTCTTGCTGGCCGCAGCGCTTTTTATTTGAACTTTCTGGTGGCTGCTGCTGCTGCTGCTCTGCTGCTCTGCTGGCTGTTGTCCTTTTTTCGGCCTCGGCTACGTGTTAGGCATAGTAGTAGTTGGGCTGCCGGCCTGCCGCCCTGTCGCCCGAAGCTTTTAATCATGATTTACGAGCCGGAGAGACGGACGCCCAGGTCCGGACAAGAGGTAAATATAAATGGAATTTTAAAATGTGATCTGATTTAATTATGCACGGCGACTCGAAAGGCAGCCAGCGAGGGAGGAAGGATGCTGTGTATGTGCACAGGGGCACAGGCAAAAACAGCGACAGAAACGACAATCCTGACGGGCTTCGGTATCAGGATTTGGAATGGGCGGAGCCGCAGAGGCATTTGTTAAACAAAGGACATGACAATGGATCCAGATATATCACCGAAAGCCGGCTTCGTAATACCCTAACACAAGCAATTTAAATTGTATTTTATTTAATTTAATCATGATGTATGAATTTGTAATTGCTAACATTCGACAGAAACTTGAATAAATAAATACAAGATTGCCTTAAAATTAAACAAAATTGATCAGCATATTAAATAGGTTAGTTTTAATCTGTTTTGAACTCCAGTTTCATCTTAAGCTTAAAGAAACTAAGTAAAGTGATGCCCAAGCTGCGCTTCAGAGCCGAAAAATTCCGTCACTAAACTATTAAAGCAATCTGTTCTTTAGAAACTGAATCTGCTCGCATGTACACAGAAAGTATGTACACAACATTCCTGAACCCTGTCCCGGTCCCTGTTCCAGGCTCTGCGTCGCCTGGCTCCTTTTTCCTTCCTGGACATTCTCTCGTCATTTTTTTCGTACTTTATTTTAGTTTTTCCTCTGGATTTCCCATCTTTTGGACCCTCGCTCCGTTGCACTTTGTTAAATTGCAGCCAATTGACCGTGGCAGACAGTGTTGGGCCAGGCCCAGAATTTATGCTCTCTGTTGTTTATTAGCCATTGCGGTCAGTGTTCCCAGCTAGCTGGCCTTATGGTTGAAATCAAATTCCAAGGAGCATGTTAGAGGAGCAAAATTCAGGGTATTGTAAAGGGAAATGCCATGCAAATAGCACAGGAACAATTTCAAATGAGACATATTCAAAAAACCACAGAAAAAGCCTCGCAACCCACACACAGCGGGTAGCAAATACAAATAGCAGGCGATAACGCAAACTCACAGATACGAGGCAGGAGTAGTCCTGCCCAGATACAAACCCATACAGGGGCGGCAGACTTATAGGCAAATATAGGGACATGTATTTACAGTGCTAACATCAAACGCTTTGCCCCAGCCCCCCTCACACCATGCCGTCAGCCATCAACAACGTTGTTTTTCTTGCCGTTTGCCATCGTTGACGTCGTAGTAGTCGTTGTAGTCGTCGTCATCGTCATCGTCGACGTTGTCGTCGTCATGGCACAGTCAATATGTTTTCATTCAATTTGGAAAGCATTTTCATAAAATTCCCCACAAGAAAAACATTGCGCACATATAAATATGTGGCTCGTCGAGCAACTTTGGCATGCCGTGCACAGCTTCGCCCCTGCCACTGGCATTGGCAATAGGAAATTATGCGAAATGTGCTCGATTTGCGTAAACAAACCGGAAATGATGTGCCGCCTGCCGCTGTCCGCTGACCATTTTGGAAAATGAACGGAAGACCAGAACAGAGGACACAAAAAAGGGCAATCGCAGGCACTCAACCCTGACCGAAAACCCCTCCAGACCCCGGGTCGCAACCGCAACTGTATTTATATTTATGCATTTATTTATTTGGCAAAAGGATCAGTCGCGTCTCCTTGTCTGCCCCCGCTCCGCCGTCGCCGTCGACATTTCTGGTGTGCCCCATTATGCTAATTGAACAGTAAAAAAATATATAAAGAAGGGAAAACCCGAGCCACTTTATAGGCTCAGCGCGTGCTCTGCGCCCCAAAATGTTCTAGGAATCGTAAAAATTTCCCGCGCAGGGAAAGTATGTAAATACAGTGTTTGCAAGGGGGAGCCTGGGTTGGAGGCGGGGCTGATGGCCAAATATTTTTAATAAAGTTCACGGTCTAAGCAGCTTTGCTGACCGAACGAACGAAGGAGCCGCAATATAATTAGAGCGTGCCACCGTCGGTCTTGTTGTTATTGCAAATTGAATTAGTAACCAAGGCAGAAAGTGGACAGGCAGCAGAAATCCTTTTTGTGTACCATTTTTGCCATCCGCCGGCATCCGCTACGTGCCGGGCAAATCAAAGGCAAAGGCAAAGGCGAAGGCAAAGGCAGTGGGAGCACACAGCCAAGAGTCGACCGTAACCGCAAATGGAAATGCAAATTTCCCGCGGTTACCGCGACTGCGACTGCGACCGCAACCTTTGCCCCCGACACGACAGGGCCCAAGCTCGGGCTACCCAATGCAGCAATTTAATTTCTTAAGCAATTTTCATAATCTGCAGCAAATTGTTTCTGAATGCTGCCAGCCAGCCAGCCAGCCAGCCAGTCAGCCAGCCTGTTAGCCAGCTAGCTAGCCAGGCTCTCGTTAAATTTTATGCAGTTGGCGGCTGCATTCGCGCCACAATCTGCCATTGAGGGAGAAGCAGCACGGAGAGAAAGATTGTTAAGATATGGTAAAAATAATGACTCAAACCATATGTACAGTTTACTAGATGTATTTAAAGAGAGTGTCTAACAACCTGTAAGTTCACTTATTTTCATACTTAAACATTTATAAAGAAAGTCCTTTCTTGTAAACATCTTAAGAAGTATATTTGAAGAATAAGCCATTATAAATATACAACATTTTTCCCCGTGTACCGCCTCGCACAATTTTCGTAATGCAGTGGCCAAAGTTTTTGCTATTTTATATTAATTTCGCAGGCTCTGCAAGGCGCCCTGACCTCGTCGCGCCCTTGAGCAACGACTACTACCCGCTGATGTCGACTGTTGGCCGTCGGCTGTCGGCTACCCGCCTGCTGCATAATTAAAATGGCAGTTCAATCCTAAGCACAGTCAGCAGTGGCAAAAAGCAGCTGGCCGGGCCTCCAGCCCGTTCACACCAGTACCAGCTCTAGACCGGAATTTACAAAAGGCTCAAATTATCCGCTTAACTGTTTGTGGGGATTAAGGCAAAACCTTTTAACCCTTTGCGCTGGCTGGGCTTGCTTTCATGAATATGTAATAGGTTTCTTTCAATAAACAGTAATAATACCCTTTCAATTTGCTGATTTATCACATTAATTATTTGTGTCTTTATGCGCGGGCAATTGAAGGTCTGAATTATGTTTCCATTAATTCTAATTTAAAAGCAAAGATGATTTAATTGAAATTCTGTAAGAAATAAATCTAAATGAACTTTTAAGTTTAGGAAAATGCAAAAAGAACTCCTTAACAACTTTCATTTTTATTTAAAGAATTTTGTAAAGTTTGAGTTTGTAAACTCCCCAGAAACTTAAGTATATTTTCCGTATTTCTCCATAGTTTCCAGTGTGAACAATTCCCAGAAACGACAGTTGGCCACCCGGCCAACAATTGTCTTTTTGCGCACAGGAGAACAAACTTGGCAGCTTTTTGCTACTTGCGGGCACTTAACAATTTCCCACGCTGCCGCCACCTCCTCCGCCCCCCTCAGAGTGGCATACGGAGTGCAGCTAATTGCTCTCGGCCCGATGCCCGATGCCGCCCCAAATTCGCACCCCCCAAAAACCAATTAAGACGACGGGGATAACGCGTGGGGCGTGGGGCGGGCGAAATCCAATGGTGCGAGCGCGTGATAAATCAAATTTGGTTGCCTTAACAATATTTGCACATACGACAGTGTGTGCCCAACGCAACACAAATCAAATCAAATTAAAACATAAAGTCGGGCAGGCTCATGTTGGGGAAGGACGTGAGGTGAGGCAGGATACGGGGGGCTTGCGGGGGCCCAGATTGGGTGTCCGCTTTTATTATTCCATCCGCATGCAGCTGCCATGTTGAGGCAAGCGACGCGTTTATGACGCTGACAGAATTATGAGGCCTACATGCGTTGATTCCAGATTTCCGATGCCGTGCTGCCGCTGCCTCTGCCATGCTGCCGTGCCACGAGGGTCCTTTAAATATTTTTACGCAGATAAACTAAACTGTAAGCCCGCGCGCCAACCGGCAAATGGATTTTCAGCACGAGCAAAAAAAAAAAAAGTATCACAAAATCGCAAAACGTGCTTCACATACCCCAGGCCACGACAGGGACAAGCGCAGATCAGTTCGGGCTCATCATAAATACATCAGGGGGGAATCGGGAGTCAGGAGAGCCGGGCCTGTCTCTGGCACACTTGAGATTGGGGGTGGCGGAGTCACAGATGAAACCGGAGCCTGATGCTGCTGCTGCGTCACCACCTGTCTGTGGCAGCATGTCACGCGAGCTGTCGAGCGCGCAAAAGCTGACATTTTTATTAAAATATTACCAGGACCTTAACCGATGGAAAGCCAAAACGAAAACGAGCAGCAGCAACCCGGGAATTGTTTTCGCTAATTTCGGTTTTGTTTGATTCGTTTGGCAATCTTGTTGCCCGTTTGCGGTAGTCTGCCGTATCCTTACTCCATCCCCATCCCATCATCATGATGATCTCTCACTCTCGCTCTACGGTGCACAAAAGACGCCGGATAAGTGCTCCTTTGTGCACATTTTGCACCTGCCTTTTGTTTGTCCCATCAATGGACAATCACCGCCCTCTGGGCTCCAGCCGTCACCTCCGCGCTCCCACCTCAGACTTTCCCACGTCTCCGCCCATGTCAACTACCCTGGCTCCTTGTCGGCCAGACAACAACTGGGTTGAACAATAAAATTTTAATAAGCCTCAGCAGGACTGCCAACGAGTTCCAACTGCGCTGACTTACACGCTGTCCTTTCACGCTGTCCTTCCCCGATTGGTCTCCAACAGTTTTTCTCCCCTTTGTATCGTATCCTTGTCTCCTGCCCCCTTGTTACATCCTGTCAATCGGTCCAAGTTTACGGAACGCTGTTGTCCGACATTGCTGCTGCTGCTGCTGTCCCACATTGCGTATGAGCAATGCGTCAAATTCGAACCCTGTTGTTGCACATGTGCACGTGTAGGGGAGACTGGGATCTGGGGTCATGGGTCTGGGGGTCACTCGTGTTTGACTTTTAATTAGCTGGGAACTTTCCAACTCTCCGAAGCACTCTTGCGTATACCGTTCTCCTCAGGCCATAACTCAGTAAGTGCTTTAAAGTAGGCTCAAAGGGTAGGATAGGTGTGTTACCTAAAAGCACAGCCACAAAACCCGATTCAGGGGTGGAGTTAGGGGTATTATACAGAGAAAACACCTGCAATTAACTACGGAAACAGAAGCGTCCCCATCTCGAGCATTTAATTTAGGTTCCCACACCGAGGAAAAACTAGCCCGGATTTAAATCTATTATTGTTCCCCTACGAAAATCCCCCGAAAACCCATTTACTGGCTACGCTTCTAATCCGTTCATGGCCTACGCACACACCCATGTGACATATTTGGTTTGCCAGCTTGATGTATAAATAAAAAATCAAGCGTGACGAGCAAATTCATGCAAAGTAAATTTTCATGTTCCCGCCAGCCGGCAAATAAAAAAGCTCCCAAGCAGAACTGGAGTGGCAATGGCTCTCTGGATCCCTATGCCTAAGCCTAGGCTCATATATATATTGTGTGTGGCAGTAACACCTAGCCATGTGTGAGGGGGTTTGTTGGGTGCTTTCTGCATAAGTACCACACACCACGCCACACCACACACGCACACTCACAGTTGCGGGATAAATTGATGCTGGTAGGAAACCCTAAAATCAATTGAAAGTACTTCACTTGGGTTAATGCCCTTTTTTTAAATGGTAAATATAGTATTCTCTTGGTATTAAAATTAAGTTTTAAAATATTTAATTATTAATATATTATACACAAAATAAGATGAAATTATGTTTTACACACTTTTCTGTACCTCAATGTTGCTTTAAGATTTAAAAAACGTATTTAGGAAAATAGGTGTTGCATTTTTGCATGGAAAATACAATTGAAATTTATTTTTGTTAGCAAAAACATAAAAAAAAACATATTTTTGTTCTTTTTTTCTAGTTTTTTTTTTTGTAAAATGTATTTACTAAATATTTTACAATTTTTTTCGTGGCTTATTACCTTATTATTCGCTTTAAAATGTAATTATGATAGAAAAACTGACCTTAAAAGCTCTTACTGATCCATTCTAAAGATCATGGATTTTTAAGAAATTTATTTAAAGAGTTGATTTTTTTAGCCCCATATTTTTAGTCCCAAAAACCCTTAAATATTTAAAACTATCTTTTCATAATTAAAATTTTAAAATACTCACACAAGAGCATTTAAAAATTCGACCTTATCGGTTACTCTTCCCTGCCATCTGATTGCCAATGCAAACAATTCCATATGCTGTCCATGTTCCTATTTGCTTTGCCGATTCCACACATATATATTCTTGCTTTCTTTTTTTTATTTTTTGTTTTTTTTTTTGTTTCATTTTGCACTCTCAACTCGGAGTGCCGAACCCTGCCCCGATTTCCGCACACACGCGCCCAGCTGACGCAGCGCAAATCAATCAAATCAAAGTGGAGTTGTTTGATTCATTGTCGGGGTTCTCCTGGCGGCGGATGGTTTCCGGTTTTGCGGTGGCGGCAACGACGGCGACGGCGGCGGCAAGAAAATCAGAAGAAAATGCAATACAATGAAGAACAAATACGGGCGCAGACAAAGAGCAAACACGCACACTGGCTCACATAATACAAAGTGGCATAAACTAACTAAATAACAGTAACAATAACTTAAGTGTATTTGTGTATTAGTGAGGGCATCGCTTGCTCTCTGGCTATCTCGACTGCCCTGCCCCTACCCCATCCCGCCCGCATTCCTTTGCTAGCTTTGCCGCAGCTTTTCCAGCCTCACCCTGCCCCTTCTCAGAGCTCAATGGACAGCTCCTTTCTCCTGGTCGAGTCTTAAGGGCGACTGTTGCAAAGTTTTTATTTATACACACGTTCCGTGTGCAGCAACGGCAATGGCAATGGCTACGTTTCGACTCGTTTCATTCGTTTGTTTGTTTGTTTGTTTATTTGTCATTTGCTTTGTTCCGTGCCCTGGCAATCTATGCCACAGCGGCCATGCCCCTAAATTGACTAGCCAGGCACAGAAACAGGCACAAATACACAAAGAGAAAAATGGGTACACAAAAATAGTCTGAAGGTTTTTGCGTAATGATCAAAAGGTAACATAATTAATTAAATCATTATTTTAAAGTGTTTTCTGTTTGCATATAATTCTTTATAAATATTTTCTACCAAATATTAAAAAAAAAAAATGTATAAATTAAAATAATTACATGGCCTTTGTCTGTATATATGTGAATGATAAATACTTATAAACTTGCAAAGTAAATATTATTTTCATGGAAGTAAATAAGCTATCAATTACAATATTAAATAGTCATACGAAATATGAAAATAATTATTAATATTAAAATGAATGATGTAACAGCTATTTTAATTAATTAAATTGATTAATTTTTAACCAAATTCAATACGCAAATACAAAAAAATATGAAAAACTCCTGCTGGACTTAAAGAACACCTCCTCTGGTCGCCTGTTCTTTATTTCATCGAATACATTAATCGCTCTTAATCGACTTTTTCGCCCTGTGTCGTGGTTGGGGCGGGATAAAAAGGAAAAAAGAAATCCTGTACAATTGTTGAAGCGCACGTACCGCACTAGCACAGTCAGCCTGGTCATGGGGACCACATGTCGTATACGTAACGTGGGGCATATCTCTCACAGAGGCACCCCTCCCAGCCGGTTTGCGTTTGCAATCAGCCGCAGTGAGTGGCCGCGCGGCCAGGCGACAAGTGCCCACACACACACTGGAACACACACAGAACACACACACACACACCAGGCACACACGCTGGGACTGGCAACACCAACATACACGTGGAGTCACACACAAGTTTCGATACTTTTAATTATTGCGTACATGACCGTAACGATGTAGCCGGACTTTAGAGAAGCAGCCCCCGACAGGAGCACCAGGAGAGTCGCAGTAGCAGGAGCAGGAGCAGGAGCCCCATCAGGTAGCTAAGCTTGGACTCGTTTAGTGCACGTATTAATCAGAGAGAGGACTGCGAAGTTTTTCGGTTCCTTCATCTCACTCCCGATCCTTGTGCTCTGTGTGTGTGTCTTGTTCTAGTTTCTGACTTTGTACCTTTCTGGCCCGGCAAACTTTGGCTTCATTAAAAATCAGTGAACGTTTCATATTTTGAAGAACGTGACACTACGTGTACGAAATCACAAGGGGCCAACAGAGAGAGAGAGAGGTCCTTGGGCGTGGCTGAGGGATCATAATGGCCACCGCAAGCCAGCAAATACAAGAATCCAGGAGCTCTGGCCAGTAAGCAAACTGATTGACGCATAAACAGGCAATTAAGTGTAAAAGGCTGTTTCAATTGTTTGACAATCCGCGCTAAATGAATTTCCTCGCACGCATTTCAAATCAAATTTACCAGAATTTAATTTCGGGCTCGCTTTCATGGCCGGGCAAATCCTGTGTGCGTGCGGATACCATACGTGGGTGAGTTCCGGGCATGTGGGGCACGTTTCTAGATTTGTTTACTTTGTAGCCGGAGGAACGTCCCGGCCCGGCCCGGTGGCCCCGTTGGTAGGGCCACGAACTGGGGCCAAGCGGAGCGGAGCATAAATAAATTTCTATAAATTCTTGCACGGCATTTCATTTGCCATCGCCGCTCGCTGTCCAAAAATGCCAGCGCAGTCAGTCAAGAGCATTGCCAACGCAGCTCCTTCACAGGCTAGCGGGTTCCAGGAGCCAGGATCCAGCTGGATCCAGTAGGAACAGCGGCTCCAGCTCCGGCTCCGGCTTATTTATTTATTCATTCGCTGCGCTCTCCCTTTTGTCTCTATATATATATGCCAGTTCCCGTGTGTGTTTGTTTGCCATTTTCTGTATGAAAGGATTTTGCAGAATTTAAGAAACAAACAAACACGGGGGAGACACAAGGAATCGGCCCGAAAAGCACCACGACACGCACTGCGACCCGGCCGGAATGCCAGGCTGCCGGGCTGCCGGGCTGCCAGGCTGCCGGGCGGCGAGGCTGCTCATAAAGTTGACCCGAATTCATGCTAAACTTGCCCTGCCACTCTGGGCAAATAAATAAAGCAACAAGATGTGGATGATTCCCCGAATCAAATAGAATGGCGACTGGCGATTTCCCTTTATTGCCTGGCCACCGGAAATCTAATTGGAAGTCCTGCCGAAATAACTGGATAACCACAACAAAGAAAGGAGTCTTCCCTGGCTTGCTGCCTACAGACACATGAAAAAAATACTCAAAAGGGTAAAGAGGGAGATGTTCTTTATTTTCTTAATTTAATATATTTTTTTGCACTGTGAATATATCAATCAGAAAGAGTTAGTTTGCAGTCAACCCTGGTGGCAAAGTTCCTATGACCCTGGAAAACACTTCCGTTTTGTGCGAGGGCGCCAAAAGGACTTGGGCCACGGGCATTAGAAACATCAACAAATGATGGTTAGGGGCTGAAACGGTTTCTTTTTTTTTTTAAGGGTACGCCGGCATGCGATTTGGGGCATTCAATACGTTTTATCTGTGCAAGCAACACTCGTGCTCAAGAAATTGCAAAACCAAAATAAATAAGATTCGATTTATGTCGTGAAAAAGGGGAATGTCTGAAAGAGCTGGCTGGGGCGAGGATGAAAACTCTTCAACAGCTTCCGTGTTTATTTATAGACGCTCAAATAGTGCCGGAAGACCCGAGAACCGAAAACCAAGCCCAGGACTTTTATCACACGCACACACAAAAGTTTCCATTCGCATTTCAGGCCGCAAAATTTGTATTTGCGCTGCGGATTTGTGTTTTGTGTTCGCCGTGTGGCAGCAAATTTTTAATGAATTTACAGGGAACTGAACCAAGCCAAAACCCAACCAAACTGAACTGAACTGAACCGAAGCGAACAGAGTGAAAGGGCTTGCGACCAAACCGGGCGGCATTCCGTTCCGTTTCGGAGCTCATTTGATATTCAAAACACATTCGGCAAATATTGATACCCCCGTAAATTGTTTAAAATGCGCAATATCCAACGTCAATAGAAGACAAATTGTGAACTAAAAGCGTAAAACGCAAATCACGCAGCTTTTAAAACTTTGTCCCCGGCGCCACGCGGCGTATACTTGATTATTGGCAATCAGCCATAGTTGGGCCAACTCCTCTGCGTCCTACGTCCTCCGTCCTCCGCCCCGCTAACCGCAACGAGCCCACCAATTGTATAATTAAGGCCTGCCAGCTAATTATAATTGATGCCCAAGCCAATGCCAATGCCGATTTTTTAGTTTCAACTTTCCGAGCACACACAGTCTCACTTACACTCACGAAATGCCACAAGAAATGATTAATTATGCTCTAAAAGTTGCACGTTAAAGGGATGAATTTTGCTTTTTGACTTTCCGCTTTTAATAGCTTCAGCTAGAGCCACTAATGGCGCTTCTAAAAACGGCTTCGAGCGGATCGGATATCGTTTTTTAACGCACCCAAATAGTTGGGGAAAATCCCCTCAAAGCAAAACGGGGGAAAAGTGGGGGAAAAGTTTTTCGATTATCTAAGAGCTGCTGCCAAAGATACGAGCAGCGGCAGCAGCATGTAAGCCAAGGCATTGTGCCTGGGGATAATTTAGTCATTTTTGTTATTGTTTGGCAGTCGGAAAACATAGAGTTTTAATTGAAAATCTTTGACTGTACAATGTACATGCTATGCGAAGCACCAGCAGCACCAAATGCCACAATCGAGGGCAGAAAGCCGAAAGCCGACTTCCACTTGCAACATTCTACATATTCAGCATACAACTTTGATTGATTTATCTGTCAATATGCAGGCAGCAGGCAGGATGCAGGAGGCAGGCGGCAGGAGGCAGGAGGCATCAGGCACAAGGCAGCAGAAAGCCAACAATGCTTCGAATGCACAAAACATACCAGAGAGCTAGAGAGTCTGCGAATGGCATAAGAAAGGCAGCACCAATCCATTGCAAAAATTGCAATTGTTAACTCAACTGAATTTACATGAATTCCCTTTCTGTTGCTTGTACCCCCTGAAGTCCTGCCATCGCTGTGCTCCTTATTGCCTCCTGTCGACCCGTCACTGTCACTTGCTCGCCCTAACCTACATTTTGTGTCCTGTCCAGTCCTGTTTATGCAATACTTTTTCGCTACCTCCTTACATCAGGCGAATATATGTATATACATATATGTACATCTGATGGAAGGGCTTTTTGGTGTAATGATGACCACAGTTCACTTAAAAGTCATATGCTTGGATTGCGTAGAGAACATGCACTTGCAGCGGCACCGTTGCCAGCACAAAACCATAAACTTGCCACATTTGCATAAAATGCCCTGATGCCTCAAAAGGCATCTGGAGCAGCCGCTCAGTACGGCAGAGCTCAGCAACCAGTCCGTAAAAGTCTCTTGGCACAAATCGTATTTCACCAATAAATTGAGGAAATGTTTAGCTACGTACGTACGTACGTACTCTCCGGCCTCTGCCCCTATCTTGGTGTACGTTCCCAGTCTCTGGTCCTAGTCCTCGTCCTGGTCCTGGTTCTGGTTCAGTCCCATGTTTGCCGTAGTTCAAAGCAATGACTTGATTTTTGATTTTGCCCAAAAATCGCTTGTTATTTCTGGTCTGGCGTTCTGCGTTCGTTCATGCCATTCCCCACACGACGTATGCGCAATGCCTGTTGACTGCCCAGAAAGCATATTTCCGAGCATATCTCACTGGCCTTCTGCCATATCTGCATATTTGCCATGGAAAATACACCAAAAATGGTTGCAGAATGTGTTGAATAATCACTTTTTCGGGAGACTTTCGGCCAGGCTCCGAACTGAATTGAATCTGTTAATCCCACAATCACGTCTAACCAAAGCCCCTTTAATGCGTTTCTAATTAATTTTAAATAAGATTCCACATTAAAGAAAAGCCCCTAAGCAGTCCAGATAAAACGTGAATACACTAAAGAAAAGGCTATTAGGCGTTTGAGGAATTTAATTACGATTTTTAAAGGTTTTTAAAGAGATAAATTAGTTTTTATGTGGTTATCTTATAGGAATTGTCTTCAAATTAATTTAGTTTGCTTTTAATTGTAACTTATCTAAAATATACTTTCTTGAGCTAAGTAGAAATGTCTACTTAGATTTATATATATTTTTTGTGAGTGCACACTTTTCCCCAAAATAGTTTTAGTGTCAGTTGGAGGTCGTGGCTGAGATGTAACTGCGTGTCTAGCCTTCGATTAATTCATTATGCCCGGCATCCAGGCCAGTCCCCCCAGAGTTCCTTAGCTCCCCAACGACAACTGTCAATGTCCTAGTTAAGGGCTTAGATGTGGCATTAGGCGTCGATTTAACACGACCCCTGGTCCCTTTTTCCTCCTTCTGGCCACTAGAGTTTCGGTTGCGCTAAGAGGGCCTAAAAGCGCTTCAGGCCAGGCTCAGGCTCAGGCTAGGGCCAACTTATGAATGCGCGTGCACACACATCCGTACACCCTTACGGCCCCTAGAAACACACACACACAGAGAGACACACAGCAAGGCTGAGCCACTGTCACAGCGCTGATAAAATGCGAAGCGGATTAGGAGGTCCTTCGTAGCGCCGCACCGTGGCACAATCAGTAAATGGCACTTGATTCACTGCGCAAGTGGAATTTTTGATAACTTTGCCAAGAGGAAAAGTTGGTCAAAAGTTGGCTGTCGCTTTAATGCGTATAAATGCTTATCTGGCAGCGAGTATATGACTAGATGGCGATGCCTGTGCCTCTGCTCAAAGCCAACTTAAATCCACTGAAAGCATTGGCTTTTCTTCTTCCTATTTTTTCTATTTCTTTTTTGTTATTTTTTTTTTTTTTTTGGTTCTCGTTGTTTTCCGAAGTTGGCAAAGTTTTCAGCTTGAACATTTGCGCCTCGAAGCGCAGACACACACTCACACACATCTCCGTACATAATTCAGCAAAGACGCTGGCAACACGTCACACAAATGTCGCCAAAAGCAAGTCTCAATGCACGCCATCAATCTTGGGGCAGCAGCTCCTCCCAGCTCCGCTCCGGTTCGCTGCCACTGTGCACAATTGAATTATTACATCGGGTTGAGCAGACGCTTGGCCATTTGGTACTCGATTTGGTCACTTAACCAGCCAACGAGGAGCAGACAGCATATAGCATACAGCATGGACGCCAACAAGGACAACAAGGATGACGTGAGTGGCAGCGACCACCAGAGGGACAGGACATTGCCACTCATTTGCACCCTTGTTTGTTTGCTTGCTTGGTTGTTTTCGTACCCGTGAGCATATCAGTGCCGGTCACTTGCCAGAGGGATGTAAATTTGTAAAGGAAATCATAAAATTATGATGGTATGCTTTTTGAAATAATTAAATTTGTAAGTATTAGGGAAACAATTTAAAGCAATTATAATATCAACTTAAAATATTATCATTAATTATGTATGCCTAAAAGTAATAATTACACCCTTGTAAACTTGTGTAAAACCCAATGCCACTTGTTATTATTTTCCCCAAAAATGTAACCAATAACACTGGCAAATTCGCTTATCCTTAATTGTCAAGCATTTTATGTCTCGCATAGATGTCAATCGGGTAGGACACATGACTCTAGGGCTTTTTATATAAAATACTATAACCGGTGTTATTAATTCTTCTGTCCATGTACCTTCTCTATAGCGTAAATGTTTGCCTTTGGCTCTGCTGACCCATTCGCATCCTAGTTGACCTTCAGTCTGGGCTTTTATTTGATGATTGCTTGTTGTTGTTACCGCTCCTGTCGTTGCCGCTGTCGTTGTCGTTGCCGTTGTCCTTTTGCGTTGCGTGTTCTTCCTCAGCTGTGTATTCGACTGCGAACAGCAAATTAAAACAATTTTAACAGCTACTTTCGATGTCGTTTGTCGGCGTCTACGTTTGCTCCATAAATAAAACATGTCAACTTGTTATTGCTGCCCTCGACAGACGGTCTTGTGTCCTGGATTCTGGGTCCTGGGCTCGGTGGCCTGCAGCCTGTTATTGTTATTGAGGGTCGGAATTGGTATTGGCATCGCCACTGTTATTGAACTATTTACATTTGTTGCTGCAAGGGCGGCAGCTAATTTACGACTCTCTCTAGCATACCGCTTCCAGCATCAATGAGCCTTAAAGCAGCCGGCAAATTGTTGTTCATAAATAAATATGCCGAACATAAATCCCTATGCTATAAATAAGCGTGAGCACAGGCGTCAAGCAATTTATAGGCATTGATTTTCCGGCTCCGGCTCTGAATTTGGCTCCGTCTCGGGCTCCCCTCTCAGGACAAAGTGACAAAAGTCCTGGGCGGGGGTCAACCCCAAAAAGTGAAAGTGAAAGTGAAACTTTTCGCCGCAGCACGATGTTTTCGCCACGTTGGCCGACTGACACTTATTAGATAAGTTTTTTTGAAGACCGACCAGGACGGGTCGGTACATCATTTCGCCATTTGCCATTTAGCCAGAGGACCAGCTTGGCCTGGCCTGACTTCAATTTTAATTGCATGCTTATCTGGGCCAAAAATAAAGCAAATGCCATGGGAGGCTCTGGCACTGGCGACGGCTTCTGGAAATCCCCAGCTAAGCCGGCCCAATAAGACTTTTTATTGTCTTAGCCCGGCATTTAAATTGATCAAAAATGTTGCAGGCCAAAAGAATAGCAGAGCGGAGCAATGGCTAAGCCAGAGACAGTGAACCTGGTCTGGGGAGTGAATCTGGTCTGAGGTCCTGACGATTTCATTCAATCTATAAGTAATTTCTTGGCCATTTTTATCACACAGCCAGGAGGAAGCCGGCGTTGCCGGGGCGATGAGCTGAGACCACCCACGTGATTTGAATATTTTTCCAATAAACTTCAACAGCTTTTCAACAGTTTCGAGGCGGGGGCGGGGTCTTGCCTGTCAGGCCTGCCTGGTGCTTCAGTTCCAGCTTCCACTCCTCTCTCTTTTCTTTTCCTTTTCATTTACATATTGGATTTAAATGCCCAGACTTCCTTCCTGCTCCATGTCCATGTCCAGCTGAGTGTTTTTCCTGCTTTGCTTTGCTTTAGACCACGCAAAAAGGAGAAGAGCCTAAGCTTAATCGAATTTGCCGCAAATTGGCAATAAATTTTAATTTTGAAAGCGATTCCCCGGCGCTGATTGAAGTTAATCAAAGCGAAGACCGAGGCCGAGGCCGAGGCCGCAATTTAAAGGCTCACCGCCGGACTCCATTTGGGAGTCTACAATGCATTCCAGTTCATGCTCTCTATTGTCCTTGTTCAGGGCATTGCACTTGGTTACCACTTCCACTTCCACCTTCATTTCGTTGCAGTCGCAGGCTGCTGCAACCCGAAATCCCATTCAATTTGCAGGTGAAAGCGCGGACCTTCCAAGCAAAAACTTAGCAGCAAACAAGTTGCAAAGAGCAGAAGGCAAAAACAGGGCTTATTTACCTTGGTCAGGAAGGGTTTTTTCCCTTCCAAGCAGCAGCAGCAGTAGCAGCAGTAGCAGCTTTTGAAACTACTTCATCAATTTCATTCAGCACAACGGCGCCGCTTTTTTCCTCAGCTCTCCTCTGTCCTTTATATTGTTTTTTTTTTTCGGCCCATAATCAACTTAAAAGGCATTGGCAACAAGAAACAACAACAGTCTGGGTACAAAGTACACCGAACAAAATGTAGATCATTCGGCTCTGATATTCATTGGGACTTCCAAAAAGGGAATTCAATCTTGCCACAAAAAATCAAATTTGTGGAGTATGAAGAGTAATTACAGGTTGGAACTTCATTCTTAGGGAGAAAAATATTTCTTGGATTATTGTTTGGCTTAATTTATAACTTTATAAACACTGGTGTATTTTTGGTTTATTTTTGGTGTATTTTAGGATTGTTTGGGGTTTATTTCTTGTATAATTCTGGCAAATTTATGATTTGTTCTGGTCTATTTTTGGCTTATTTAATAAGTAAGAAAAAATTAAAAAGATCTGCACTATAAACCAGCTGCTTAAATCCTTTTTAAAAATGCTCTTAAATTTCTCTTTTGATTTCCTATCTATTTAAAGTTTTTAAAATGAACTTTTAACCAAAGAATTTAATTTCTTAACTCAAACTTCAAATAATTTCCTGTGTAATCCTAGGACCATAGTGAAATCATGCCTGCAGTTGTGTATATAGCTGTTGCCGGTTGCTAGTTGTTGGTTGTTGGTTGGCTGTCTCTGTTGGTTGTTGGTTGCTACAGACAGCCGGGAGCATTGGCAGAGCCATTACGATGCCAGCGATTACGCCCACTTTTGGGTAGCCAAAGCCTGGGCCGGAGCTGGAGCCGATGCTTTGGCCCGGGCTTGTCGCCTGTCTGTCGCTATCCATCGAGTCCTCGCCATTTGCCACGGAAACGGATTTGACGAGCCATGCAGCACTTGCAGAAGCAGCGTTTTGACACTAATTTCATTTGCTGGCAGGTTTTCTGTTTTTTTTTTTTGTGGCCAGAACAGCGGGTAAACAAAACGCCGGCCACCGGATGGGCCTCAGTTAAAGGTGCAAATGCCAAATAAGTTGTAATTCAGCCAGCATCTAGGCCCAGCTTCAGTTCAATTTGCGAGCTGTTTTGGAAAGTTGGCAAAGTATTTATTTATTTTGCACGCAGCCATTGCAAGTTAACTGAAAACTGTAAATGGTTTTTAGCGCTGCTCGGCGGTTAAGACAACCGAGCAAACAGTCGCTGATGGCTGCCTCTTGTTTCCTTTCATTTAGCCAAGTTCTCAAGTGCTCCCTGCAGTTTACTCTGCTTCCTCTCTTTGGCTTTCCCCGAGGACCTCGGGGAGTCGGCAAAACGGAAGCCAAAATAATGAAGTAAATTCAAGGATTGCCAATGAAAAATGTGATAACTAAAAATATTTTTTTAATCTTTGTTTAAATGTTTTATGTTGCATTATTTCTGTTGCATTTTTAACGTAATATAACTTCATAAAATTGAAAACTAACATATATTTTTATAAAATAACTGTAATCATAGCCGGCAGGTGGAAAATACTGCGTACTTTATTTTTATACCCTTGCAGGGTATTATAATTTCAGTCAGAAGTTTGCAACGCAGTGAAGGAGTCATCTCCGACCCTATAAAGTATATATATTCTTGATCAGCATCAACAGCCGAGTCGATCTAGCCATGTCCGTCTGTCCGTCTGTCCGTCCGTCTGTCCGTCCGTCTGTCCGTCCGTCTGTCCGTCCGTCTGTCCGTCCGTCTGTCCGATTATACGCGAACTAGTCCCTCAGTTTTGAAGCTATCTGAATAAAACTTTGCAGATAGTCTTTTATATACTCTCACTCGTACATAAGTCGGAACGGGCCAGATCGGACGACTGTATCATATAGCTGCCATACAAACGATCTGTAAATTTGTTGAAAAAAAATTATAACTTCACTGTTTTTCAACATATCTTGATCATCTCTCGGTTATTAGCTTTTTATATTGTTTCTGATTTTTAGATTTAATTTTATAAAAATCGGACTACTATATCATATAGCTGTCATAGAAACGGTCGGAAAAGTTTTAGAAAAAAAAACTAAAACTTTGTCAATTTTCAACATAATTTCTTCTACTTTAAGATACAAGTATTTCATATTTTTTCAGAATTTTGTTGTAAATTTCATAAGAATTGGACGACTATATCGTATAGCTGCCATACAAACGATCGGTAAATGTGGAGAAAAATTACATTTTATTTTACATGTAAAAATGTAAAAAATGTAAAAAAATGTAAAACTGTAAAAGTTGTATGAATATGAAAGTAATTCATATTATATTATATTGGGATAGATTATAATTGATACAATTGAAATCTGCAAGGGTATACAAACTTCGGCGTGCCGAAGTTAGCTTCCTTTCTTGTTTAATTTATTTTTGTTTATTTCTGGTGACCTTCTTTTAGGTTTTATTGTTTTCTATTCTTTTTAATTGGAATTTAATACATTGTTACTGGCAAACATATTTATAAATTCCATTTTTATGGAAAACAATAAACTTTTTATTCATTTTTATGTTTAGTTTGGGTTTCTTTATTAAAAAAAAATTCCAATATAAAAAAATAAGCGTAAACTAAAGGTAGAAATTGAATCTTTTTTAGTACATAAATGAAGTCATAATTTATGACTCATAAATATAAAGTTTCTATTATTATTAAATTATCTATTATTATGTAGATAATAGTTTCGATAGTTTTGATAGCAATTTCAATCACCACTTATTTTCCTGCTAAGTTTTAATAAATCCGATTTACGCAATACCATTTATTCTCCCTACTTCCTCGATTTTTCTACCTGCAAGCAGTCTTCGCTGTAAGCTGAAAGCAGCGATTCCCCTTTGACTTTCCTTTTGCACGATTACCTTACACCTATATCCACACATATATGTACTTGTGCGATATGCGATGGGTGCTCTCAATCTGACAATCGCATTGGCAATGCGTGTGCGCCACGCTTTAATGCGGAATTCTGATTGCGCTCGAATGGCTTCATTTATTTTCGCCACCAACAAGCAGCGGGCGGAATGATATATAAAAAAAAAGGAAAATACGGGAAAAACCAGCTGAAAAAGAGCGAAGAAAAACTGCGAAAAGCGCAGAAGGGAAAAACAAAACCGACAGTTGTACATAATATTTCACTTATGCATGTGCGCGCCCCCTCTGAGCCGGCGAGCAAAGTGAAATGAATGAGTGAGTGGCATGCGTAGCGCTAGAAAATTTGTTATAGCAATTTGAACTGTCAACGGGAAACCGAAAAAGTAAATTAAGAAACATTTGAAATTTAATTCACTTGCCAGGCCGGGTCCTTTAGGGGACTACGCCTCCCTCTCCCTCTCCCCATCCCCAGCCGTCAGGGACTAAACACACATATACGAAGCGGGCTTCTACGCCTGCAGTATGTGTATGGAGCACATTATAGCTCGTGAGTGGCAGCATCATAGTCGCAGAGCATACCTGTCTGCCAGGTGACACCTCCGCCACTTGAGCACAGGAGCCCAGTAACACGGCAACGGAGAGAACAACTGGCAGCCGGGCTTCCACAGTCACTCACTCAGGCTGAGCACTCAGCAAAAAAGAATATCGTACAAAAATATAAGCAAGGATTTCCTAAATTCTAGGTTCGAACAGAGCTACTTTGGGAAAAAGCACACATAATGTGCTACTTATCTTAATATATATTTACATAGTTTATAATTTTATGTGACTTTTATAATAGTTTTTGATAAGTCGTGAAAAGTTAAATATATTAGTACGTTTTCTTCAATGAAAAATTCTTAAAGAATTTAAAAAACACAGATAAGACATTGCTTTTTATTATGAAATTTCATTACTAAATTAAAGCTCTCTCTTAATTAAAATAAAGATAATCCAATAATTCATTATGCCTTGTCAAATCTAAATCCTCTTAATAAACTTGGATAAAATCTCTCACTTGCTGGTTTTAGTTTCAATAAAAACTGCAATTCAATTAAAGTTTTAATTAAAAGTGTTATTTCCCAATTAAAAGAAGGAATGAAAAGTGTGATTTTCTTTAGCTATTTGCCAATTTTCTTTGCAGAAAATTCCAAAATTTATTTTAATTGCTGAACTCGAAGTTTTGCCAAAAGCAAACAAAGAAACCACAGAGTTTCTAAGAGTTTCTGCTATCTTGTGATAAAATTAAAATAAAAAAACTAAAATAAGACAATTTTGTATAAACATTTCTGGAAGTATATTAAGAAATATACTCTTTAGATTTTTGCACTCATTTAATAAAGCCAAGAACTGAAGCTTTTGAATCAAAAGTAAATAAAATCCTAATCCTTAGCGACCCTTGTGTTTTTTTCGGTGTACAGACATTTGTCGACCTGCAAAATTAGGCGAGTGTCACGAATTTAAAATAACTTTTAATTCATTCTTGATGAACATATGCAAACGTTGTTGCTGCTGTCGCTGCTGCTGCTGTTACTGCTGCCTGAGTGCCACACGGCGTATGAGTGCGGCTGGGAAATGAGCCCCCAGTGCGTGGATGTGAGTGTGTGTGGCAGTAAGGAAGTGTGTGAGTGTGGGTGTGTGTGTGCGGTTGCCACGCCTCTCAAGTGCCACATAACTCGAGCTGAGCATAAACAACCGCACTCGCATAAATTTTCGTTAAACTCAACCCGACTCAGACGGGGCCGAAATGTGGTACAGCGGCTCACAGGGTCGCCTCCCGCCTCCCACCTGAGCCACATAATTATTTAGTTTCCAGTTGGACGGAAACTGTGCACACCTACAGGTACCTCTGCTACCACTACTTGAGCGACTGGAGGGGCCGTCTTCGATTGTCATAAATCAACATGGAGGGTCCCTTGGACCAGGACACAAACTGTCAACCGATTGTTGGCCAGCCCGTTGGCATATGCTCTCGGTCCGATGCCCAAAAACAGGTGCAAGTTCGAGCGGCGACCCACTTAAGGGGGAAATTCAAATTTCAGTTTCGGCTGCCACAGCCGAAGTTTGCAGTTCCAGTTCACTAGCTGGGGGAAGCGGGTAAGGGAATGGGAAAGGTACGGGAGGAGCAACCTGGCAAAATAAAAGTTAGCGTAAATTATGCGCCAACGTGCGCGCGGCCCTAATAAAAGTAGAAAGAGCAGCAAAGTAAAAACAAAGCCACTGGGATCCCGATCCCGATTGAAAGCCGTATATATATATAGATGAATATACACGGTGCATCGAACCCAGAGATGATGCGATGTACCAGTACCAACCTTGTGGCTGCTCCTTCTTCGCCTTTGGCCGTAGTTGTTGTGGCTTCTGACGCCGCTCCTGCGCCGGGTTATGCTTTCTAATCCACGCACGTTTTGCTTTTAATATTTATTTTGCGCTTTTTCACACTTTGCACACTGAGACACCGCACACTCGCAGCTCGCACTTGCCGAGGACTTCAAAGGATAATCGGGAGGGCAGGCAGTTGCTGAGCGCTCAAGTCCTGGGGCTCTGATTATCGATGCCCCCGACTGCGGATGGGTTTTTGTTATGCACGGCGGGCACCGAGCACAGTTCATCAATGCAAATTGCCACCGAGAACCGCGACCGCGTTATCGGTCGTCGGAATCAACTTTATGGGGTTATCATTCACTGACTTCGATATCTCTTGTTTGTGGCTTTTCTACTTTATTCAACTGTATTATACTTTGGGAGCAATGAATGCTGATCAAGTGTTGTCTAGTGATTGTTGTTGTTTACCTCTGGGCCATCTTAGGTCTGTCCCAGTGGGCGCGATAATAACACCGTCACACTAACCGACCCGCACGAAAGACGTTTTCCAACTGATTCGTAACTGAATCGTACTCCAATTCGCAGCGGAACGAGGCGCCTCGTCCAGCCGAAGGGAAGCTCGGCTCCAGCCGAAGCCGGAATCGAAGCCACACTCAGTTCGGTTGGAATCCACAGGCCTCGGGTGGTTGTGGATGATGTGCCAAGTCCAAAGCGTTCCGTTCCCCGCTGATAAGAGCCTGCTCGCTCGCTCGGCTGCTGCGTTTTTTGGTCCGCGCGCATTGACAACAATTTATTTTTTGCACGTTGCTCGCATTTAAATGTTTTTGCTTATTGTCTGCGGAGGGATGGTGCTGGCACCACTTTTTTAATCACTTAAAAATGTATGTGCGACTGGTTCTTTTTTTTTTTGGCTTGGTGTGTGTGCGTCTTTTTCGACACGTGCGTGTCAAAACGCCAGCAAAGGGTTAAACGTCAAAAGAGGCGACAGGAGAGGGGATGCGGAGTGGAGCGAAGCAATTTGTTGCCAAGTTTATTACAGTGACAAACGGGCCGGCAGCCAGGTCCAGGTCCGAACTGCACGCGCTAAAGACGTCACGCAGCGATATGCAATGCCAAAGTTAATGGCTATAATCCCGAACGAGTTGGACAAGTCAGCCGGGCCACCGAGCAGCCGTTTCTTTTTACGAGTGCGTAATAAGATGGCGTGCGACGTGCTGAAGGGACGTGATCTCACGTCCGCTCCTTTGGCTCCCGCCAAAATCCAGGCGTTTTAAAATTAAGCACGACCCATATCCTAATCCTGGCCAAATTAAAAACACTATCCCAGAGAGAAAGTAACTCTCTTCAGTGAGAGTGAAAGAGAGAACGAGCGTCCTGGATGAAAATCAGGACTAGGTTAGTGGGCCACCTTAAGGCCAACTTAAGCCAGCAATTAAAATCGAGCAGGAACGGGGCTTACTGACTGCCAGGACAAGTGCACTTAGCACCTAGCATCCAGCTTCTCACACCTCAAACACCTCTCACCTTGCACTTGAAAGGTTTCCTCCTTGCAATTTGACACTTGGCAGTCTATCCCCAGCCATAGCTAGACTTTGCTAAGTATTTTTCAATTAAAATGTCGGGGAAACTTGCACGCATGATAAGCACAAAAGTTTCCCATTGTCAGCGCCTAAAAGCATGCTACACAATGGCAGGCAGCCGAAACTTTGGTCCTGGCGCCTATCAATCTCCCCCGCGACCCGCTCGCGACTGCGTGCCCCCGCATAACATAATGTCGGTATTTCCAGCTTCCGATTTCAGATTTGCCTTTGCCGGCTGTCTTTTTTTTTTTGCTTTCTGCGGCTGCTTGCGACATATTTAAATCGGAATCGGCGGGGAAGGACTTCGACTTGAGTCGGCTTCCGGCCGCTTAGGCCGTTGAAAAATTAACTTGTCCGGCAACTGGCGCCAGTAAATAAGCAGAACTCTGTCACAGCACTTGGGAAAAACTCGGAAAAACATGACACGAAATGGCCATAAAATGTGGGGAATTAAATATCTTTCAAGTTTTTATTTAAAAAAAAAAAATCAAATAAACAAAAATCAGTGTCATGTTACTAGGTCGTCGAACTGAATTTACAGAGAAAGCCAAGAGTTTATGCCAAAAATTTCCGTAAATAAAACTTATATTTTTCACAGGCTTCTCTTCTATTTTAAAATGTATTTTAAGAGCATTTAAATAGGGACATTCGTTTTTATTTTACGTTTTCATATGGTTTTTTTCTAAGAAACTTTCAACTTTCAACCTAAAAGCAAGCTTCTCAAGTACATAAACCAGGCTTCCTGGTATACTTTCCTTTTCCTGAAAGAAAATGTAAAAAATTTGCCGAATGCGTCCCACTTCCTGGAATTAAGCCCTGCTTTTCGTCAAGTGTGGCCTTTGGAAAGCTTCTAATCTAAGTGCTGTGGAATCATCAGCGATGTGACAGCGACGTGTGGGAAGGGATTGGGGATTGGGGAATCCGAGGAGAGGCGATATTGGAGTGCCAAGTGTCTCTGCCCACCATTAAACTGGACAAAGCTGTGCCTGTTGCTGTGGAGCTGTGGAGCCAGGCCCCCGATGGATGAGAATGTGGATGTGGATGTGGATGTAGACGTGGATGTGTGGCACTGCTCCTGTCTGCTGACATGAGCTGCAAAGTGCGGCACGTGTTGGCGTAACAATTTGGCAGGACGAAAACACCAACAGCAGCAGAAGTAGCGCCGGCAGGAGCGCCGGAAGGACAATGGCAAACGCTTTTATGTGCCGTAATGAAAAACTGTTATCTGCGTGCGCAATTTGAACGCAATTTGGTAACGCGTTTCGCCACATAAAACTTAAGTGACCCGAAACCGGGCCGCCGACAGCAGGCGGAGCTTCAGTTCCCGTTCCAGTTCCAGTTTCGGTTTCAGGTTCAGGACTCCTCACACACGCTCCGTGGCAATGCTGTTGACACTTGCAGGAAAATCAAAAGGCTTAGGTCCAAAACACAACGTGAAAAGCGAAATTGTTTGGCGATTATGCTGCATTAAAGCCAAATGTTCCGTATACTTTGTCGTCACCATCACCATCACCACCACCACCACCGTCAACGTCAACGCACTTTACTTTTATTTACATGTCAGTCAACTAAGGCACACAAAGCGCCCTTGCCTCCTGCCAGCCCCCTAAATTCTGCAGGCCCCACCGCCGTGTGGCACACAGATTTGCAGCAGCTGCGGCTTTGGCAAACTATCATTAACATGTGGCATCCGCCCCGCCTGGACCCTTAACCCTTGGCTGCCTCTTGATGCCAAAAAAGGGCAAAAAGAAGCAAAAGCAACAAAAATCCTGCGCTTTTGCAGTTTTTACAACTTTGCCTGGATGATGCTGCTGCTGCTGCTGCTGCTGCTGTAGCTGGTGCTGGTGCTTATTTACTTGTAAAATTTATTAAATATTTTTGTGGCCGTTGCCTTTGCTTTGTTACCCTTTCTTGTCCTCTTTTTTGGCCCTCTCATTTTTTGTGTACCGCAAAATTGCTGACGTTTTTAATCCTTAAGAAGCTTTTGGCTCACATTTTTACAGCACACAACGTTAGAGCGGGGCTTACCTGCCCTTTTTTTATTTTGTTTCTCCTCTCTTTTATTTTTTTTAATATGCATTTTGCATAATTTTCATATAAACATTACTCATACGCCATGTGCACCGTGCAGAAGCAGCCGCGCTGCCAGCCACGCAGCAGCATAATAAGCAAAACAATTTAGCCAGCTTAACACAAATGAAATTTTGAGTTGCGCTCTCTCTCCAAAACCAAGGACGTAATTTGATTGGCACAGGTAACCCCATCATCCATCCATCTTGCCACGGCGCACAGTGGGGCATTCTGCCTAAACACGTTGCAAAAATCATAACTTTTGAAATAAATTTTCTAATTTTTTGAAACCTTTACCATTGTAAAGTAGATACCCACAGAATTTGTTGGTGCAAAAATGGACTTGCCACGCCCACCAGAAATGGGCGCAAAAGAGGGTCAAACACAAAATTTCGAAATTTCCAACTTTAAAATAAAAATAAAAATATAAAAAAAAATTTTACGCATATTTTTATGTTAACTTTATTTACTTAATTTTACTTAATTAATATAAAAAAAATAGTTTTATTAAGCTAAAAAAAAAATAAAAAAAAATATTTCCAAACTTTTTGATGAATTTTGTGGTTTTCTACATTTTGGTCAAGGAAAATTATTTAGGTTCATAAAAAAGTTTGCTACAATAGTTTAGATTAAATAAAATTGATTAACGAATAGAAAAATGTTAAAAGTTTTAATAATTTCAAGGTCAAACTAAAAATATGCGGCTTTAAACACAGAAAAAAACTCTCAGTTTGACGCACTATGAACTACATTTTAACGATTCAGAATAACTACGAAACAGATACGAAGAAAAGAATTCAAGAGCAATTTAAAACTGAACTGGGTCTATTGGTAGATCTTCCGAAGCAAGGCTTTGGAAATACCAATGACGGAAATACGTCGAGAAAATTCTTTAGAAACTTTTAAGTTACATCCCGTATAACCGGAGTCGATAATGAACTCATTAAAAGAGTCAACGTTTTATTAAGTGTGCTAAGCTGCACAGAAAAAATTGATCCCAAAAAGTTTGGCAAGTATGCTGCGGATACATCCAAAATTCTTAAGG
>VNJR01009314.1:0-22043 GCA_008042585.1 Drosophila punjabiensis
CAGCTATATGATATAGTCGTCCGATCTGGCCCGTTCCGACATATGCACGAGTGAGAGTATATAGAAGACTGTCTGCAAAGTTTCATTCAGATAGCTTTAAAACTGAGGGACTAGTTTGCGTAGAAACGGACGGACAGACGGACAAGGCTAGATCGACTCGGTTGATGCTGATCAAGAATATATATACTTTATAGGGTCGGAGATGATTCCTTCACTGCGTTGCAAACTTCTGACTGAAATTATAATACCCTGCAAGGGTATAAAAAGCTAAATGGAAGGTATGGTGTAAAAAATGTCTTGTGCGAATCTGGTTAAGGTTAAATGTAAAACAAATTACACTATATTTCTGATTGAAAATAAACGAATATATAACGGACATTCACGCATGACATTTTAAAATGAATTTCAAATCAATGTTTAAACAGCTCGCTGCAAACTGCGAATCCTTTATTTTTTTTTTAATTTTCTCAAATACGAACAAATGCCCAAATGCTCACGAATGTTGCGTGCGTCATTATAGAAATACCGAAATACCCATACACCATATTCCCCTTATTCCCCCACTTTTTAAATATTTAAATTGTACAACTTTGTAGTATACTTATTATACTTAGTATACTCATTATTCATTCCTAACACATATTTTATAAGTTATTTTCTATCCTTCGTGCATGCCCGCAAAGTTCAAAGCGATTGGATCTCCTGGAGTTGTAAGTGCCTTGAGTCCGGTTCAAGATCGTTGCTTCCCGTTCCCTTTGTCCATTGACCTTTAGCCTGCCCGTCTATAATGCCGATCCTTTTCCCCAGGTGCAAACTGGCTGGTCGTGACACTTTTTCTCATTGGCAAGCTGGGAATAACCTCCTCGTTCGCTGTCATCTACACGTTCACTGCGGAAATGATGCCCACGGTCTGTGATATTTTTAATAATCTTTGAATCGGACTGATTACGGATTTTGTCGGTTTCAGGTCATTCGGAGTGGAGGCGTTGGCGTTATGTCCACATTTGCCCGTTTTGGGGCGATGCTGGCACCTTTCGTGCCGCTGTTGGTAGGGTTTGAATTGTTTATTAATTTTTTAAAACTTACATACCTACATATTTCCTAATATGTCATCATACATTATATGTATTTTTCTTTTTTTTGTAAAACAAAATAAAAAACCAAATTTCTTGATTTCCCAATAGTCGTCCTACTACGAGCCGCTTCCTTTGCTCCTCTTCGGTGCCACATCGCTCGTGGCCGGACTTCTCTCGCTGCTTTTGCCAGAAACTTTTCATCAGAAGCTGCCCGATACGGTGAGTAGGAATATCATATGAATCCTAAATTAGCTCTACCCCTTATCTACAGGTCGAGGAGGCTATTGCGCTGGGAAAATGATTAACGCCATCAGTCATTTGAAAGTGAGTTAGCTAGCATTTTCACACAACAAGAAACGTTATTTCAAAATTGTTCAATGGACTACATTATCTGATATAAGTTAAATATAAAATCCATTTAATATATGTACAAAGATCTTATTTTAAGTCCTTTTCTACGATGCATAATAGTTATGCTTATTGTTATGAATAAACGACACATATAGACTAAGTATCCAAATGCTCTTTATAATTATGTGAAATGAAGAGATGGCACTCATGACGAGTCGATCGTTTAATATACGCAGAACTCTATATTTATCAGATAAACAACACTTAGTATTAAAATCACTCTCCAAAAAGTCCCTCAAACAACTGGGGATCGCTTACATGACCGAGACGACTCAGCAGTTTGTATCGTCGGCTGGGATCGCTCCGCAGACAGATGGGCGACACGAATGTGAGTCTAGAGGGGGTCCGCTGCTCGCAAGTGGGAAGAAGATCTTCTGGGTCTACCAGGGTTTCTTTTCGTCGACCCCAAAAGTCTACGTAGGCGAGCTTAAGCAAGTCCTGCTGCTCGTTCACATAGATGAAACCTACGAGGTTCGTGGCAGCATAACTGGCGATGGTAAGGGTGGCCAGGCCACTTACACCGATGGCAGCGTAAATGCCCAGCGCGTCCGTTGTCACCTGTCCGGCGTGCCCCAGAGCAAATGCAATGGGCATTCCGGCCGCTGTAATGACCGCCTGGTAAACTTTCAGCTTACTGAGGGCGGCCACAAGTCGTATTCCTGGCAAACTGTAAATAGTTCGCCATTCCGTGAAGGCCGCGTCCTCGTGAGCCGAACTGTGCTGGATCCTCCGAACTTGCGGAATGACTGCAGACATGGAGCTGCTCCAGGGCAATCGTGCGACTGGAAACCCCCGGCATAGCCACACTGCGGTTTAATGAACACTGATTTATACATTGAATACAACTCGTGAGCTGTCTTGTCAATTGTAACTTACTTGTGTGGTTGTAAACAAATCAGGTTTTTAATAAATAACGTTTTGGCGCTTGCATAAGGATTTTGAAGCGTAAGCAATCAGCTGTAGTTTCAGCTGACAGTGCTGCCAATTCTTCGGTTGGGGTCAGCTGGTGTGATAACGATTAATTTACTGGCCATCGATTGAATTGCAATCGATATTTGGGCGGCTCCAGTGCTGCCCGTTCAGTGCCAGAGCCCGGCGCTTTTGAAAAGTTACGCGCACTTTTGTGTTGTGATGTTACGTCAGGACCGAGCGTATAAATATAGCAGAGCCATATGACTTCCCGGTGAGCGGAGAGCGATCAATAAATAAATCACTTATACCAGGTCTCAGTCGACGGTCAGATCTCGCAGCCTCATTGTGTGTTCCTCTTGCGGAACTTCTAAAACCCAACCTATTTAATAATTGCGGAGTATGTGCATACTATATCATAAACGAATGTGTTTCCTCAACTATATTTTAATTTTCAAACCCCCAATTGGGCAAAAATGGAATACTATCTAATATATGCCGTTGATGTTCGCTGACAAGCGTGAGCGAAAACATTTATTTTTGGTACTTTCGCGTGTGCTTCGAAACCAGAAATAGTTTTCTGCACTCAGAAGAACACTAATTTACATCAAACAATGCTGTTCGTATTGGCAAAATTCACTTGGCATACAGAACAGAACGTTAATACAAAAGAAAAAGCTTGTTTATCACGCTCTTTTGTGAACTAAATGTAAACTTGATCAATTCTGCTTTCATCCTGCGGTGCAAACCAGTCTTCAATACCCGCATCTGATCAAAAGTGGATTAATTAAGTCCTAATGGATCCTAATTATTTTTGAATCGTATTCAAGGTCGCACAAATAACTAAGCCAGATACACTACAACTATTATATTTACTATTATACTACTAAATGTTTGGCCATCAGTTTGCAACGCTGTGAAGGAGACTTTGTGACCCTGAAAAATATGCATAAATATAATTAATTATATATATTCTTTAACAGCATTAACTGACGCTCCAATTGATCGATTATCTATTGCTTTTATTATTATCAGTGTTATAACAACTTAAATCTCATTTTTAATTAATCAGAGTCAATATTAAATTAAATGAGCGAAAGTATTTATTAATGGGTGAAAAATCGTACCTAAAAAATATAAAAATTCCTACGTAGTACAGACACATAGGATTGCTCCCCAACTGTAGGTCTAGTTTATATATTTTGGCAAGCAGTCTGTAAATAAAAATGAAAGCTAGAATAAGCTGAGTCTTACAAAATAAAACAGAGGCTTAATTTCCGTTACTATTTATCCGAGGGTCTTGATAAAAATAAAATACCTATTGTTAAAATAGAATACAAACTTAGTTTCTGCATCAAATTATTTTACAATATGTAAAATACTATATTATTTCTGTATACGTAGATGCAAGTCTTCTTCTTATTATAAACAATGCGGTAGCTCTAGCTCAGGTCTAGCCATGAGCTAAATTGATTTGGCTGGTGATGCTTATCAAGAATTTATTTACTTTGTGGATTTCTGAAAACTGAAAAATGCAAGCAGCAAGACTAGATGAAGGTATGGATATGAGATGAAGATATAGATATAAGATGCAGATCAGGGTACATGAACACGCCTATAAAGATAAATGGCGCCCTTACTACATTGCAAACTTTTGGTCGCAAATATATTTATAATACCGCAAATATAAATCAAATATATTACGCATTTTTATAAAAGTTTATATTGATATTAATATAACCCCACTTCTAATAAGGAAATGTCCATGACAGCGTTGGGGGTCAGCGCCCTGTTCATGGTGGGATGCTGTACCATCGCTCAGATCGCCCGCGTCCTCAGCCGACGTCTGGTGGCTCGCGAGGGAATCGTTCCCATCCTGATTAACGAGGCGATCGCTGCCGCCGAGCTGTGCGCCTGCTGCTTCGAGCTGATTATAGGTAAGTGACCGCTGTGAATGGTGGGGAATTGAAGACACATCTCCTGCGCAGTGGCCGACAACTTCGGAGTGTCCATGTACGCCGTCTGCCTCTTCCTGCTGACCGTGTGGTGGGGCCGCGTGTGGGGCGACGCCTCCGCTTGCCCTTACACGCACATGGAGGACGTCCTGGAGGGGCGCACCAGCTTCAAGGAGATGGCCCTCCGCAGCTGGGCCGAGCTGATGGGCGGCTGTTGCGTGTACCGGATTGTCCAGCTCTTCTGGTGGCTGGAGCTGGCCGAGACCCATCGAGGACGTGCCTTCGAGGCCTGCAACGCCGACCTGCAGGTCAGCCCGTACCTGGGTGCAGTTATCGAGGGCGTGGCCACGTTACTCTGCCGCCTAGCCTCCAAGGCCATCAGTGCCAAGGAGCCGCGGTTTGGCAGCTACATTGATTCCTTCATCGGCACCAGTCTAGTGGTGGCGGGTGAGTAGAGCTTCTCCGATCCAATGCGATCCGATTCCGAAATCTTGGTCTCAAGTAGTTTACGCCTTTAACTATCTCCTGCTTGCAGCCTTCAACTTCTCCGGCGGCTACTTCAATCCGGTGTTAGCCACAGCCCTCAAGTGGGGCTGTCGCGGCCACACACACCTGGAGCACATCATCGTCTACTGGATCGGCGCTTGCGCCGGCGCTGTGCTCTCCATTCCGGTCTTCAAGCTGCCCGTGGTGCGTCGCATGCTTCTTGGCGCAGAAGCCGAGTCCAAGGCAAAGCAGGAATAAAAGCTGACAGAAAAATTACATGAACTTGCGCACAGGAGAAGTGTCTGGTTTGAATTATGTTTTGAGTTTCCCTCGTTTCTTGCCTCGTACTGTAATAAGAACCAATTTAATTGGAAGCGTAGAAACAAAAACGAAAAAAGGCAATTTGCAGACGGTTGTAGGCTGTAATAGAGCCAGGTACGGATAGCTAAAATATTTTTTAATAATGGCATGCAAATCGAAATACTTGTTACGGAACATTTTATTTATATGCTAATAAAGGGTATTTAAGTTTTCAATTTAATTTATTTTATGAAAATTGACTCAATATTTTTGAATATAACTACCTATGATTGGAATTTTTGAATTCTAATTGGATCTGTGCCCAATGCTCCCCATTGCTAAGCTCCTCTGTGCTGGGCATCACTGGCAAATCGACTTACTTAGAGCTGGCATAAAATCTTTGTTTTCAACTATCGATCTTTTAATGTTTTTGCTAGTAAACATCGATACTATCAATTATTCTTTAAATAAATTAAATAAATTAAATAATTTAAATTGTTTCAATTTTTTTATTTTATGTCAACAAAGATATCACCTACGTATTTAACTCATTTCAGTTGTGTCATATTTAAAAAAACTTGATATTGATTGAATTTAACGTTAAAAATCGTATCCCATAGTTTTGGAAATCAACTTTGTAAAAATAATATTACAAAAGGTGACACGTAGTCATAAATGACACTTAAAAAAATTACATTTCTTTTCTGAATGCGTGATCTTATTGCTTTAGAAGTCAATTATTTTTATTCATAAATTTTATCTGCAGTAGAAAACATCGTTAGTGCGAAAAATCGATGTTTTGAAAAGTAAATTTTAATCGATAGTATCGATAGTTCTCTGATGTTTCACCGGCACTGCAACTTACGTTACCCAGCACTTAAACAGCTGGTCCAAATTTGTCTGCAATAACACAAAAATGTTAAGCGACGACGATAATTTAGGCATTTACGACGATTTGGATGAGTTTCAGCAAGCCGAAGATCATGTAAGAGAGCCCAAGCTACAGCTGGTGGCATCCGATTACAGTTCACGTTCTTGCAGAAATCGAAGGAGCTGCTGGCATGGGAAGTCAAGCACAGAAACGCTCTGACCGAAATCGAGGACCTGAAGGCGCGAAACAAGGCCCTCGAAAAGAAAATCAAGACCATGGAAGTCAACCTGCAGAATCTCTTGGACACGGCGAAGTCGGAGGTGAAGAGGAAGGAGGTGCTGATAGGACAGCTGCGAAAGGAGTATGTGACGCGTCTTGCTAGCCCACTATTTGTCATTTAACACTTAAACTTAATACAGGAAAGACGACATATGCTTCAGGCGAAAGCGAGGACGGGAAGTCGAAGGCCCAGCGGTGAAAGAGCCTGAAAATAAGCGGCTGAAAGCGGTCTCTAAGGTAGATCCAGAAGTGAAAAAAAATCCATTCAAGTCGGACTCAAAAATCGACTCTAAATTGGTTGGAAAACGGAGATCCCGAAGCAAGTCTCCAAGATCAAGATCCAAGATTCAGGATCACGGATCGGAGACCCGGCGGATGTCCAGAGAACGACGCCGCAGCCGCAGTCGAAGTCCAAGACATTCAAGCCGGCAAAAGGAGCACCGGAGCCGAGGAAGCAGTTCCCGCCGCAGAAGCCGCTCCCCCTTGCCGAGGTTAGTGAAGCACATTTCAAGACGATCCGCCATTGATAGCAGCGTCTGACTTTTGTTTTTGTAGAGCACAGGTGTCGGAATCAAAGTCGCAGAAAATCCCGTCTCTTCCGGGCGAAGACACAACAAACAGTCGGGAGATTGGAAGAAAGCCGCACCATGAAAAGGCCAGGAAAATACGAGGTGAAATCACCGCACCATTAAAACCCGGCGAACTCTCTATGACAGAAGTGGCAACAAAGAAAACGCAGGACCTGGAAATTGAATGTAACGACATATCACCTGTCAATGGCGCCTTCCAGGAAAATACGCAATTTGAAGCAAATAACCCTACCATTGACATCAACCAATACCCTGGTGCCTTCGTTTCAAACGAGCGTATTCCAGGGTTGGACGTGATTTGCGAACCAGCAGCTCACAACATGGAATCATCCGCCACTCCTCAGTCCGAGGTGCCTCACATAAATCAATCAAACGAGAAACCGGCACAGGAATCAATAATCTTCGATCCTATATCTGTTCAGAAAGAAAAACCGGAAACCGTTTCAATTTCCGATAATACCGACGAACATCTGCACGTAGATGTAATTTCTAATACGCTTAGCAAGCCAGCAACGGAGTCGCAGGTGCGAGACACAAACTATGAACCTACTGGCATAGCCGCTACGGACAACGATGAGGAAAAGTCTGCACGCAATCACTCGACTGATAAATTAACGACAGATCACAGCATGCTCCATGCAACAGCGAATGCCGAGTTATTGGTTGCTTCCGGTACCGATCCAAGACATGAAGACATAAAATGCAGTTCTGCAAAAAGCCTTTCAGAGCCAAAAAGCGAAAGCTGCGACGTAGGCATCCGTATAATCGAAGACATTCGCTTGCCAGAAGTAGCGGATATTGGCAATATTGCGGTTATAGTCAATGAACTGTGCGGTGGTCTAGAAGAGGTCAAAAAGAAACCCGAATCGGATGAGGAGAACCATCCTTCTGACAGAGATGTTGATTGCAGGGGTCCTCATGATTATAATGAAGGAAACATCTCCCTTAGCGAGTTGAAGGAGCCAACAACACCATCCTCTAGCTCAAACGTTTTGTACGCTCAGCCCGACTCTACCAAAATCGATCACAATGATACGGAGAACGGCGCCATTTTAAAAGCTGCCCTGAACTTGCTAGCGGGCAGCGATCCGACCCCCCCTGCCCAGAGTTCCCCGAATCAAAGCTACCCAAATCTGAGCCTGGAAGAAGATGCCATCGAGAAGGCATTGGGGCAACTGCATCAGACGTCGTCTCCAGACGAAACGGTAGTGACCTCAACGTCCAACCGAGCGCGAAAGGCAGAAGACAATTGTGCACCCACCAGCACCGGCCTGAGCCATTCTCCCGTTCAGCCGGAGGAGCCGATTACTGAGAAAACTCCGCCTGAAATGGGAAACGTTAATGACAGTCAGTCAGAGGTCTCGAGAGTACTCGAACTAGAGCCTCCGTCGCCAGGCCAGGACATCACCATAGATGAGACAGTTGAAGACAGCTGTATCTCGACCGAGGACTTCTCAACAGTTACCAAACGCTGCTCACTTGGTCATACCGACTACCAGTTCGAGCAAAGAAACGACGAGATCATTCTGCGCGTAAAGCGTCGCACGCGACGCCGACCAACAACAAATCTCGGACCGACTCCTCCTCCTACGGGAGGCATCCCAATAATAAAATAATAAAATATTTAGACAAATATTGCTGAGTTACATTTCTTTTTTTTTTAGATATCAAACAACTTCGCTTTTCGCATGGGGTCAGAAAGCAAATTTTTATTCCAAATCGAACATCATGTGTACATTTCTTAACAACTCGGGGAATCGGTAATTAGCCAGGGATGATCCTCTTGAATTTTGGGAAATAAGTTATTAGTCGGCCGGGGTGGAACCTCCAAGCATTCGGTACCACGAGTAAATCACAAACCAAAAATAGATTGCTAAAACTTTTGGGAGAAAGAGAGTCGCAGAAAATTGACTTGAATTAAAAAATATTTCAGCAAGAAAGGGAGCTAACTTCGTGACGCCGAAGTTTAAATTTTCTTTTATATAAACTAAGTATTATCATAGATAGGGTCAGACCGCTTTTGGCTATACGTTTAACCCCTCAGATGTACCTCTCTGTACCTTTTATTATTATCAAGTATGTAACTATATTTAATGTTAAAAATTATAAACGTTAATGGTATTGCATGATTTCAATTAAGTGATTTTAAATTGTCGAGTCCTATTATATCTGGAATTACATATACCATTTTGAACCTCCTACGGCCACTATTTGGAAAAGTTGTCCGGTTTTCATAAAACTAAAAACGTAATTCTAAAATCGGAGTAAATATATGCGGAAAATAAACGAAGTTATGTTTTCTATTATTTAAATGAACCCGATCGATTATGCGCTTGTTATATGATGTAGTCGTTCGGTCTGACCCTTTTCGACTTATGTACTAACTTAAATAGCAGGCAATCCAACTACAAAGTTACAGGGAACTTACGGATTTGAAGTACGATGATGACGAGGAGCAATATATGATCGCCTACTTTAGCCATTACACATACACATATCAGGAAAACGATGTCCATAATTATCCTTAGGAGGCCGGTTATAAGGTAAAGAATAACCAAATTTTTATTTTGCTGAAATAATTAGAAATTGGCATTACTAGAGGCCACTTGCTGGCGACAACATGCTTCTTACCTTACAAATAGAAAACAAGACAAAAATGCAGGCTACGCCGTGCGCCACGTGGACAGCTATGGTTATATACCACAGAATTAAACCAGCTCCAGTGAGAAAAGCTGAGGTTTTGACATAGGGTTTCCAGACCAGACCGTATATTATATAATTTAATATTTAATACTTAATAGAACCGAGAAATACTTACAGCCATTACCGCCGAAAATTGCGAGCAGAAGGTCCAAGATGCCGACGATCAGAGCTCCCCACCTCAGCTCAAGGCAGCAGCAATCTTTGAAAACGGGTAACCCCATTCTGTTTTTAAGGAATTATCTGTGATGTTTCGGGTCGAATCGGTTTAGACTGTGTGTTTCAAGGAAACTGAGCTTGAGTCTCGACGACGTATGTGAAATAACTGAAATATTGAGGCTAACTTGACTTGAGATTTTGGAAATTTAAATTTAACAATCAGGAGATTTTGAAAATGGCTGTTTCTAGGTGTCGTTCGCCACATACCACGACACGACAGTAAGGTAAAAATAGGTGGCAGGAACTGAAAGAAAAGAAAATGATAATATTATTTTGGTACTAAAAAATACTCTTAAGTCAGGGAAGCTAAGTTCGGGATGCCGGAATTGGTATATCCTATGATATAAAATGTATGCATGTCTAACCGATGGTATGTGTGTAAATACCCTGCAGTACCATTCATCAGTAATTCATCAACACATATGGCGGTGTTGTTGATGAATTTCCGTACAGATAAAAACATCAGTCAATGAATTTTATCTGGACATGCCCGCGGTATTCATCAACAAAAATTCATCAACAATTCATCAACTTTTCATCAACAACTCAACTTTTCATCAACAATATTTCATTATCTTTAAATCAACCTTTTTTGTAAAAAAAAATGGGAGCGCGAGCGTCGGCTCGGTACAAATCGACGTCGGCTGTTGATAATTCGTTGATGAATTTAGCCTATTGATGAAGAGAAATACTGCAGGGTACTAAACAAGAAAGAAAACTTCTCAATGGGGGCAAAAAATACAATTTCTGAATTAAAAAAGATTGCTACATTTTAGAACTGATAAAATGTTGTAAACGGCGAAGCAATAATATTTTTCCCATGTCCCTGGTAAAAAGCTATTAAGGATGCTCGAGCAACCGTCAAAGACATGCATCGTTCCGGCCGTCCTTCACCGTCTATCATTGACGATAACATCAAACAAGAAAGGAAACGAGCCGAATTTGACCAGGAAAAATATGTTTTAAACCGTGCACGATAATTCTCTCGGGATAAAAATACAAAAATACTTACACAGGCTAAAGCCGAGCAGCCAGTAACAAGTTTTACTATCGTGAGACTTGGCCACCATCCAAAGCAGAATTAAGAATAACAACACAAAACGAACTATGGCGGTGCTCAGGTAGGGAGCCACCATCCACTTTGCTTCCTGTAAAAGGAGCACACCTTATCAGGACCCGTTTCCAGGGAGGAGAGTAGTGATTCGCTTACCGCAAAAGATGAAACTATAAGCAATATACATGCGCCGATATGTAGGATAAGGACGACCACAAGAAATACCCACATTGTATAGCCAAATCTGCTGTGATAATATTGCTCGGGCTTAATCCACTCGGTGGAACCAGACTCAGTATATTGCGTGGCCACATAATAGTCCATTTCAGCCTTCCGCCTCATCCCTTTGGAAAGATGGGTACTGCACTTTCAGGGTGGGGCTAGGATGCGTGGTGTACTTACAAGGTAAGAAGCAGCCGCAAAGAATACTCATAATCATGTCAATAAGGCCAATTATGATAACGGAATGCTTGAGCTCGATGCAGTTAAGAAACAATTTTACGAACGCCATTTTATCTTAGGTCCAATTTAACTGTTGTGATAAAATTTATATTCAGCTTCGTTTAAAAGCTAAAACTTCTGCACACTTTCTCAAAGGCTCCCTTGATAAATTGCGCCTTTGACAGGTCAAACCTGGTATATGTATTAGATCGTTCTAGTATAGGTATTTGATCGTTATCTGAAAGATACTTACTTGGTCGGATATACTTGGGTTTTTTTGCAGGTGTAACGATTCAGGCTAGGTGGTGTCTCCATAAAAACGAAATAATCTACTAAATTGTAACTTAAACGAAGGGAAAGAAAGAAGCTATCTTCGGCACGCCGAAGTTTGTATACCCTTGCAATTGCATTAATTATAATCTAATCCTATCTAATGTAAAATGAATTACTTTCATATTCATTTTATTTTTACAGTTTTACATTTTTACATTTGAAGTTAAATGTAATTTACCTCCACATTTTCTGATCGTTTGTATGGCAGCTATATGATATAGTCGTCCGATTTTTATGAAATTTAAAACAAAATTCTGAAATAATATAGAATACTTGTATCTCAAAGTAGAAAAAGATAGGTTGAAAACTGATAAACTAATAATATTTTTTCTAAAAATTTCCCGACCATTCCTGTGGCAGCTATATGATATAGTAGTCCGATTTTTATAAAATTAAATCCGAAAATCTAAAATAATATATAAAGTTCATAACCAGGAGTTGACCAAAATATAACAAAAAACAGTGACGTTATAATTTTTTTCCTACAAATTTATGGATCTTTTGTATGGCAGCTATATGATATAGTCGACCGATCTGGCCCGTTCCGACTTATGTACGAGTGAGAGTATATAAAGACGGTCTGCAAAGTTTCATTCAGATAGCTTCAAGACTGAGGGACTAGTTTGCGTAGAAACGGACGGACAGACGGACAGACAGACGGACATGGCTAGATCGACTCGGCTGTTGATGCTGATCAAGAATACTTTATACTATACTTTATACTATATACTTTATACTTTATACTTTATACTTTATACTTTATACTTTATACTTTATACTTTATACTTTATACTTTATACTTTATACTTTATACTTTATACTTTATACTTTATAGGGTCGGAAATGCTTCCTTCACTTCAAAATGCTTCCTTCACTTCAAACTTCTGACTGAAATTAAAATACCCTGCAAGGGTATTAAAACGAAAAATCATATACACTCAATACGAAAAGAGATTAATTGCACTCAATTCGGTTCGATCTAAAACTTTTATGTTTTGCTTTGACTATTTTTTCTTGTGCGTAAAAAAAAGCACGTTTTAATAACGATATTCCTTAACTCTTTCATGCCTAATGTTGCATATTCGCAAAAATGTGTTTTTATGCCTCTAACTACCGTTATTTTAAGCTTTTTGTTTAAATCGGGGCACTTTAATTCGGGCATGAGAGAGTTAAGGAAATTTACTAAAATAACTAGAGAAAATGTTTAATATTAATTAGTTTAAATTAATGAATTTATATTTACACATTTCATTGCCGCAGGAAAATGCATGTTATTTGTACTTAATTTAAATTTATTAATAACTTTCAAACTGCATTCTGTTGACATTTTCACTTGGCACTTTCTATATATGACTTAATAACTATTGGGAAAGAATAACTCTTGCTAATATTCTGGGTGTCCGTCCAGAACTGAAACATTCGTAGTCTGAACATCTTTCTTATATTGTTAATAAGGCGTGCTTGCATTTATTAAAAAAGTGTCGATGTAACTCGATTCCCAGTATGAAGACTCTCTTTACTTCGTTAGAGAGTTTGGTAATATTGTTGGCATTGAAAATCTTTAGCTCGTAATGCAGCTACTAACTTAATACAAATTTTCCTCGTACTTTTTCTATTTTTTTTTATAACGAAAAACACCTCTCGAAGCGCGAGAATTAAATTATGTACAGAAATATTTAATACTGAATGAAGATAATTGCATTTAATTAATTTGTGGACACCGGAACCAAGTTGCTTTTAGCATGGAATTAAAAACACTTTAAAATTTATATTCCAAATCGAACATCATGTGTACATTTCTTGAAAACTCGGGGAACCGGTAATCAGCCAGTTTCGGTTTTTGGAATTTATATTCCAAATTGAACATCCTGTGTACATCATGTGAGCATCACTGGAAAACTCGGAGGAATCGTCCTGGGATGGCCCTCTAGCTTCGGGTGACATGAATTAAATTTATATTCCAAATCCTACAGCAAGAACTCGTAAATAGGGGATACTTCCGAACGCGTAACTCTTGAATTCTGGGAAACAGGTTATTAGTCGACCGGGGTGGAACCTCCAAGCATTCGGTACCACGAGTAAATCACAAACCAAAAATAGATTGCTAAAACTTTTGGGAGAAAGAGAGTCGCAGAAAATTGACTTGAATTAAAAAATATTTCAGCAAGAAAGGGAGCTAACTTCGTGACGCCGAAGTTTGAATTTTCTTTTATATAAACTAAGGATTATCATAGATAGGGCCAGACCGCTTTTGGCTATACGTTTAACTCCTCAGATGTACCCTTTTGTACCTTTTATTATCAAGTATGTAACTATATTTAATGTTAAAAATTATAAACGTTAATGGTATTGCATGATTTCAATTAAGTGATTTTAAATTGTCGAGTCCTATTATATCTGGAATTACATATACCATTTTGAACCTCCTACAGCCACTATTTGGAAAAGTTGTCCGGTTTTCATAAAACTAAAAACGTAATTCTAAAATCGGAGTAAATATATGCGGAAAATAAACGAAGTTATGTTTTCTATTATTTTAATAAACCCGATCGATTATGCGCTTGTTATATGATGTAGTCGTTCGGTCTGACCCTTTTCGACTTATATACTAACTTAAATAGCAGGCAATCCAACTACAAAGTTACAGGGAACTTACGGATTTGAAGTACGAGGATGACGAGGAGGAACACAAAATCGCCTATCTTATACTTCACACATAAAGTTATAAGGAAAATTATGTCTATAATTACCCTTAGGAGGCCGGTTATAAGGTAAAGAATAACAAAATTTTTATTTTGCTGAAATAATTAGAAATTGGCATTACTAGAGCCCACTTGCTGGAGACAACAGGCTTCTTACCACAAAAACAGAAACTATGATCAAAATGCAGGCTACGATGTGCGCCACGTGGACAGCTAGGCTTACATACCACACAATTTGACCAATTCCAGTCAGAAAACCTGAGGTTTTGACATAGAGTTTCCAGACCAGACCGAATATAATATAATTTAATATTTAATAGAACAAGAGAATAGAGCAATACTTACCGCCATTACTGACGCCAGCTGCAAACAGAAGGTCCACGATGGCGACGATCAGAGCTCCCCACTTCAGCTCAAGGCAGCAGCAATCTTTGAAAACGGGTAACCCCATTCTGTTTTTAAGGAATTATCTGTGATGTTTCGGGTCGAATCGGTTTAGACTGTGTGTTTCAAGGAAACTGAGCTTGAGTCTCGACGACGTATGTGAAATGACTGAAATATTGAGGCTTACTTGACTTGAGATTTAGGAAATTTAAATTTAACAATCAGGAGATTTTGAAAATGGCTGTTTCTAGGTGTCGTTCGCCACATACCACGATACGGCAGTGAGATAAAAATAGGTGGCAGGAACTGAAAGAAAAGAAAAAGAGATACAACTAAAGTATAATATAAATTGATTATATTCTTGGTAATAAATAAACTATAAATAAGAAAGGAAGCTAACTTCGGCACGCCGAAGTTTGTATACCCTTGCAGATTTCAATTGTATTAATTATAATTTAACCCTATTTAATATAAAATGAATTTCTTTTTACATGTAAAGTAAAATGTAACTTACCTCCACATTTACCGATCGTTTGTATGGCAGCTATATGATATAGTCGTCCGATTTTAATGAAATTTAAAAGAAAATTCTGAAATAATAAAGAATGCTTTGTTGAAAACTGACAAATTTATAATTTTTTTCTAAAAATTTCCCAATCATTCCTATGGCAGCTATATGATATAGTAATCCGATCTGGACCGTTTCGACTTTTGTACGAGTGAGAGTATATAGAAGACTGTGTGCAAACTTTCAATCAGATAGCTTCAAGACTGAGGGACTATTTTACGTAGAAACGGACGGACATGGCTAGATCGACTCGGCTGTTGATGCTGATCAAGAATATATATACTTTATAGGGTCGGAGTTGACTCCTTCACTGCGTTGCAAACTTCTGACTCAAATTATAATACCCTGCAAGGGTATAAAAATATACTCTTAAATTAGAGAAGCTAAGTTCTGGAAACCGAAATTGTTATACAATGTATGCATGTTTGACCGATGGCTTATGTGTCTATATTAAACAAGAAAGGGAGCAGTGTTCTTATATAAAATTTTATTTTATTATACAGCTATACGCTTCAGGAGTCCGATCTGGCCCGTTTCTCCTTACATATGTATGTAAATTGTTAAGCATTGGCCCTTGCAACACGAAGTCCTACATTGGCCCAAGACTAAAGGTAAGTAGGACCTAGCTTTCTACACGGTAAGCACTTTTGACTTCACCACCTATGCCTATGGCTATGAAGGGTAAGTTAATTAGGAGGAGTCCACTAGAGTAGGACAGTAATCTTCGATCTGTATTTCAGTTTAAACTGCGAAGAGCGAAAAGTAACAAGTTCTTTTGAACCGAATCGATGCGGTTACTGTGGACGCCATAATGAAGACTCCAAACGCAAGATCCATATTCTACGAAAGGACGAACCAAAGAAGTATATAATGATAGCGGAAATAGGGTTCCAATAAATAGGAAGTTCCGACAAAGCACATGTAATATAAATAAAACTACCATTGACTGATTTACACGGAGGAACTCAATATCGTTGGATTTTTGCGAAAGTTTGTAATTCAGACTTAAGAGTGGAGTCAACCGCTATAAGGACACCACTCCCACGTCTGACAGGCCGATCCAGCCGATATACTGGGAGAACTTCGGAGGTTTCTGCGAATACAATAACCTGGAAAGCAAACGATGGACTATCCGAATACAATTTAGAATCCTTGCCTGATACCCTGCGGATATCATAAATTAGCGGGACCCTCAGGGGTCAATCTTTGGGACACAACGGATGTCAACGGAGGCAAGGTCACTCCCGTGGGATGCCGAATCTTTCTTAGCACTCGATCTCAGAGTTCACGGAGGTCGAGGACTGTACCGGGGGAGGCTGCTGTTGAAAACTCGATAATACCTTTTTGAAACCGTCCTTGTTTTGCCGTATAAATGACTTAATTTTGCTTTCAACTTTATGGCAGACAAAAACCAACACAAGCAGCACAAACAAAAGTGCGAAAATAAATTAGATTAAAACACAACATAGAAAAGCTGCAGGCACACGCTTTGTGAACGGAACTATAATTGACACCAAGTAGATTTTTCAAATAAAAAATAAATCTACACAAAACGAAAGCGATAAAAATACGACCGTTCATTTGGAAGGATGTAATGATGATTGTGACCAGATAGTTCAGGAATTTTTCATTTAAGCTGCTTATGTTGAATATTTTTTAGTTTATTTTTTGTTTGTTAAATTTGAAATACTATACTAATTACAGTGCAAAAAAAAACGGGATCTGTTAGGCAGTTTGCTATCACTAACTCTTTAAATCCGTCAACCTCAATTGTGTTTTGTGATTTTAACAAGTGTAAAACTATTTACCAAAGTACCTTAGTTTGTATACCCTTAAGAAGTGCAGGATAATCCTCTCGGGATAAAAATACAAAAATACTTACACAGGCTAAAGCCGAGCAGCCAGTAACAAGTTTTACTATCGTGAGACTTGGCCACCATCCAAAGCAGAATTAAGAATAACAACACAAAACGAACTATGGCGGTGCTCAGGTAGGGAGCCACCATCCACTTTGCTTCCTGTAAAAGGAGCACACCTTATCAGGACCCGTTTCCAGGGAGGAGAGTAGTGATTCGCTTACCGCAAAAGATGAAACTATAAGCAATATACATGCGCCGATATGTAGGATAAGGACGAGCACAAGAAATACCCACATTGTATAGCCAAATCTGCTGTGATAATATTGCTCGGGCTTAATCCACTCGGTGGAACCAGACTCAGTATATTGCGTGGCCACATAATAGTCCATTTCAGCCTTCCGCCTCATCCCTTTGGAAAGATGGGTACTGCACTTTCAGGGTGGGGCTAGGATGCGTGGTGTACTTACAAGGTAAGAAGCAGCCGCAAAGAATACTCATAATCATGTCAATAAGGCCAATTATGATAACGGAATGCTTGAGCTCGATGCAGTTAAGAAACAATTTTACGAACGCCATTTTAGCTTAGCTGCAATTCAGCTTTTGTGATTTAATTTGTCTTGACAAAATTTGTAAAGCGTGACTTAGTTACCGTTTCTCTAAAACTTCCAGGTAAAACCTGTCTAAAAATAAGGCATATGTAGCCTAAAAACTACTTGATCGGATATTTTTGTCACTCTCCGGAGTTTATCTTTCAATAACAAGTAAACTTTTCCTAATCGATCCAGTTTGGAAAGGTACACACGTGAAATTATATAGAAGTCTGACAATGGATAACACGGTGGATAATAATGAAATGTATAGAAGAGAAAGGAGGAGGTTTGCCTTAATCTCTTACATCCTGACAGCAGTTTTTTTGCTTGTTGCTTTTGGAGAATGGTGCATTTTTTATTTTGTGTGAGAGCCCTTACGGACATTTCTCTAAAATTACCTCTAAGCCCTGCTTATTCCTCAGAAAAGTGGTTAATGACTTTTTTACGCGCGAACCCTGGGTAGGGTCTATCTTTTTTGTAATTGGGTTGATTCTCCTCGTCTTGTTCATCTTCTTTGAAGGCCTGCGGTTCAATTCCAAGATCAATTGGCTCTTTGCAGTGCTGATTGTAAGAAAGCCAGTCGATACGTAGGCCGACGATATATGGTGACCTTTATTTCCAGATCGAATGCGCTGTTCTTGGCATCGCCCCGCTGGTGGTTCGTCAGAGGAAGTTACCGTTCCTGATCAGCTTTGTGGTTTGGGTTCTTATCCTGTTGGTCTTCATTGGTTGCGGCACTTGCATACCGGTGAGCAGGAGCTTGGAGTTGAGCTAAATCAAATCATGGCGTCCCTGTGGCTGCTCGCTCAAGAAATGGATTCGCTCAACTCGGTCTCGTTCGCACGTATATTTATTTTTAAACCGTATTTAATTAACATCTTCCTCTCATCTCCCAAGTTTGACCTTACCCTGAACGTCGTGGTGATATTCGTACTAGCTGTTATTGCCCTTATCGGCGCTATATTCTTCCTGATGCTTTACATCGTAATTAATGTTCCGTTTTCCTTCATTTGCGTTTGTTTTTTCATTGTCCTGAGCATTTGTATGGTGAGTACTAAACTTCAATTAAAAAGTACTTTTGGGTGCTAATATAAGTCAAAGATGGCGTTTCAAGAGTACCTGAAGCACTACATACTAAATGGGCTTTTCCACCAAATGGTCCACAAACCTAAAACTTTTCTAAAACGGTTTTTTCCAACATAGTAACATAAAGGAAATGATCGAATTTGAAAGACTTTAGCAGATTCTAAAATAAATTTCGAAATACTCCAAAGCATATTCGCGCAAGCGGGTTTTTTTTTTAAATTTGATGAAAACATAATCGTCTCGTTTTCTTATTTAATTTACTTAAATAGTAAAAAACCACATGCAAAGTAAGAATTTAAAAAAAAAGTGCAAGTCATTTAAAAAAATCATTGCTAATCACAAGAGGCATTCGTGCACAATATTTAAAAATTATTTCCATTAAAGTATTGCAGAAATTGAAGTTGGAATTGGTCAATCTTGTAATTGGCGAGAGATTTTGTTGGTTTTATAGCAGCACACCACAGAAAAACAGCCACAGACGGGTAGCAGTAGTTTTAAAATAAGTTTATTTATTTTCAGCTCCAGAATCAATGTGTTTATATATTTTTCGTTAGCGTGGCGCAGCAGCGCTTAAAAACTTTTGTATTTCTTCTCTCTTCTTTGCCAACTAAGTAATGGCGTCCCTTTTTGGGATGAGTGACAAAGGATAACAACCTTATCGATAATTCTTTTACCGATTCATCAAAAGCAATCAGATTATTTTTAAATAAACGAAAAAATGGGTTTAAACTTAAATTATGGCGGCAACATTCCCCCTTCCGTAATTGATCCTCGGGTGGTCAGTTACCATCTCCTTCGCCGACATTTAGAACCGCGATCTTGGTGGCTGGTCGATCGAGAATTCCATGTTGAGTTTTAATAGTAGCTCGACGAACCTGGCCGTCCTTGGCTGTAATAGTGTTGGTTACTCGTCCTTTAAGCCATAGATTTCGGGGCAAATTCTCGTCGACGATGATGACTATGCTTCCGACTGATATCGGCGGGCATTTCTCGAACCATTTTGTTCTTCTAGTGAGCATCGGTGTAAACTCTTTCACCCAACGTTGCCAGAAACGATCTCCAAAGCGTTTAACCTCGTTCCAGTGACGTCTCAAATTCAGGTGCTCCGGGTTGATCGGCTTGTATCCGTTTGATGATCCCATTAACAGGTGATTCGGAGTGAGCGCGGAGTCGTCCTTAGAGTCCATGCTGACAAAGGTTAACGGACGTGAGTTAATGATGAATTGCGCATCCATTAGAGCGCTTCTCAGACTCTCGTCGTTAAATGAATAATTTGGGCAGATGTGTTTAAGGACCGTCTTGGTAGTGCGGACCAATCTTTCCCAAGCTCCGCCCATGTGTGGGGCGCCTGGGGGGTTAAATCGCCATACAATGCCGTCGAACTTAACGGCTATTTTATCGAAGTCAATCTGGATTAACTCCTCTCGCACTGCCTTTTCGGTAGCCTTGAAATTGGTGCCATTATCGGAGTAAATTTCTCTTGGTGTGCCGCGAAGTGCCATGAAGTTTGTTAGACACATCACGCAGGAACTTGTATCGAGGCTGTGGGCGATCTCGAAGTGAACTGCACGCAAGGTCAAGCAGGTAAACAGCGCGACCCATCTCTTCTCTTTGCGTCTTCCAACGTTGACAAGAATTGGCCCAAAATAATCGACGCCAGTGAATGTGAACGGTTTTTCAAAACTTCCCAACCTGGCTTTTGGAATTGCAGCCATTTGTGGAGGCTGTGGCGTAGCGTTGCGATTTTTGCATATTTGGCAGGCTTTTCTAACGGATTTATGGAGTACTCTTAGCCGCAAAATATAAAAATTCGATTTTATGTCATTTATGACGGTTTCGTGGGCGAGGTGATGATATTTCTCATGATAAAATCGAACTAGCAAAAATGTTACTCGACTCTCCGGTGGCAATATTATGGCGTCCGTCGAGTTTTCAATGGCGTTCACTCTCCCTTTAGTACGAAGGATTTCCTTGTCGTCCAGATATGCATTTAATCCGGTCAATCTGCTCTTCGCGCTTATTGGTTTTTGACTCTTCAAAGAATTGATTTCATTTGCGAACTCGAGTCCCTGTGCTTCCTTGTAGAGCAGTGTCTGTGCTTTTTCGACGTGAACTGTAGTTACCGCACTGGGCAAGTCGGTCCTGCTACATTTGGCTCGCAGTCGCTGGATATACAGGAACATGACTGCAACGGCTCTGTAAAGGCGGCGCCAATCAGAAAAATATTCAACATCGAGTTGGACTTTGGCCGCTTTACGAGTTGTGAAGATGTGTTTTCGTAATTCAGTTGTATCGACCTCCGTTGGCTTGGAGGGAATCGTTGGCCACGTATTGGGTTCGTCTTTCAAAAACTCGGGCCCGTAAAGCCATGTGTCCATCCGAGGGTTGTTGATAACTTTTGTAGCCCCGTCCGCAACGTTGAGTTTCGTCGGGATCCATCGCCATTGATCCGCTCGAGTGGTCTCCAGGATTTCGCCGATTCTGTGCATCACAAACTGTTGAAAGTGACGGGGGTCCATAACCAGCCATTGTAGCACGGTACGTGAGTCCGACCAGAAAGTAGTGCTGTCGACTCGAAGGTTACGGACTTTGGCGATCATTTTCGCCAAGCGTGAGCCCATCACTGCCGCTTGGAGCTCCATGCGTGGAATGGACAGTGGTTTTAGTGGCGCAACTTTGCTTTTCGCGACCACGAGCATCACGTCCACCTTGTCCTTTTGCGATACACGCAGGTAGCAGGCAGCGGAATAAGCGTGTTCGCTGGCGTCCACAAACGTATGCAGGTCGATGCGGCTTGCATCAGGTATTCCCATGGAATAGCATCTCGGAATGCTGACCGTTGCCACTTGAGACAGTAACAGCTTCCACTGGTTCCAGTCCTCCACCAATGACTCTGGCAGCTCTTCGTCCCAGTCAATATGTGCGCGCCAGATTTTCTGCAGAAGGATTTTTAGCCCGATGGTATAACACGATAGCAAACCCAAGGGATCGAAGATTGACATCAAGACCTGGAGGACTTCTCTCTTAGTTGGGACCGCAGAATTAATAAAGACGTCTCGCTTAAGTCTTGAGAATCTGCAAACAAACTTAAAGATGTCGTTATGTGGGTCCCAGTACATACCCAAAACCTTTTCGGTATCGCTAAACTGCACTGGCTTCTGATTTTCGGTGTCTTCGTCGTTCTTTAGATGAGAAAGAACTGATCTGGAATTTGACGCCCAATTGCGAAT
>VNJR01009316.1:0-73155 GCA_008042585.1 Drosophila punjabiensis
ACGAGTGAGAGTATACAGAATACTATATATAAAGTTTCATTCAGATAGCTTCAAAACTGAGGGACTAGTTTGCGTAGAAACGGAAGGACAGACGGACAGCCGGGTATAGCTAGATCGACTCGGCTGATGATGCTGATCAAGAATATATATACTTTATAGGGTCGGAGATGACTCCTTCACTGCGTTGCAAACTTCTGACTGAAATTATAATACCCTGCAAGGGTATAAAAAATTTTTAGAGAACTTTTAATTTTTTGTCCGTGGTTGTTGTTTTCAGAAAATCACCCATATGTTTTTAAAAATATTTATAAGAGTTCAAGTTTCGTATATTTATCAGCTAAACTAACAAGGCTATGGCAAATATAAGAATCTGGCCTTGGAAATAAATATTACCAGTAATTTATAAAAATTGTCTTATATGCTTTATCACATTAATTAGCAAACCAATTAATAAGTTGAATAAAGAATCAGTCGGTAAAGAATAAAGAAATGCTAGCCTAAGCCAAAACTTCATACCTAATCAACTTTTATCGCTACTTTCTGCTCGTCTACTGCTGATAAAAGACTCCAAGGTCTATAAAAGCGGAATATTTGAAGAGGAGCCAAAACTGTTTTGCCAAAATGCTAAAGCGGAGCGGTAAACTTTTGGTCACCTTGACCCTAATTGGTTTATTTTATTTATCTTCAGCGAACCAAGAACCGGATGGTAAGGATACTTTCATCGATCATTACTTTCTCAAATATTTCTTAACTATTGATTTTTCTTTAGTTGCTGCTAATTTTGTTAACATAGCGCCCGCTAACCAAATATTCATCAACAATACATTGTATTATATTGAAAGAATTTGGAAGAACTGGTTTGACGCCCGTAAATCCTGTGAAAACATTGGCTACAATTTAGTTTCTCTTGACACCCCCGAAAAATACAACGCTATCAAAAACTTCCTGGACAGTCAAATGGATAAAGACTCCTACTGGACTTCTGGAAATGATTTTCTAACTCTGGGTACGCATGTTTGGTTCCCAAGTGGGAAGCCAGTTCCAGGAAACTATTGGTATCCTGGAACGCCCAGCAACACCAATGGAATCGAACATTGCGATTTATTGGATATATATTATGGAACTAGACCAATGAATGATATGGATTGTACACTTAAGAGGTACTATATTTGTGAGCGTAATCTGTGAAAGTAATCACACATCCGATCTGAAGAAAAGTTACGGATGAAACGATTAAATATATATTATTGTTTAATTATAATTTTTTATTTAAAGTCATATTTAACCAGAAGGAGGCCCTTTCAATATCCCATACTATATTGCATTAGAAAAGTTCTTATACACTATAAGAACTATTAAATTGTGCCCGCTTTTATAGGTGACTGTTTTTCAATACCTTCCCCTTCAGACATCTTTATTTACGCAAATTAAGATAAGATATGATATTCTGATCAAACTATCGAAATTTCCATATAAAAAATATATATTTTTTGCTTTCTAATCAAGTGCGGGCGATAAGGTTTGCTTTCTCTATAAAATTGTGCCTATATTTTACTTAATAAACAGAATTGCTTGGTAAATAAAGAATAAAAACAAATAGAATAGAAAAATTGAACCATATATTACTGTAAACATTGAGAATGATAAGACTAAGTTTTGCCTAATTTACAATATTAATATATATATTCTAAATCTAAATATAATCTAATAAATTAAAGTTTTCCGTTGTAAGACTACTTATCTCATCCATTTCGTATCAAGTGTTATTTATAAGCTGAAGTCTTATAACAATTGGTTGCACTTCTCATGATGATATAAGTGGACCGTGGAACATATAAAGGGGAACACCTAGGGAGAATCCAAAACAGTATCTTTAAAATGCTAACAAAGTGTAGTACACTCTTGGTCCTCTTGGGCTTGATTTTCTTCTCTTCGGGGAGTGAAGAACCAGATGGTAAGATCCTTTCTCCGATCTATTATTATCTGCCCTTTATCTTTACTTTTAACCTTTTCTAGTCGCACCCAAATCTGTGAATATAGCACCAGCTAGCCTGGTGTATATCGGCGATACAATGTATTACATTGAGGATAAAATAGAGAGAAACTGGTTTACAGCCCGTCAATCCTGCGAGAGCATGGGCTACAATTTAATATCGCTCGACAGCAACGAAAAAATAACCGCAATCAATAATTATCTGGATAACCGGAATGATAAATTTATATACTGGACTTCTGGAAATGATTTTCTGACTCTGGGTCGTCACGTTTGGTTCCCCAGTGGAAAGCCAGTAGCAAAGAACTTGTGGCATCCCGGTGAGCCGAACAATGTCAATAATGTAGAACATTGCGACGAATTCGGATTTACTAAAGCTAGACTAATGAATGACAGAGATTGTACAGCTACGAGGCGCTTTATATGTGAACGAACTCTTAACTAAGCAAAGGAGCAATTAATACGCAAAAAAATTATTAGTTGCGATTACATTGAAATCAATTCAATTAAATGCTTATAAAAACGACATAAATTTATATTTTTTTATTGCTAAATGTCTTGTCAAATGTTTATCGTGGATACATTTTTAGAAAAGATTATCATATAATGCTCTAAAATTCAATTTAATTGAAATCATAACAAAAGTGTCAGTTAAATGTCTGTAAAATTTAATGAAAAAGCTTAAAAGTAATTCATTCATATGCCGTGTTATCCCGATATTCTTCTGTTTTTTCACTTCTAGACCGTAAATATTTATATAAAAATATAATTAAATAATAATAAAGCAATCCAATAATCTTGTCAGAATGAAAATATTTATTTTGTATAATTTAACCTTTAAAATTTATACTTTCATCTTCTTTTACTGGACATTTTTTAATGTGCTTGAACCTAGGACTTACAGGAGAAAACTCTATATGGCTTCGTCGTTGGTCTCCACGATACGGCACATAATCGGGATATCTTCTTCCTTGGACATCTGGGCCGTCGTCTTATCATCCAGCAGGCTCTGGATGTAGTCGTGTCGGAACTTGTTCCACTTTCGAGTCTTTAGGAAGTTGGAGAACAGATCCTGGCGTGACGGTACATTGCGTTCAAAATAAAACCGGCGACGGTTCCATATATTGCCCGGGTTCTGCTCCTCCTGTAGCAGCCAGTAGCGGGGCAGGAGTAGGCACTGGACTACAGTCCGCGCCATAATCACACGATGTTCCATTTTCTCGCCCAGACCAAAGATGCTGCCGTATGTCAGGGAACCCACGTCTATGAAGTGGGTCTGGATAGGATCCTTGGGAGCCTATTAAAAAAAGGCTTAGTATTTAAATTGTAAATGTTAGTTTACTTTCTGAATTATAAGCAAAAACTTAGATTTAGAAAGCTAAAGGATAATGGTATAACCTTTTACTTATCCTGCTGATTGTCTTCAGTTAAGAACTTACAGTGCTGGGTACTGAATCGAAGCTGTGAACTTCCTCGATGGTCCTGGACGTAGCACTGAAAATTTCCGAGGAAGCAGTCGACATTCTGTTCTGTATCTCTTCACTCTCGGCACGTTGACGCCCCAACTGCATTTGCACCACATTCGGATCAGCGACCAGATCGTACGAGGAGCCACTGGAGTAATCCGAGATATCCTCGTCATCGTCGTCGAAATCAGAGTCCGGGTCCTGCTCCACGGAATCCATATCGCTGTCAGGGATAACTGAATAGGGTGTGCCTCTTCGCAGGCTCTCTATCCTTAGGGTTTTTCTGGCCTGCGCAGCTGCAGTTAACGGTCGCTTCTCCCGTATCTTTCGCTTGCCGTGCGTTGCATTACCGATTCCGCAGAACTTTTCAATATCTTGCAGTTTCATATGGCGCATCTTGGGGTCTGGAGTTAGTAGGAATATGAGTAGGATAATGCAAACAAATACCGTCTGTTTCTTTTTCTTGTTGCTGCCACTCTGATCTTCGGAGGAGGAGGACGAGGCCAAGAGGTCTGCAATGTCCGGGAACTGTATGCGGCTGTATATATCCCTCAAATTAAACATGGTTAATCCCTCCTGATCCTCGCCGACGGCGGTCAGCTCAAAAGTGGCCTTTTTATCCTTGTGAGTGACCTAAGCGAATTTCGAAATATTTATATTATTGAATATATTATTTTGTATATACTTTACTTTCATGTTCAGGCACTGCAGAATGACGCACTCTCCACTCAGAACGAAGCGAACATAGCTCAGGGAGCCTGTTTCGCCCAAGTAAATGGTGTCCAATGGTTCATATTGGACAAGATAGGCATACTTGCAGGCGACAACAATCTAAGAATCCATATTGTAGTTAAGGACTTGCTGTTTGGGAGACAGACCTGTTCCGGGGTGAAGAAATTAAAGTAGTCAAAGGCCTTTAATGCCATCTTCTTTTCGTTCCATTGCTTCAACATAAAAGGCTTTAAAATGCGATCAAAATCCGACTCATAAATCGCAAGCAATTCGCAACCAGCTAAAAATATTCGAAATAAACAGAAAAAATTAGGATAAGCAATGCTTAATTATTAAAGATAAATATTACAAATGTTTGGTTTAATTTAAAACTTTGCCAGAAACCATTAGCTTATACTAATACAATCCAGATATATTTTTGTCTAAGCTGTAATGTACATTGCACTTTTCTTTCAAGTTCAAAGTTTTTAAGGATTCAAAGTTCTAAGCTTAAACCAGACATGGAATTTCTTACACAAGGCTGTATAGGTGTACATCCTTGGGCAAGATTCAGTCATATCGACATCACCAAAGTAGTCGCCAGGACCGAATATAGCCTCTGGCACTTCTGTCCATTGCTTTGTAGTCTGGAAATTAAATAAATATTAATAATATCTTTAAATCTGTGAGCTTAAAATATTAGTCAAAGTGGGAGCTTGCCTTATTGTAGACATTCTTTTTCATTTCCACCTCGCCGTTCAGTATAAAATAGACGCTAATGGGCGTATCACCTTCTGCTATAATCACTCGCGATGGATTGATGTACATAAACTCAAGGACCGGCGCCATGCGAGCACGAATTTTCTAAAAATATAACCAAGGTACAAGTAACTTTCTCAGAGGAAAAATAAACCTTTTACCGGCGGAATTCTAGAGAAGCATTCCAGCCCAGCTATAAGCAAGCATAGTTTCTTCCTTTCCTCGATAGTCCTTTGTTGGGGATTTGATCGCATCAAGGCCTTCTCCTGAAATGATGTAATGTTTAAGTAAGTCTGCTAATTCTGAGGGTATATAAATTCCAACTTACGGCCATGGTCAGCATGCCCGTCTTGCGCTTGTGCCGGAACATGGCCACGTTCTTCTTCACGTTCATGGAGATGCCCTGCTCCTCGGAGTCGGAGAGCCATGCCTGGTTCATGATAACTGCGCGGACCAGTTTCTTGAAGCGAACCCGCAGTAGCTTCTTGTTCCTCCACACGTCCGCATCACGGGTTCGTTTAAACGACATTTTTTAGTGTTTATGTATATTTTATATTGTTTTTGTTATTTTTTTAATGTACATATGTGAAATATGTGGAGGTTTGAATGGTGTTGTGACATTAAATTTAAGTCTAAGTAGATTTGATAACATGAATCATCTTTGGCGATGTAAATTGCTGGTTTCAATAAGAACCTCGTGGAATATGGTTGCTTTTATTAAAAGTGAACTCTTCATTCTAGGAGAGCTTACACTACCAATTATCTTGACAAAGTTATTCTTATAATTATAAAATTTTTAAGAGTCTAGGTCACAAGTTAAACATTGTAATGATTCAGTTTTGATTCAATTATTTTAACAATCAAGATTGATACGGTATCGTCGTAAATGATAATTAATTACTAACTTAGTTTACATTACAGAACTTTTTACCAGAGCTTTCTGTTGATAAGATTACTACATCTTGATCACAAGTATATACAAACAAGGTATAAAAGCAAACAAATTTTGAAAAGCCAAAACAGTATTTGCAAAATGTTTACACCGTTTGGACCACTCCTGATTATTATGGGCCTGATGTTTATATATATGTGCAGGGAGTCAAGTAATAGATGCTAAGATTCTTCCTTGATCATTATTTTCTTTAATTTTGTTTTATTCTTTATGTTCCTTTAGTCGCTTCATTATGATCTGTAAATATAGCTCCCGCTAGCCAGGGTCTTATAGGCGATAACATGTATTTAATTGAGAAGAAAATAAGGGATGGAATGAAGGAAGGAATGGTTTACAACTTGATATCAATCGACTGTAAAGAAAAACTCAAAGCAATCAATACTTACAAATTCCTACTGGATTCCTAGAAGAGCATAACCACAAATTTCGAACAAAACAATAGCGACAACTTTCGACATTAAACATTTAGACTGCAACCATGAGAGATACTATACGCACTCTTTTTAAAAACGAAGTAAAACCACAACTATAACCCATAAAGACGCTTCTCATATGTAAGGCATATTTATTTATTTAATCCTTAAAAGTTAGTCATACAAAAAACATTGCTAAGGCCACGGTTATGTCTGTTTTAGAGTTAGGCAGGCAAAAAGGCCTTTGGCAAAGCGATTTTCGCGGTTAAAAATCATCAACAAGATTAGTTTACAACGAATTAAGTGGTAGGCTGAACGTGAAAACACGATATTGCATTGAAGTTGTGAGTCTATCAGTTGGTTAGCGCGGATCGAGGCCACTGGTCAGGTCAACAATATAAATAAATCTATATAAAACATTGGCTTCATCCCTACAAAATTCGAAAGAACGCGTAGGTGAAACGATAAAATTCGAACATAAAAGCTCCTAAGACCAACCGCCCGTTAGCTTGTGGAAGAGCTCCTCGTTGAGGACCTGGTTGTTGTCCTTGGATCGCATGGACATGAAGATGTAGCCGCCGATAAACTCGTGCACCACCTTGCAGTCGGCCGAATGGCAGGAGAAGACCACGTTCTCGCCCTCGAACTGGATCATCATGCACTTGATGTTCCAGTTGACGTTCCAGGCCTTCATGGTGTTATAGCGCCAGGTCTTGATGTGATCCCCGGAGCTTAGATCCATGCGCATGATACGGTTGTGAGCCACGCCCAGCAACTCCTCCTTGCGGTGTCCATCGAACTTGATGATGAACAGCGTGACGCCAAAGTCGGGCAGGGACTGCCAGGCCTGGATGTACTTCAGTTTCGAGTCCAAGGGATTCAGCTCTCGGACGTTGGCATGCGCCTCCAGGATCCGCTGGACAGCCTTGTTCGACAATCGGCGCAGGGTCTTGGGCGATAGGTAATCCCCGGCTTCCACAGAGCGCGGGTCGATACTCAGGTGGACTCCATGCACCGGTCGCTGCATCTGCAGCAGCGACAGTATTCCATCGACTTCGCTCTCGTACGAGCTATCTGCCAGGGATCTTCCCTTGGCAGCCAGTCGACAGGCGGCCATCCACTTGGCGTACTGCTGTTCGTTTTCGCAGCGTATCCACACCTCGCTGTTGGGTCCGTGGCCGCCCTCCGGGGAGACCTCCAGCCGGATGGCATATTTTCCCTGCGAGAGGTTCACATCGGGGGTGACCTCGCAACCCTTCAGATTGATGCTGACAGCGGGGGCCACGCGACGCGACTCCTCGGCGTTCTTGAACAGGTGCAAGTGCAGGTCCCGGTAGGTAAAGTAGTAGCGCTTGTAGCCGCGCAACGTAAACCTCTGCGGCTTCAGGTAGCGCAGGTAGTCGGAGAGCTCGGGAATGCGCGTGATATTCACCGAATCTCCGCCATTTGGTCCCTCCAACGTGATCTGCAGCTCCTTTAGCGCCGAATCGATCTCGTCATCGTTGTCGTTCTCCTGGCTGGACGTCTCAATGCCCGAATCAACAGCTCCACCGCTCGTGGGCGTCGAGTCCACATAATGATTGACCTGGAACTGCAAGGCAGCAAACATGAGGCTCTCCTCCTCGGTGCAGTCGAGTTCCTCGTTGAGGACACTCCACTTGGCCTGCTCGTACAGCTGATTGATGCGCACCTGGTCGCAACGGGGATTCAGGTCGAAGAAGGTAAAGTACTTAAAGCGCAGGCACAGCGTGTCGTACTCTCGGATGCCCTGCTCCATGATGGACAGCGAGGAGTCCAGCCAGCCGACATTCAGGCGCGCCTTCTCCACCAGCGACTTGGGGCGCAGCTGCTGGGCCCGGACATCCGAGCATGGCGTGGGCGGCGAGCTGGCCAGATTCTCCTGAAAGTCGCCCAGGCTCGAAGACGATGAGTCGTAGGTGGCGTAGCCTATTTGGCTCTGCTTCCACGTTCCCGGCGATGGCGAAGCAGAGGCCATGGGCGAGCGACCTCTGCTATGGTTGTGCGGCGACAGCGGAGCACAGAAAAAGGAACCCGGCGCCGAGGGCTTGTCCAGGCTGCCAGTACTGCCGCCCCCTTCGCCATGAAAGGAGGCACTAATGGGCACAAATGAGTTGGTATCGGCCGCCGGCTGCAGATAGCTGGTGCCATCCGGTTCGGCGATGGCCACGCGCTTCTGGTGCGGCAGCTGGGCAAAGTTCCGCTTCAGATGCTCCGCCTCCAGCGGCTTGCACAGCGACAACTCCTCCGGATAGCGAATGTCCAGCTGCTTGCAGAGATTCACCACCGCCCCGAAGGTCTTCACGGAGTAGTCCACGCGACAGTCCAGATACCGCAGATCCGGCAGCTGTACGCGCAGTATCTTGTGCATGGGCGTGAAGTGCAGCAGGCTGTCGGCCTGGACGCCGCACTGGTCCAGCGTTAGGCGTGTCCTGTTCAACCACACATTCCTCGCTGGCCACCATAGCGCATGGTCGGACCAGTCCTTGGGATTCTCCGGATCCACCAGCTGCAGCATAATTCCACCGATGTGCTGGTCACCGCGCACGCGCATCGTTCGCTCCAGCGCCAGATCCGTGATGAAGATCCGCAGATTCCACGAATTCTCCCCGACGTGGATCATGGTGATGTGCTGCTCCCGGGCTGATGTCACCTGTGCTAGATTATCGGCGCTGTCTGGGCGTTTCTAGGTCGTCCTTGGTCTTTGGGGGCGGGGGCGCCCACGTCGCGAAACGTTCGAGAAATCGAGAGATCGCCGCACAGATGGTCGCCTTTTTGGCATTTCCCGCACGGTTACCCAATCCACGGGCAGTCACTGGGTGGCGGACGCGTTGCCTAGGCCGCAATGCTTCCGGATGTGCACAATTTCATCGAATTTGGTTACTTGCGTAAATGGAGCAATTAAAGAAAACTCATTGAAAAAGAAAGCGCCTCAGCATCAGGCGGCCTGCCAACTCGTTTTGAAAACTGCGACTAGCAGGTTACCGGGCTAGCGGGGCTGCCATGCCATAGAATGTGGTAACACTAAATAAGAGGGCGACATTTTTTAAAACAATTAATTCCCGTTAAATAGAAAGAAATCTGTTATACATATAAAGCTGGTATAACATCACAAACAAATTATTTCATTTTTCTATCAAAATGTAATGTGCTTTTAAAGCATTGCTTTCTTTTTCCTGTTACATTTCATTTAAGCTATTTCGAGGTAGGGGAGTTCCACAAATTACCGTTAGTTATTTGAAAATGTGCTAACAATATTCTTTCTCTCTGTGTCTAGATTTTATTTCTCATTTTTGTGTATCTATAATTTGTTGTATTTTATTTTATAATAAAACTTGTTATTACAATATTTAATTAAAATGTTTTATATTTAGTATTTGTTGTATTTGATTTTTTAATAAGACTAGTTATTCTTGAAAATAAATTAATATAAAACAGATTTGTTTAATGTTTCGGAAAATGACAATGTTTGTTCATCATATAAATTAACATCGAAGGTTAATTTTTTTTAATACTTAATCCTTTTTTAACAAAGTTAAAGAACCCATATAAAAAAGAGATTCATATAGTAAAGAATTAAATGAATATCTTTTTTAATATGATTGCTTAACTTTGCTAAAAAAAAAAATAACAAAAAAAGCAAATAAAATCGATTCCGTTACAAAAGCCTTTGCCTGCTAAACCTCATGGACTTTTCTGGTAATCAAATTAAATTGTCTTAATTTGAGCTCAATTTGGGCATTAACCAAATTGGACGGAGGCACGCAGGTCAGTAAGTTCACCTATAAAAACCCAGGTAACTAGGGGTATTAACAGCTTACGATCATACTTCAAAATGGGACGCTCCAGCCTCCGTTTGGCCATGTGGAACGCATCGGTGGCCTTGGCACTAATGTGCACGCTACTCTGCCGTGTGGAAGGACTGCCCCATCCGCCGGCCACCTCATCAGCACCGATGGTAGAGGCGCCCTACGACAACAAGTTCGACAACGTGGACCTAGATGAGATCCTGAACCAGGAACGATTGCTAAACAACTATATCAAGTGTTTGGAGGGAACTGGTCCCTGCACGCCCGATGGCAGGATGCTGAAGGGTGAGTTTCAGTATAGACTTTGAAGTTGAAAATATTATAAAATTATATTGAAGACATTCTACCCGATGCTATTATGACCGAGTGCACCAAATGCACGGAGAAGCAGCGCTACGGAGCCGAGAAGGTAACAAACCATCTAATTGACAACCGACCGGCGGATTGGGAGCGACTGGAGAAGATCTACGATCCGGAGGGAACCTATCGCATCAAGTACCAGAAGATGAAGGCCAGTGCCGCTGAACAAGCCTCATAATACATCGTAATTCCTCACTTATATTTTACAAACCCTTATTTTTGCACAAAAGAAAATACTTACGTTTATTTTAAACTTGATAATTATGCATGTTTAATATTATTTAAGAGCTAACTATTTTCAGATACTATTAACTGTTGAAATTAGAATTTGTTAGTCTATATTATTATCAAGATTGTTTTTAAACAACATTTCTTATTAACCTTAAATGCATATTTAATAAAAACTTGCAATCAAAGCATCCTTAAGACTTTATTCTAGCTAATTATTCCGTTTAAACCCATTTTAAAGCACTTTATACACCGAAATTAAAACTACTTTTAAGACCCATAAACCCCCTTTTGAGGACTGTCCCTAAGAATACGACTACCCCATTCGATAGTCGGTGCTATCGACGGTGCCATGGCAACCAGTTCACTGGTCCGGGACCCAGGACTGGAGTCCAAACTAAACCCCAGTAACGCAGCAGGCGGCGGAGCAAACAATAAACAAACATCAAAACGGGGTAACCACAGTAGCAGCAGACACAGGCTTTTCAGTAACATTTTTACATCGGCATCGCCTCGCACCGGCTAGCTCTCTCTCTCTGCCCCGATTTGCTACCTAACACTCTAAACATCCGTATTAGGCTCTGAAAAATTAAATAGCCTTCGAGGAGCAAGCCTTTAATCTTCCGGAGCACGAGCCGGATCTTAGATGGTATCGCCGCGCAAGCCGGTAAAGTCCATTCGCTCGGCAATACCTCGCTTGAGTCAACAAAATCTGATGGCGTGAGTGTAGAGGAGATTACCTCCAACTATGGTGGCTCACCACTGAAATCCAATCTTTTCTACCCTCCGCAGAGCATCGGCCAAAAGCTGTGAGAGCCTGTTCTCGGCCAGCTCCCGGGAATCTGCCAGTTTGATATATCAGCGGAAGCAGCCACCTCCGCAGCATCGTGGTGGCATGAAGGGTTCCAGCAACGGCAGCCTTCGGCAGCCAGCGATGGTGCCTTCGGCACAGAACCACAGTGAGATCCATCAGCGTGTCATGTCCGCTAGGAATCTGCGTGCCAAGACTTTCCAGAACCAACTGGCCGATGCCCAGGCGGAAATAGCTAATTTGGCGCACGAGAACCGGATGCTTCGGACGCTCCACAATCGCCAGACATCGGCGCTGAACAAGTACGAGTCCAACAACGCGGAGCTGCCCCAGTTGCTGCACTCGCACGCCGAGGAGCTGAGAGTCTGGCAGACCAAGTACCGCAACCTCCAGGCGGTTAACAAGGATCTGGAGCAGAAACTCAAGCAGAAGGAATCAATTATCCTTTCGCTGAGTGATCAGAACAAGCACTACAGTCAGCTCAACAAGGATAAGTATGTTGATGATCAATAATTTCAATAATTTTAATTGTTTAGAAACCTTGTTAAAACTATCTTTCATCCATTTATCCAGGAACCTTGACGAGCGCCAGAAGCTACAGGAGAAGCTGCGATCATTGGAGCAGCGTCTCGAGGACAAGGACAATGACATGAAGCTGATGGCACGCAAGGTGCAGCTGGAGTCCAAGAACTTCCGTCAGCAGCTGCTCAACGAGCAGAAAAAGTGCAAGGAGGTGATGCTGAAACTGGAGAAGTCCAAGCTCGAGATCAGCGGCTATCGCAAGCTGGAGGAATACACTGTGAGTATACATTCAAGCATAAGCTGATCAGGAACTAAATAGGGAACCTAATCCTGCCATAGCTCGGCACCGACAAGGTGAATCCCTTGTCCTCCGGCCGTCGCACCAAGTTGAGCGGCGTTAACGAGGAGCCGGACAAGATCGACAAGCTGGAGAAATCACTGGAGATGCTGGACAAGGCGATTGAGAAGAACAGCCAAATTGAGTTCAACGCCTTGACGGATGTGCTGGAGTCGGACACGTATTTCGACTTCGAGAAGGACGAGGCAGAGGACAAGAGTGCACCGTGCACTCCGCCGACTCCGCAGCCGGAGCGACAGTCGGCTGGTGGACGTGGCGGAAAGCTCATCTTGCCCCCGGCCAACAACAAGGCTAAGATAGCTCCAAACCAGAGTCGTTCCACTTTGAGTCAAGTGCTCTCGGCGCAAGCAAAAACGCCACTGACCGCTGGAGCCAGTGGAAAGAGTGGCAATGCAAGACACCGCTTAGTTGCTCCTGTCAAGGCGGACAGTATTCCGACCAGCAAGCGTCGCGATTCGGGCGGCCTGTCCAAGATACCTTCCGCCGAGGGCAAGTCCAAGCAGACGTCGCTTAAGTCCCTGGAGTACGACTACGAGGATGACTACGAGCCAGCCGGCGAGGATGAGGACGAGACGGATGCCTACGGACTTATGTCTAAGATGTGCGACCAGGGATCAGATGATCCCGAGGAGCACAGCGATGCCAACGATGCCACCCTGGTGAAATATGCCGCCTACCTGGAGACCAAGAGCAGCGATGGCGATCTGCTGGAAGAGTCACAGGAAGAGGACGAGGAGATGGACGGCCAGAACACACAGCGCAGCGATGAAGAGGTAAGGTCCTAGAGGTCTTGGGAATATCTTTCCAATTCCCGTATCTTCTCTTTTCCAGTCCCAGGATAACGGCGCTCGGGCTCCACGCCTCAAAGAGAACATGTCCAGCCTGCGCAAGCAGATCTCCGATGACTACAAGGAGCGCGAGAGCTTCCTGAAGACATTCTGCCGCCAGGCGAGCAATAGCAATATGCGCGACGATCCGGCGTCCAAGAAACGGAACAGCATTGCCAGCGGAGCGGCGGCAAGCAGCCACATGACCGGCAGTCGCAAGCATGCCCTCTTGGCCGCTTTAAAGACGATCGACGACAACAAGAGCCAGGACTAGGGCAGCACACTACGTTAGTTCCCACAACAATGTCCAGTTAATGTTAGTCCCCAAGCTGTGTTGCGTTATATCTATATATTTTCCAAAAACTGAGACCGGCTCTTCCGGCCCTGCTGGAGCAGCTGCAGCGAACGGAAGGCAACACCGATTTCTGTAGCTGGTCCAGCGTCGGAAGTGCGGGCTTTGAGTAAATTCTAATTGAAATGTAACCAAGTTTGCGTTGTTATTTTTATATGAAATTTAAAATTTATATTTTTTATACCTATGTTTTATACAGCAAAACAACCAAGGAGCCAGTAATAAGCTTTCAGTGGTCTCACCCTCTCAGAAAACACAACGAAAGCCTAAGCAGACTGCTTTCCTCGCACCTTGCTGATGGCCCGAGACACCTTCTTGCGCAGCTCCTTCTGGCGCCGCTCCTTCGATGCCATCTTCTCGCTCTTTTTCTCCCGATAGTTCTTGATCCGCTTCTTCGTCTCCAGGCGTTCGCGATTGCGTTTGTCCCGGAAGTTCGTAGCGATCATCTTCATCATCTTGGCCACCTTCTGTTCGTACGGCGAGTTGATCACGGCCACACGTTCCAGCGCCTTTTTGGGATTCTCGGGACCCAGCTTGGGCTTGTCCTTGTAGGGCAGTGCCCGCTGCAAGGCCTTGGGTATGGTTAGTGGCCGGAAGATCTTCTCCTTGCGCACAATCTCCGTGTACATGCTGTCTGGCTGGGCAGCGTTCTGCAAGGCTCGCTCCCGCTTCAGCTGGCCCAGCGTCTTCATGCCTTGCCATTGACTCTTCTGATCGGGCGGCAGGAGGAGCGATGTTACGGGTGCATAGAAACGGGGCACTTCCACACGGAACCAGGTGCGGCAGAAGACTATGTCGCTGAGTAGAATCTTATCCTCGAAGGTGGCGCGATAGGAGCCCTCGGGTGTGTGGTGAGCCTTCTTGATTTGACCGCGGATGCCGGAGACCGTCTTTATCTTGGCTCCCTCGAACTTGGCCACTTCCAGCGAGGAGTTGAACATGTCCTTAATGTAGGCGGTCTTTTTGTAAATCTTGAGGGGATGCCCCACCAGCTTGAGCTTCTTCATGATCTGTGAGGACTTGTCAAGTTCGGTGACGCAACCCGTAGCCGCTATCCGGAAGCCCAACCTTTGCATCTCCTCCTGATCCTGACGCACCGTCTGCAGAGCTAGAAAGCCAGTATTCTGAGGAGTGATCGGCCCCCAGAAGGTCATGCTGCAGGTGACGTGATTGGGCGTGTACTTGAGGTAGCGCTGCCGGAAGTTGTCCTCCACTTTGGCGAAAATGGCCACCGTTTGGAAACGGCGCCAGCCCATCGAAACGATGAGGGGATCGCCCGTTTTAAGGATCTTCTTGTACCAGCGATGCTTCTTCACCTTGCAGTTGACGTAGCCCACGTTCTCCTCCGTCATGTTTAAGGCACCAACCAGCACAGGATAACTGGCATCAAAGTTCTCAATAAACTCTGCGGGCAGCTGCTTGAATCCCAGGCGAACATATAGCCCCGGCCGATAGCCTTCGATTTGTATGCGAAACTCGTTGTCCAGGTGGGCAAACTCACTCTTGTTCAGCTCACTCTGGCGCTGTGCCTCCGCCTTGAGGTCCTCGTAGAAGGAATGGTCCCCAGTGATACGGCCAGTGTCCTCCTCTCCCTTGCCCTCGCCACTGTTGTCGTACTCCGCATCGAATTTGGCCTTAAGCTTGAGCTTCTTTGCCATTAGCTCGGCCTTGGTGAGGTTCTCCTCTTCCACGCGAGTCATTTTACGCTTGGTGCCTCCTGCAGATTCGCCTGGCTTCGTACCCTCCTCATCGGATTCTCCTTCGCCTTCTGCCTTGGGTTTGCCGCTGTGCTGCTCGCCCGTCTCGAGGTCCTCAAAGTCACCGTAAACCTCGCTCTCCGCATCACTCATGTCGTCCATCTTGAGCAGATTCTCGGCATCCTCGCTGGCCTTCCACTTGCCGGTCACGAAGCAGTTCTTGATCAGGGCCTTGTTTTCCTCCGACAGCCAATCGCGAGTGGCATCTGGATTAGATTTCGGTTAGATTTTAGTTAAAAACTACACAAAATATAAAACAAAGCTACCTACCACCCTGGTACTCAAAGAAGCAGCGTTCATCCTTATCCTGTATGTCCTTGTCCTTCTGCTGCTGGCTCTGCTTCTTGGCTGCCACTCGGAAAAGTCCACCTAACTCCTCTTCAGAGTCTTCGGCATCCTCTTCACCTTCACCGGCCTCCTGCCGGCTCCGCTCATTCTGATTGTAAACGCCGTATACGAGGCGCATCAGGTTCTTGGACTCCGAGTGACGCTGCAGGAAGGCATCGCGTGCCTTTTGGACAAGGTTAGTTTTCCAGCTCATATTGCTCTCCATAACACGAGCCTCCTCATCGTCCGAGTCTGAGTCGTTTCCGGTTTTAACGCCGCCTAAACTTTGGTACTCTTCATCGCCCGAAGAGGCGGCATCAGAGTCCTCGGCATCCTCCTCCGCCTCGCTGTTTTCACCACGCCAATCGTCTGCATCAAACTCATCCTGTTCCTCCTCACTGCCAGCAGCTTCAAGACCGGAATCCTCGCCCTCTTCGTCCTCTTCATCGTCACTGCTGTCATCCTCCGCCTCCTCGTCGTCAACGTCGTTGCGAAAGTCCTTCGACTTGATGGGTTTGGCATCGGAGAAGAGACGGAATTCCTGCTGTTCCATCTGCTCGTCAATGGTGGCCTTCTTGTCGATCAGCTTGCTGACAAGTTCCGCCTGCTCCGCAGCCTCCGCGCTCTGCTCCTGCTCCTTGTGCGAGTGAGAGCCTTGCAGCTCGATGTACACTGCATCCTTGTCGTAGACGATGCCACCAACTCCGGACATTGGAGCGTACAACAAGCGCTCCTTTTCCAGCAAACTTCGCTTCTTCTCGGTGCCTGGCAGCGGACAGGGATCGGGAATAGCGCTCAACTCATCGATGCGGGCATCGCCCAACCCGGCGATATGCACCATATGCTCCTGCTTTAGGGCCACACCGCGCACATAGCCGTACAGGACTACTTCGCGATCGCATTTCGGATCGCGGCGCACACGATCTGTGTTCGTGACATCCTCCACCCGATCCACGAGGAGATAGCTATGAGCACCGCGCCACTGCAGCGGCCGGAACTTCATTACGGAGATGAATCTTCCCAGATTCTTGACCTCATTGCGCAAATACTCGCCGTGGAGCAGGCCGGATAGATAGAAGAGCTTGGCGCCATCGTAGACCTCCGTCCAGAAGCGATGCTTCAACTCCTTCTTGCGCTTCCTTAGTTGCTTGGGGTTCTTGATCATGTCCAGGTGGGTGAGCACGCCCATGATCTTGGGCATACCATGCACCTGGCATATGTTGAGGAACTCGAATATCTCCATCTCGAAGCCATAGCTTGCGTCGCATAGCAGCAAAACCAGATCCGCGCACTTGGCAACATCAATCATAGAATTCACGTCGTTATTGCACTCCAGCAGCGTGATTCGGCGCTTCTTCGAGGTCACTATGGTGATGGGACCCTTGATATCCGTCACATTCGTGCGGGTGAAGCTCTTGATGAGGTTCTTGATCAGCGTGGTCTTGCCCACCTTGGGCGGGCCCACCACGGCAATCAGCACTGGTGGCGGTTCATCCGGGGTTTGATCTACCACCGGAATGTGCTGCTTTTTGGCCGTAAGATCCTCCTTGCGCCGAAAGTTCCTTTCTGCCCGCTGTGCCGAATTGATGGCGAATGCCTTGGGATTCCGTTGGCGCGCAGTTAACTCCGGTTCCTTTTGGTTTGAGTCCTTCTTGGCCTTCTCCTTCTTCTTGTCCGCCTTCACGCCGGACTGGCGGGCGCGGTGCTGCTTGCGCTTGTCCTGACCGGCATCATCGGCCATAGTTAAAACGCTTAAATTGTTAAAATTATAAAAATTATATTCGTCGTTTCGCTGTTTACGCACGTGTTGGACAGTGTGACCGCGTTTGTACAGTTTGAATAAACTAATGCATTTTGTAATAACGGATTAATACTGAAATCGAATAATACTAAATTTAATAATTTAGAAAAATATTTTTAAATTTATAAATATTATAATAATAATAAACTATGAAAATAGAGAAAATAAAGCTATCATAATAGGTTTTTTTTTATATATTACTTAAGTATATCCAACAGCTTTAATTTACCAATTCAAAACGATTCAATGACCTCGGTCGCTGAAAAACACATTGCAAAAAGTTTGTATAGAACAACTCCTTCCTGCTGCCAAAATTTTTAATAATTTTGTCATTTACCCGTATCGGAAATACCCTAATTATGTAATTATTGAGTGCATTTATTTTATATGTATTTTATTTTGGTTAACTTTTTCGCTAATAATGTCACAACAAAATTGTACGATTTAACAAAAATCAACAGCCAATAAAAGATTTCGTAGGGATCTTCATAGGTAATAATGCATCATTTCTTGACAAAGATACTTCCAAAGTGAGTCACTTTTCTCCAGGCACGGTCTCACCTCTAGCAGTATTTTCCGCAACTGTCATCACCAGCCAAGGAGCAGCTAGCGGCGTTTTTCGATTAGCGCTTTTTCGGTATTTCGCCCCATTTACGGTCACATTTCTGCACTGTGGAAGCAATTTTTCGCAATTTGATATTAATTTTATTGGATCGGATCGCGCAAAATGCATCGCACATGCGACGGCAGGCCCTAAACAGACGCAGGAATCATCAGATTTGCATAGCTTCCTTCCACGCAGCGCGGTGCTGGGAAAAAGCGTGAAAAGCGAGAAAAGCCACAGCGCCCTGGCACGCAGTGTGTGAGACAGAGTCGGTGAAGGAGAGGAGCAGCGGGAGAGTGGGAGAGGGACAGGGCGAAGCCGAAGGAAGGAGGAGAGGAGGAGGAGACGGCGGAAGGCAAAAGTCTTTTAAGGCGACGAAGCAACACAAAAGCCAGGTAACTAAAGGTGAAACCATGAAAATCCGGAAAGGAAAGTCCCAGCCGAGATTGTCGACCGGCTTCCACACAGTAAAGGGGGGTGCGAAGAAGGGGAGAGGCGGCAGCTGGGAGGATGACCCACTGGGTGGGTGGTGCCAGCCAGCCAGTTTTCAGGTCTTCTGCTGCCGCCGACCTTGCCCTTCTATTGATTTCCGAAAAAAAAGAATTGCATCAAGCCATCAGATGCATCAGTGGCATCAGATGAAGAAGGCACCTCGCAGCTGAAGGTTAAACGTTTCTATCGGTTCAGGGCCAAAACCACAGCGCCACAGACCGATTTCGTTCTTTATTCTTTGTTCGCCAACGAATGCGCCGAATAAAACAATAAAGAACAGACACCACATATCATATATACACATTATATATACATATATGTATACTCTGCGGACTTGCATACATTGTTCCCTGTAATATATGCTTAAAAATGTCATTTACCCTTCATTCTGCAGGCATGGAGAGTCCTTGTGAGTCGGAGAGCTCGCTGGATGGCGGAACTATGCTGCCACCGAGCCCAGTGTCTCGGGAGCAGCTCCAGAAGCGGATTGAGTCGCTCACCCAGCAAAACAAGTGAGTAATATAGCTAGCTCCGTGCTTCCCACTCGCTTGCTAACCAGACTCTATATGTTTTCAGGGTGCTGAAAGCCGAACTGGACACCTTCAAGACCAAGTGCAAGGTGGTGCAAGAAGAAAATCGCTGCCTCAAACAGGCCTCGGTCATAATTGTTAGTAAAACTTATATTTCTTGAAAAAATAACACATCGGTTATTAAACTTAAACTTTAACTCCACAGCAAGCCAAAGCCGAGCAGGAGGAGGAGTACATCTCGAACACTCTGCTGAAGAAAATCCAGGCCTTGAAGAAGGAGAAGGAGACACTGGCGCATCACTACGAGCGCGAGGAGGAGTGCCTGACCAATGATCTGTCCCGTAAGCTGGACCAGCTACGCCAGGAGAAATGCAAGCTAGAGCAGACCCTCGAGCAGGAGCAGGAGTGCCTCGTGAACAAGCTGATGCGCAAGATCGAGAAGCTGCAAGCGGAGACGGACAACAAGCAGACAAACCTCGAACAGTTGCGCCGCGAAATGGTCGAGCTGGAGAACACGCTGGAGCAGGAGCAGGAGGCACTGGTGAACAAGCTGTGGAAGCGCATGGACAAGCTGGAGACCGAGAAGCGGTCGCTGCAGATCAAGCTGGATCAGCCAGTCTCTGATCCGACCACCCCGCGCGACATCACAAACAATGCCCACGCCAATGGCGGCGACACTGCCACCAGCCTAAGCGCACACATCCAGAACCTGCGCTCCGAAGTGCTGCGTCTGCGCGCCAATCTTGCTGCCGCCCAGAAGGAGACCACCATCAAGATGCAGCAATACGCTTTGGAGGAGAAGTCTATTCGCGAGGAGAACGCCCGTTTGCAGCGAAAACTCAAGCAGGAGGTGGAGCGCCGCGAAGCCCTCTGCCGACACCTCTCAGAATCGGAGTCCTCGTTGGAGATGGACGAGGAGCGCTTTTACAACGAAAGTCTCATGGCCGGTGGCTCATCGGCCGCAGCGGCGGCAGCTGCAGCAGCCGCTGCCTCGGCGGCCAGTGCCCAGAGGCAGCGCACCATCAGCAGTCCCGTCTCCCACAGCCCCTCGAGCAGCCGTCCCCTCAGCCCGGGCACGGCGGGCCAGAACCGCTGCTACGCCTGTGGCCAGTTAGTGGTGAGTACTTTATATGGATAATCCTTTGATCTCTATCTTAACCCTGGTTTCCTTCTAATCCCTCTAGAATCGTCGCGCCAGCGAGCGCTTCATCAAGCCAGCACTGCCAACGCCCATGCTGGGCCTAAACACTTCCGCACCCAATGTGCTGACCACCACGAATCCGCTACTGGGTATCATCGGTCCCGCCAGCTCCTCCTCGTCGGCGTCCGTGTCAGCTGGGAATGCCGCTGGCGGCTTTCTCTCGAATTTGGGCGGCGGCAGTGAACGCTTGAGCCTGGGATCGATGCCAACTGCGGGCGGCGGCAGTGCCACCTTTCTGGCTGGCGGCGGCGGTATGCTGGGCCAGCTAACGGGCACGTCCAGTGGTTCTTCGTCGTCGTCAAACCTGATGAACAACATGATCAGCCTGAACAACTCGTCCAGCGGCGGCAATTTGGTCAGCAGCAGCAGCAACTCCTCACTGTCGGCGTTCACGCCCACCAATCCGCCCAGCTCGGCGGCCACGGCCTTTATCCAGCCGGCCAGTCCCATGGACACGTCCACCTGCAAGGATTAAGGCGGACAATACCGGAGAAAGCTGCTCCACATTTCAGATTTAAAATCATGACTTATATTTTCACTATCACACACAAAACACACACAGAACACACAATCCCACACTCTGCTACTCATAAACAACCACACACAACGCACGCATGCAAGCAACCAGTTAAACAAATAACATAACAAAGGAAAAACTTAAACTTAAAAACAAAGAAAAAGAAAATGAAAAAATGAGAAAGTAACTATGGTAAGCTTCTTCTCCAAGGCGCGGCTCAAAGTCGCCTCATTTATATATGGTTAATATGTATATGTATGTTCTATTTGATCAAAATCTCTTACAACCAACCCCCTTTAATATCGGAATTCCTAGGCGAACGAATATTTAACGCTAATGTTTAAGATTTGAATGTTTTCTACTTTCGCTCGGTTCCAGTTAAGGTTAAGTGAATATTACACCAGATAATGAGGATATATAGAGGATGAGGAGTAGGAGGAGGATGGACAGCACACGCAAACCAGATCGTATGAATTTATATAAACGGTGAATTCTATTCATGTCAAAAACCAATTTCCCACGCTTCCTTCGCATGTGGGCCTAAAAATTTTGAAGTATGTATATGTAAGCCAACAAAAATAAAGTTCAACAATTTAAAATTAAATCAAAACACGATTGTTTTATCTATCGATAAGAAAATATTTTTTATGATTATTAGAACTTTTCTATATTCTACAAAAGGAACATTTTTTAAGTTTCTTGTTCCCAAATTACTGATTTTAATGAAGTTATCTTCCTCAGTATATACTGTGGAAATGGGTCAGATTGGATTACTATATCACATACATAGATTCCATTGGAATGGATTTGAAAATTTGAGATATACTAAAATCTTGCCGTTTTCCAAAATAATTTTATTTGATATATGGACATGTTTAAGGGTTCAGGATTTTCTGTTTTAGAAAAACTAGTTTGCGTAGAAACGGACATAGCTAGATCGACTCGGCTGTGGATGCTGATTTAGAATATATATACATTATAGTAGGAGGACTATAAAGTAAAGGACTCCTTCGTTTCAAACTTCTGACTTAAAGTGTATCTTCTCTTTTTTTAATGGTTTTATAATTTCATTGTTTTCCATAAACTCGATGTTATAAGAATTTTTATTAGATTTAAAAATAATTTTACTTTTATTTATACAACTTGAATAATTTTTTAATTTGAACAAAACGGATATATTCTTAGTGATATATTCTTACTGAGAATATATAAAAAATCGGCGTCCCGAAGTTAGATTGATTTTATGGACTTTATTCGACCGTTTACATTGGTAAAAACTAAACTTTCTTACAAACTAAAACTATAATTAACCAAATTCATTATTTATACACTTCTAATTACTGCAATACTTAATATAATTAAATTCAAAAATGTAACATTTTCAAATAACCGCCAAAAGTAATTTTGCTAGTGTGCACCCACTGGAAATAACCCCTGAATCAGGCAGCACCTAGCAGTGTGCACACACTGCCCGTGCAGCAGCGGCCAACTTCACGTTGCAAAATGCGTTTGTGTTGTTTGTGTTTGTGATTGTAAATAAAGGCCAAACAGTCAGCGGGAAACTGTTAAAAATCAACCTTTAAACCGGAATGTAGCACCTCGAAAGGGAGCAAACATCAACCGCAAAGTGTTCAATTAAATTAAGTGACTGGACAAGCGGGGCTTTCAGCGCCCAAAGCAAAAGAAAAGACTGCTAAAAGAGGTGGGCAGGAAGTGGAAGTGCGTTGATTGACAACAAACAAGGCGAAAGACGAACAAAATATATATGTATCGTGTGTGTGTATTGGCCAAAAAGAAGCTCGCGCGTTGGTCATAAATATTAGCAGCAGAAAAACCAAAGTTTTGAGCCAACGTCTGTTCTCACACACAAACACTCGCTCGCGAACAGATCTCTTCGCCACCTCGCGCTCGCTCGCTCTCCCACTCTCTTCGCACACAAGTGAAATAGTCTCGTCGGCTGTCTTGGCGGTCGGTTTTTGTCCGCTATCGTTCGCTTAGTTATTGTTATTGTAGGGGCTTAAGGAACTACTTTTTGCCGTCGAGACCACCTTATACTGATGTTATCATGGACGCGTCTCTTGCAAACTTTTTAAAGCGGACGCCAGCGATATTTGGTTCTCATTTCGGTGTGGAACGGTAAATAACCTGTGTCGACGGACGGCAGCGATTTCCGCCGCAATTCGCAAGAATAACACACAAAAATAGCCATATTTTTCCTCAATCAAAAGCAGTGAGTGAGTGTGTATGAGTGCCTGTATGTGCAAATACAGGAAGAGATCGGGGATCAGATCTAAAAGAAAAATCGAAAGAAGCAAATACAGTGTGCAAAAGAAAAGTGCAAAGCGAAAGTTTTGATTGTGCAGCATCCGCCATCTCGCTCTGGCTGGCGCGTGTGTCGCTCGACTAACGGTAACGCCTCGCCCCGTCTCGCCTTGCATTGCCTCTCGCTCACTCTAACGCCAAAAGCCAACACCAACACATTCCAAGGAAAGCGAAAAGCGCGCGCGTGTGTGTGACTCAAGTGATTTCTGAATTTCGATTTTGATTTCCATTAAATAAAACCGGAGGCTGGCCAGATGTGTTTATTAAATGATTGCGCACACTGTATGTTATTATGGCCTTATTGAATAAACTCTTCTTTCCGTCGGCAACACCAACAACACCCGCAAATTTAACGGCGGCGCCCACGCTGACCGCGGCGTCCGCAGCAGCAGCGTTAATTAACAGCCAAACAACGACATCAGCGGCAGCAACAGCAACAACAGCTTTGCCGGCACGTCCAACTCACGCCTCTGCCGGCGGCGGCAATAGTTCGTCGTCCGCAAAAGCTACAAAACAAACTTCGCGAAATTATCTAAGGTAAGTGTTTATCTGCTTACCTGCAAGCATACACAGACAGTCATAGAATTCTACCGTGTCTAACACCCGGTATTAGTCGTCGATAAATGCGCAACAACAAAAGGCAAGGGAAAAGAGGTGCAGCTGCAAAAACACAAAAGTCTCGCTCACACACACACACGCATGCGAAAAGTCGTTCTCATGATGCGTTTCACACTTGCACCCCTCTGCGTCCGCCCTCTCTATCGCTACCTGCTGCGCTTCCTCTTTCCTTTGTTCGTACGCAAATTGGCAGAGAGCAAACGAGGACGATAACCCAGCAAACATATTCGGCATGCACTAGACGGTGTCACGTACGCCGCCAGCATTGCTGATGTATACACGTAGACTGATGAACGATTACTTAGATTTGCATCAGCCGGAAGTCGAGCACACAGATGGGTGCATATACATATGCAAATTTGCTGCGGATTTCTAGATGCATTAGCCATTGCAGCTGTTACAAAAATATAACAAAGAAGGCATTGTCATGGCCTGTCCCTTTCATTGGACTTAAAACAATTACAGTGGACGTTGCCTAAAAGCCACCTGGTTGCCTGAAAAATGTAGAGTGAAATCTTGTTTAAGGTTTTGGAGAGGATCCTTTGAAATCTACAGCTATGGTAATAGAGTTTTAAAGGATCTTTTGTTTGGATTACCTCCACAGGCTTAAACAAAATGAATATTCCAAATGAAATTCGTAGTTTATCCGTAAGTACGCTTTGGAAACAAAAAAAAAAATTGAAGATAAATATATCTCTTTATAGAAAATAAATAAATAATTTGAAATTTCGTCTGCTTTGCCTAATTAGATTAGCCATGAATAAATGGGCCAACCTTGTCTTTGGCTACCATATTATGCGTTTTCACTGTATGTCGATAACGATAGCTTTGCTGCAGAGATAACAGCAACAACAAGCCCTAAATCACCCAACACCCCCAGCAGTGCATGTTGGGTAGTCATGGCAACAACAACAACAATTCAAACAGAAAAAGCAAAGCACTGCACCACGGGTGCATGTGTGTGAACGGAGCCGCTGCCTGTTGCCATTCTTTTCACTCCCATTGCTCCACACCCTCGATTGAGCTGCGCGCGCAAATAACTGTGCCCCACTATGCTCTCCCTCTCCCTCGCTCTGTTCTCCTCTGAGCTCCACAACCCGATCGTGGATTGTTTCATTCTCGGCTAGCTTCGTTATCGCTTCGTGATAGCTCCATCTCGCTCGCACCGCTGGCGACTTGTGTTGGCGAGGGGGCGTGGAGGGGGAGAGGCGGCGGCGGCAACGTCAGGCGCAAATGTAAATAAAAGCGAATCACATGACTTGCTAATCGGCGGTCGCGGCCTGCTCTCGTGATTATTATGTCATACACATTTGTTGTTGGCGCGGCGCATTGTTTTTGTTGCCTCCGCCGCCGCTTCCCCGCCTCCTTCCTTCTGCGTTCCACGCTAAATTCATTTCATTATTATTTATTACTACTATTTATTCATGCTGCTGCATACGCTTTACAATGTTGATTTTTGACACTTTCCGCACTTTGTGCGTGGGTTCTGATTGTGCTTGTTGTTGTTGTTTCTTGGGGATGTATGGGATGTGGATGTGATTGCGGGGAAAATTAACAGAGGGATGCTCAGTTAACAGTTAACTGGCTGACACACCCACGTCCGGTTTTCTAGGAACTTGTAAACTGCCGATTTACCGCTTTGCACGCAGGGGAAATTAAATTGAAATCGGCTCGATTACAGCATATAATTCGATAGAATACAACAAACAAATTAAAATTGGAAACCAATATAAATAGAAATATGAACAAAAAATATTAAATAATGTTACTAAGAAGCTAGAATGGACTAGATTTTCACCATAGTAGTTTAATAAGACCGTAGTAATTTTATTGAAACAGATTCCCCAATTTAATCAGAAACTAAACTGGAAACAGAAGTTTCAATTTTCCTTTAAGTTTGTACTTTAAATTGGCTATTAAAGGAATGCTAATCAAGAAAGTATTATCAAAAATCATATCGAAATATGATAAGAACCAGTTCATTATCATATTCGGAAAACTTGTCACGGTGATACTTCATAGATATCGGTACTTTTCATGCGAAATAAAGTACCCAAAATTGATGACAAATTTTTGGAGAAATAATTTCACCGGTCCTATAAAATTATTACGATCGTTTTCCCCTATATATTTTTTGAGACCGTAATCTGAGGGCCTCCGCCTCCGCCTCCGCTGGGCGGTGGTTAACTCGATTAGCGCCTCGTCCACGCTGTCAATCGGAGACCTTATCGGTCAGACGCCGAGCGGGCATTTAAAATATATATAGCGTAATGGTGAAATTGTCAGATTCAAGTGTGTATTGGCCAATATTCGGGGCTGTATATACATTTATGGCCACGCTTGTCGCCAACATTCGCCATCACGTGATAGAAACTTTTCACTTCGCTAATTAAGCGCCGCGAGCTTTCGGGGTTTTTGCACTTTGCCCATAAACACATCACAACTTTAAACACGTTTGCGCCTGGAGAATAACAATAATAATAGGTACTATGTACAGAACAAAAAAAAACCTGTAATGTGTGGACAGCTGGTGCGTCTAACTCCCCCGCTAAATGCCCGCACTCCCACGGAAGACCCCATTTATGACGCTATCATTGCACTAGGTCAGGTTTCTCGGATTCGCTGTAAACTAAACAAACGTTTACACTAATAGCAGTTAAAAACTATCCACTCTAGTCAACACCACTACGCCCAAATAATTTATTTGTTTGTTTGCTTAATTTAGTCGGGTGGCGGGCAATATATATTATGCCACACGCTTGGGTAAATTTCCACGACAGAATCTGAACCTCACTTATCGTTCACATTCACATTTCCCATTTCGTTTGATTTAAAAATAACATTCTTTCGGTCTCTGATAGCCGCAGAGCTAAGAATAATAGCCGGCGAAAAAAGAGGTCTACAATTAAAGTAATGGTGAAATGCTGGAAGTCAAGGTCTAGAATTTTTTTTTTCTCGTTGATATTATTTTGAATAATAATATTAATGGAATTAAACAAAGGACAACATACAAAATGCAGTCTTTCATCTTATAATTCTCAAGTTGTTTACGGAAAAGCTTAATATTTAAAATTTTTAAAGAATTTCAAAATAAAGGCTTAAAATATTAAGTAGAATAGCTGCCGCAAAAATAGGCCTACAATAGGTGTACTGGTGAAATGCTAGGAGAAAAAAGTCTGGAAACCTGACGTGAATCAACCCGGGTTGGCAGTGAATCACTGTTTTTTCCAGCACCCAGCTTTCCAGTCCCAGCTGCGCGTCGTGACCAAGTTTAGACATTTGCTAGCCAGTTGGTCACATGACAGTTTTTTGTTTAATTTCGCCTCGATATATGCATGATATAAACGCAAAATGGCCAAAAAAAATATAGTAGAAAAGCAGCCGAAAACCAGCCGTCGTCTGGCATCATGTGCCTTTGAAGGCGCACATTCCTTAACCCAATTCGCAAGTCATTCGCATTCGCAATCGCCTTCGCACTCGCGTTCGACCGATATCCACCACATATGGCGTCCAAAAATACATATAGCCGTTATTAGCGTGCAGGTATTAATTCCCGATAAGTTCGGGGATTTCAGGCTCTATACAAACTGTGATTTCATACACCCCACGGACTCCGACTCTGACTCGCTGTCGATCGTTGGACTTTCACATGGATCCCAGCCCGCAGATAGACGCAAATCAAGGGAATTAGCACCTTTTGTGGAAAACTTTGGGCCAACAATACTCTCATTATGATCCGGGGACTTGGGGCTTCAGGCACGTGTGAAACACAATAAAATATGCGACCGATTGCCGATCAAACAAAGCCACACATATCAATCTTTCTCGCAAAATGGGGGGGAAAACACCAACAACAACCAAACCAAACTGAATCAAACTGTCTGAATGAACCATTATGGATGATTTCACTTAGAGCCTTTGCGGCGGCTTAGTTCCACACACCAAAATGAGTCGTAAATTGGGAGCGAATGAGAATTCATTAATAGTTTTTGATAACTGCCCGCCAATTGAATGGCCAAACACGGCCAGACATCAATCAAAGTGGCGCTGGCTCGTCCAGGTGTGAACTTATTACATGGGCCGTAACGTTACGTTGCGTTGCTGTGAGCGAGCGCGGTAATAGAGTAATATAGTAATAGACCAGGTGCCAGAGTGTCTGGCTGTGGGCCATATGTCAAAAGAGTTGCTAGTGGTGCCCCCAACAGGGCTCCGCTGTTCCCATTCCTGTGTCCATCCCCGCGAGCGCCTCGTGCTGCCACTACAATCATCAGTGCAATTAAATATGTACGCTTTTGACTGCGGAGAAGTCGACACACAAACCTTAGTTATGTGCAAACAGAAATCAGCACATTTAAATGGCAGCGTGGAAAGGGGAGCGGCCGAGGCAGAGGCAGAGGCAGCAGGCGCGATGTGGTGGTGATGTGGTGCTTCATGTGCGAAGTCGCGTGGTCTGCCAAGTCATATGAGTAGTGAATCGTCGACGACGACGACGACGACGACGCGTATCCAGTTTTTGTTGTTGCCTCGGGACCCGTTCCGATAGCTGATGCACTCGGAGAAACAAAAGCTTGAGTAAATACCATCTGTAAATAAATAAGCAAGTTGATATCAGTTTACACGATTGTGATTTTGTATAATTGCTGTTTACTTGAGAGGTCTAGACTTTACGGAGCGGTATAGAACCGGGATCTTACTATGGTTTTTTTACGCATTTAAATGGAGCGAATGAATTCTTGATTCTTGGTTAGCATATTTCTGGAGACTGGCACAAATTAATAATATTAAATTAATGTTAATTAAATTATCAATAAGAACTTATAAGGCAAATATAAAATAATATATTAAAGAATACCGTCAAGGCTAAATACAAATACAGAAAAGGTCAAGGCTTTCTTTTATTTACTAATAATGTCCCTATAATTCTCAAGTCCTTTTTTGGTGAAACCATGGAGCTAAAACTTTGTATATTTTTCAATTGAATGTTCAAATAGGAGTTTAATTAATTTTAAGGTTGAACATGTCTGTATATATAAAAAAAATTCGTAATTAATAACGCATGGTCAGATCATAATTTTACAATAAACACTTAACTTAGCTGTTTTTGATGGTTAAAGTAACTTTCTTTATATTTAGAGACCCGAAACTTCGTATTTTCAAACAGTTTCTTTGTTTCTTTGTGATTCACTCGCTTTATCTGCAAGTGTAGACGCCTAGCGCTTCTCTGTCTGCGGCTTGGCCCTGTTGTCACCCATTATCAGTTGACAAAACGCTTTTGTTTTCCACTGGCTGCCGCCTTATACTCTCGTATCAATAAGCAAGGCAAACACAATAAGCGCCCCGAAGTGCCTAAGCCGAGAGCTCCATTAACGGAAGCTCAACGAGACACCTTATGGGTGAACCCATTGGGGGAGCCATTCCCGAATAGTTGCCAATGGCCCATGCATACGGCTCTATTTAAATTAAGTTTACGACTCGCGAACACTATTTGCCATTGCCTTAGGCCTAATCCAAATGCTCATCGAATCGCTGGGGCTCGAAAATGGGCATTATAGCAATGAACAAAACACCTGGGATTACACTCGGCTGTAACTTCATGGAAATATTATGCGAGCTGGGCAAATAAAACTGTGAATAATGATACTGAATGTATTTCTTTTTATGACAGTTTCGTGGAAGTTCAACTGTTGAGTGCAGATAGCCTTCAAGATAATTTGGGAATAATAAAGTGTAAGCTATAAACCCAACAGATCATATTTGATGATCTTTTCTGACTTATAGATGGCTGCTGAACTTCAGACGCCTAAGTTATGGTTATTTTTAAATTTAAAGGCCAACAAAACTTACAAGCAATATATTTTTGATTTGCATTATTCCTCTAAACATATAATAGATATGGTTTGCCTTAAAATAATTATTTAATTTACAATAAATCACCTATCGTATATTTTATGTTGTAATTCCTTGTCCTAATTAGTGATAATGTATTTATTACCTCGAAAAATGATGTGAATTACTGCGTCATAATGCTATTTTGCTCGAAATTTATTGCCGTCTGCTGTAAGTTTCCAAGGAACACTTGGTTCTTGCCTTATCAGCAAGGTCTGCTTTTGGTCTGCCTTGATCGTTTTTCTTTATGTAAATGTTTCTTCCATTATTCTCGGATTCCCGTTTTTGCTGAATGAAACCATTATACAAAGTTGATTACGGAGTTCTTGAGACGTTTTCCTGCTGCTAGTTTATTACCATATTTCATTGGCAAATGACGGAAGTTTCGGTTTACTGGATAGAATCATCAGATATCGTCATCTTTCTGTGTGACTCTTGACTGTTGACATTTCGGCCATGATCTCACCTGAGTGGGTTGGCTGACTTATATTCCCGGGGCTGCCCAATTGAGTCACGTTGTGTTTGCGCGGGTGTCGCATGTACACATTAGTTAGCACTTGTTGTGTGTACCATATGGCCAGTTCCACAGGTGGGAAAAGGTTTTAAACTTTTAAGGAAACTGTAGAAATAACAAATAATATTTAAAATTGTTTATTATGTATTTAGAATTTATATTCTTATTCTTCTTATTTATATATTTTTGTTTGTGCATCTGGTATCTCTTTGAAGCTGACCATATAGATATATGTCTTGTTACCTGGGAACGTTCATTGATTGATTGCGCCCGCAAGTGCTCACCTCAGCACCCATCCCGCCCCCTTTTCCGGGTCTGTTTGCATTGGTCTCAAGTGACAATGAAAATCACTCGATATTTTTGTCGTCATTTGCTCATTAGTATTGTGAGCGACGACGACGACGACGACGACTCTTGTTTGTATTTATTTTTTGTTATTTTTGTTTGCCAGCCTGATAAATTTCTTATGTTGTGCTGCACACTCTCCAAAATAAGTGGGCAAAAGCGGGGCATTGGGGGTGGTAATGGCGGTATTGCCAATTTGCTTTGAACTTGACATTCGATTTTCGCAAAAGGACGGGGTGAAGGTCGTCCGATTGCTTTTATTTTGTTATATTTTTATTTTATTTTTATATTCATTCCGAGACTCGAGTACAGAGAGAGAGACATGTGTTTACTGGATTTATTTGTGTGTGCATAACTGCTTATAATGGGCCCAATGATAATGATAGTCAATTTGCTGGGCGCAGCTGCCGCTGCCGCTACCGCTACCGCCGCCGTCATCGTCGCAGTCGTTATATATAGGCATCCGTGTATATATGGATATATCCATTGTCGCAGCCCAACAACGCCAACGTCTCCAGCGTTTCCATCGCCATCATCGTTGTTGGACGGTCGGTCGGTTGGTTGGTTGGGTCATGTGACTTGTTGTATGGATGGAGCAACTGGTTGTTGTTTCGCTTAGCTTTTGCTTTTCTGTTGCTTTTTCTGCCGCCGCCGCTGCTTCTGCTGCTGCCTTGCCTTTGCCGGGCTTTTGTTGGCTTTGTTGTCGTCGCTTTGGAAATCTGTGTTTATTTGCCACGCTCTCTTTCACTCACTCACCCGCGAACACAAAAATACAGAAAAAAAAAACACTGAAGGGAAAACTGTGCCTTACGAAGACGGGAATTCATTGCTCTACTCAAGGCCTTGTAGGAAAACCATCTGCTGCATTTTAGTTTAAAGTTCAAGATTGAATTTTGCACTTTGTAATAAACATTTAGGTTCCTTTCCCTATAAGGTTTAACGTTTAAGGAAAGCTTCCGTCATTGAAGCCTACCAAACGTAGATAGTACATACCTTGCTGAGCTATTTTTAATGGCATTTTTTTTGTTAGTAAAACTGGTATTAAGTCCAACTTCAAGCTAAAGTTCAAGTTGAGTTACCGAACCACTTCTGGCCCCAGGCATATACACAAAGTTCAAAATCGGAAGCTTCATAGGTGGTAAAGCATTTTTATTTGACTTTTGAGTTGTGTGTATTATATTTTAGATGTTTTCATAGTTAAGTTGTTAAAGATAAGTGTTTTGAAGGCCTTTTTTAAGAAATATTTCATATTAATCACTGTTTTGATCATATTATTAATGTTATCTGAGTTGCAAATCATCTGAAATATTTATTTTAGAATTAAATTTCTACGAAAAGTCTTTAAGCGTAAGATGATAGTGTTTGATGTTTTGTAAAAATACCCGTTCTGATCTTATTCCTAATGATCTGTGCGTAGAAGACCCACTTAACCATTACATTAAAGCTTAAATGACTATGAATCAATCTGAAATCTGCTACGATGATTACAGAACACATTATAATTCTATTCAAATAACTTTGAAAACATTTAAGGCTCCTGATTTAGTACTCTTTGGGTTTTTCGCAGTGTAGATATAGCAGAAAAGGGTAGAGATACGCTCTGTAAAGTCATTAACAGATGCTGATTTGATTACAATTGCGCGCCTTTGTCGTGTTTGTTTGTGGAACTGTCTGGGCATATCGATTCCGAGCAACTTCCCCATATCAATCAGTGGCGCGAAGTGGCAGAGTATCCGAGGGCTAATCAAAACATAATCCAGGCAAAGCCCGATAACGCCCGTCACCCACTCGAGTGGCCCTCGGCCACCCATCCCTCGCCTATAAATACACCTGACCGAATCAATCAAAATATAGTGCAAAGCCGCGAGGCGCAAGAGAGCTCTGCGAGTGCCTCCCTCTGCTCATTATGTATGCATGTATACGTATTTATTTGCTCAATATTGTTTGGCTGTGGCTCGCTTTTGTTTTGCTTGCGTAGCTGAAAAGCATGTGATCCCGGCGAGTGCCCCGCCCGCCTGCTCCACCCGACTACCCAGGGCAATAATAAAAATAAAAGCCGAAAGCAAAAAATAGTAGAATAAACAACGCTGCCGATATTCCGCCGACTGGCTGCTCTTCAAGCGATAAGTCAACTTAGCGGCCGTCCGATAATTGTTTTCGCTCAGATCTCTTCTCTCCCCATGCCCACCGACTTGGCCAGGTCAGCAGCCAAGTGTACGTTGTGTGTGCCTTCTGACTTTTAGCCCCAAATGCTCACGTAGTCATTCCCCCCCATCGGCGATCAGGGCTGCTGACAAAGTCCATTTAGGCGGCAGGCGTATGGTTGCACTCTACCGCGAAAAGTAACAGGTACTTTGCTTCGCTATACTGCTTACCTTAAATGGAGCAGGTCGAGACAAATGGGTTTAAATAATTTTCTTTTTGTCATGGTTATATTTTAAATATTTATCAATAATACGATTAGTTAATAACAAAAACACCTTTTATGAATTATTTATATTTATTTTGAAAAGACATTTCGAAGATATAATATGTAATGATTTCCATTTAAATTTACTAATATTATGGCATCCAGAGGGCAATGATAATTATAAGACTATTCTGAAAAGGCACTTGGGAATTTTAAGCTTCAATAAGTTCAAATATAAGAACTATGAACTCGATGTTTGATATACTAGATTTTGTAGATCAAATAATTAAAAGGATACAAAATTTTAGATCAAAACTTTATAGGATCAACCATTTTTAAACAAAAGCTAATGTATAACAAAAATTAAACTCTAAAACATAAAAACCCCATCCGAAACAAAAACGGCTTTTTCTACAAACCAATTAAAACCTGTAAATGAAATTATAACCTAATAATCACCTATTAAATTGGCTTCCCTAGGGCATTTAACCTTCGGCTTAAATCAAAATACAGCTGAAGAACCTCTCGAGTGTTGGTATTCAATTTTGGCCATATGTCTTTCAACTAATCCATCAAACAATCATTCATCGTTGTCTCTTGACTTTTGCTCAAGATATTTTTCTTCCTTTCTCTTTCTATGTTTATGTGTGTTTGTGTTGTTTTTTTCTTTCTTTTTTGTTAATTTTTAAACAACATATTAACACATCAGTCTGTGACAAGCAACAAATGGTGGCCACATGATGCTCGTCCGACATTGCCTCGGGTTCGTGCTCGGTTTGGGGTTCGGGTCTGGTTCGTTTATGCTCGGTTTTGGGTTCGCAGCTGGACGGGATGGCTGGGTTGGATGGGATCGGATCGATTCGGATCCGACGAATCATGTGAGCGGCGCTCCAAATTGGATGCCCCATGTCATAGCCCCGAAGTCGCCTCGTTTAGGATCGCTGCTTGTATTATCTGCATGGCTGTAGTACTTACCGCGTACTACACATACGACGAGCCCATATCGATTGGCCCGCCGGCTGGCCAGGCCTTATTATAATGCATATTCCGAGTGAGCCAGCTCGTCGTCGTCGTCGTCGGTCGCCGTTCGTCTCGCTCTGGCGCTCTGTTGCCTCACGGGACCTGGGTGTTCCGAACCCTGTCCCCCTTTCCAGTGCCCGAGCTCCCGAGTTACCGAGCTCCGAGTTCCCCCAGTTCCCAGTCCGATCGCGAACGCCTTGAACTTCATTTGCTGACTAGCATCGCGGCCATAAAGATATCGACGCGTCGTTGTTCGTCCGTGTTAATCGGGGGCCCAACGGTAAATGTTACAGTTCAAACTTCTCTAACTCGAAATAGGGAAATACAAAAATTTTAAAATATAAACTTAAATAAATTCATTAAATTCAGATAGCAAGAATATGTAATTTAAATAAAACATGTGTATTTTAGGGCTGCTTTATCTCTAAAATGGAAACACATGAGTGTTGAAATTAAAATTAAAACAGCTGCCATTTTATATAATCGAACCATGACGAATTTTCAGTTAAGTATTCATAAAAGTCATATTTGTTTTTAATAAATGTAAACAGCTACAAATAATAAATAAATAAATGCAAATACAAATTTCTTATTTAAATAGAATGTATTTGATTATTTATTGGAATGTTGAAAGTTTAAATAAATAAACATTTTTTGTGCAAATCGTTAATGGAAAATTTAATTCAACTATAAATTCATCTAAATTATACAAAAAATCAACGTATATTTCCGTCTGTAATTTAATAATAACATACAAACATCTCTACCCTGTTTACTGTTTGTCTAAAAAATATATAATATAATGAGCGTCACTAATTCTACTAATCAATTATAGTAGTCGTTATGACTTATTTGTTAGTAAATAATGAAATTGTTTACCTTTTTATTGGCAAGCGTGCGTATAAACTATGTGAATTAGGGCTTTGATTGGTGATTCAGTTATGACTTTTCAGAATTTAGCAGCTATGCAAATAAATTGTGAAATGTAATTTGAAAAGAAAACGCTAATAAGATTTGTATATTTTATTTATTACCTAAAGTATTTTACTTGGCATTTATTATTGTTTGCCAACAAATAAATTTAAATAAATATTTTCCTTATCAAGATTTTTTTAGAAGTTATTAAATATTGTAATCTTAACCATTTCGAATTTATCATTTAATTAATTAACTTATTTATTTGAGTAGGTTAATAAATATATTAAATTGAAAACTCGTTTCTAATAAAATAAATCTGCTCAAGAAATTTGCACTGAAACATTTTCTAAAACCTCTTCGAATTACGAAAACGTAGACTTGTAGTTCTTTTTGGTTCTAACTTGCTTCCAGTTACAGGAACTTTTAAGTTGGCCAAGGTCGAGTTAGAGAAGTGCAACCGTTCCAAATTACCAGCCAGACAGACAGTTGGCGCAATCGCGAGGCTGCAGGTGGAATTACCTTTGTCGCCGCATGCATACGCCGCCCTTTAAATACAAGTAAGCGAGGCCCAAGAGCCGGACATTGGCCAACTCGGTCAGAACAAAAGAACCGCCGACAGTGCCGCCGGTCAAGTCTGACCCTATATAGTGGATATTATATATATCAGCCAAAGCAGAACTCGTGACCGGCCCCAAAAACCCAAAAAAAAACACCGGCACTATATAATCTCTGTGCGTGTGGTGTTGCTCGGGGTCCCCCTTCTTATCGCTGGGCTGTAAAACATTTATTAAGCTTTAAAACTAGTTGGCCCACTCCCCCGGCCAGTTAACCCCGCCCACAGTACCGCCAATGACTATCATCAGTTTGGGCTAATTGTTAATTATAGCGCTAATTTCACGAGAGCGCCTTTTCAAAGTTAGCGCTACTTAGACAAGCCGTTTATAAACGCACTAAAAATAAATTAGCTCAAATCTGTTTCACGAGCGCTGCCAATGGGCAATCTCGGGGGTAAAGTGGATTTCGGAGTGGATATGGATGTCGGAAAGGAGAAACTTTGACAGGTATTGGTTGTAAAATTATGATGCACTGCAGTTTAATGTACCTTTAGCTTACGCTCATTTAGGTTTCGCTCTCTTTCAAGCATAGCCTGCAATGTACCAGCAGATTCTAAGTTGCACTCAGTAGCAAACGAGAGAGAGAGAGCAGCTTAAAGAGAGAGAGTTTCGGCTCTTTAAAGTTAATTTTTTCCGTTTTATCGAGCTCTGATCGTAATTCTACAAAATTGTCATTAAGTTTCCCCTTAACTTAATAGGTATTTTATATATAATGCCGTTGTGAAATGCCTATGCACACACACCCTAAGTAATTCCATTGAAATCCGTTTATAATATACGACATCGGTGATGTATATACCTCACTTTTAATGTATAGGTCTACTTTGGATCACCCAATTATAGAACCGACGAAAATAAATTGCCTTAATTTAACATTCGCGTTCGCCAGCCGTCATGTGACTAGTGACACCTTCACTCTTCGCATTTCGTCGAGTTCAAAGGTCAGCCGCTAGTACGCTTTGGCGGCCTTATCTTTTAGTTTCCGAATGTAAAAGATTTCACGACAAGCACTATTCAAACAGAGGGGCGGCATGAGTAATCGTCACGTGCCTACCGCTATGGTCGCTATATATAGAGCATAGCATTTGCCATTTTATCGGCGACAATGAACAGAATCGAGAATAAGAGCGCTGCTCGAGATGTGCGCATTATAATGGACCTCATCTGTCTGGTTTGGCCAAGTGTGGGAAAATGTATGTGGCGAGGGTGGTGGCACTTTTATGACCTTCGAGCGGGACTCTGGTATTTCGATTTGAAGGTGTGGCAAGGGAAAATAAAACACATAACATTATGATGGTTATATCTGGCAGATCATGTGATGCCAGCATAAAGCGAAAATATATGCGAGATTTGAACATAATTTTTCACATCTAAAAGGTACCACAGAGTTTAATCTTTAAACTTTACCCAATATAGAAATTTTATTATCCACTATTACATCTATAAAGATAATTATACTTTTTGTGACTTAATTATTAGCCTTCCACAAAGCCCAAATATTAACTTTTACCTCAACTTTACCCCATTTCTTGCAGTCGTTTTCCCTTTGAGGGCAGCCAGGTGCGAGTTCTGCTCTACAAAGAGGATGACAGTCGGCGCCTGCTCTTCGACTCGAATGCCCTGCAGAAGGTGACCCACAGGGACTCATCGGCCACCTCAGCATCGGCAGCATCATCCTCATCCTCATCATCCACGACGAGTGGCGGTGGAAAGTTCCTTAAAAATGAAAAGTACACATCGCTGCAGCAGAATGGCAAGATTCAGGCCAAGGCACATTCCACCAACGGCAGCAACTTCATCGAGGTCTGCGCGGAGTATGGCTACAAGGTGAGTCATCTCCCGTCTCTAATTTATTCGTTCCCCTACTATGGATAAATAAGTTTAACATTTTCATTTGCTATTCCAGCACAATCGACCCTCTGGAGCGGATATCACACCGCTGGGCGAGATGGTGTTTGGCTCCCTGCCCATGTCTTTTTGCGGTACGGCTCTCAAGGTACACTGGCTGCCAGAGCCGGCAAGAATATTGTGCTCTCAGGTCTACCTGACGCCCACCAGTAATGGCAACGGCGGATCCGGACATTCGCCCTACTCCACGCTCTCCATGAACAGCCTGGCGACGCCACGTAGCTCAATATGCAGCGATATGGGCTCCATGGATGGCCTCTCAATGAACTCGTTCTCGATGCCTTTCAGTGTGAGCGTGGGCCGTCAAATGAGTTTGACGCCACCGCTGGATGTACCCTTGGCGCCGGCGGACCAGCAATCGCTATCGATTCACTCGATCGACTCTAGCGGACCGCGCTTCTCCTCCACATACAGCACGGCGACAGACTCGGGCTACTCGGCCAGCGGGAGTGGCAGTGGAGCTGGCGGGGATCAGTGGTCGTACCAGTACTCCTCCACTCGCAGCAGCCTGGGCAGTGTTCTCTCCGATCAGTCGGATGCGATGAGGAAGCTGAGCGTGGACTCGGCTTGCTACTCGGGCTCCTCGCCTTACTTGGACGGATTTGCCAGCGATGGCTGCCTGCAGCGACGAATCTCGCGCAATTTGCGCACCTCCTTTGAGAACGAGCATTCCAAGAACGATTTTATTGGCTTTCTCAGCGACAATTATGCGATGGCTCAAGGCGGAGGTGGACCTGGAGCTGGAGGAGGCAATGGTGGCAGTGGCGGCAGCGAGGGCGGTGGAATGGCTCCACCGCAGTATAGACGCGCCAGCTACAGTGCGAATGAGTCGCGTAGCAATCCAGAGATTGGCCGGCGACAGGCCAACCTGCGTCGCAGGGCAAAACTGGGACTGGCCGTGTGCATCTCAATGAGCGAGTCCTTCGAGGAGGAGATGGAGCTCTTCTGCAGCGAACACATTGCTTTGCTGGAGTCGATGCTCAGTCGGCTGAGGGCCAGCACCGAGCATGCGTACATCAATCACAAGAACTTTCTGCAAATCATGTTCCAGGCGTGGCAGGACACGCAACAGTGGTTCAGTGATCTCTTCACCGCTCCGCGCATCAAGACGCCCGTCTGGCTAAGCATCACCACCAGCGGCAGCAAGTACTCCAAGACTGTGGCCGAGAGATTCATCAAGGAGCTGTGCGATCTGCTCTCCTTTGCCGACACCAAGGACTCTAATTTGTAAGTAAAATTTCCCACAGAAGAGCAGGATTATTGAATAAATTATACATCATTCTTTCCTCTTGCTTGCAGCTTCATCAGTACAATGCTGACGGGGATTCTCACGCATCACCTGGGCTGGGTGGCCACCGTGTCCGCCTTCAACAGCGCCGGCTCCAGGCGTTCAGAGTCTTCTGCCTCGGCGGCGGCCATCGAACAGCGGGCGAAGCTCCTCCAGGTGGCCCAGAAGCATCCGTACAACGCTCTGTGGGCCCAGCTAGGTGATCTTTATGGGGCCATTGGAATGCCGCCCAAGCTGGCGCGAACCATCGTTTGCGGAGCGGAGAAGCTTTGGGTGGAGAAGCTGCTTAACGTACTCACCTACTTTATACGCTGCAGCGAGGTGCGACGAGCAGCCAAGCGGGAGGACTTCAACAAGCAACTCATCAACGATCTGGTTGTGGCGCAAGGTCATGGCCAAAATCAGGCTGCAGCCGGTCAGGAGCGACACAAGAGTCCGCCTACGCAGATGCGGGGACTGAGCAGGACGGCCACCTGCAAGCAGAATCTGAATGCCATCGTCGATGATGCGGACAACGAGAATGGCGAACTGAATGGCTACGGCGAGGATGATGGCCTCGATTTAAATCGAGATGGGATGGATCCGGGATCAATGGACGCCAGCGATGGCATGCAGACGCTGAAGAAGAACGAGATTCCCACAGTGCTTGCGTTCCGGGACTCCCACTTTGTGCAGCAGGAGCTGCGTATTGGCAACTACCTGATGGACACGGGCATCGACAAGAAGACGTTGTTGGCGCGTCAGGCGCAGCAGTATTTTCGCACTGGCAAGGACGGCCGGATCCGTTTGACAGTGACCACGCCGGATAACGTGGAACTGTGCATGGAAGAGGAGCAGTCGAGCGGCACAACGGGCTCGGTGGGCACAGGCTCCGTCGATGACGGCGCTATCGAGGCCATCGAGTTTATCGAAGACAACAATGTGGAGGCTCCTCCGAAAAAGAACTTCTTTTGGAACATGGTGCCGGTGGCGGGCGTTAAGGAGGGACTCAGCCTCAGCGATCTGGCCAAGCTGCAGCAAGGTATTCGGATCATCAATCGTAAACTGGAGCGCCGCTGCAGCAGCTATTCCGTTGATGGTAATCAGGGCGACCAGCAGCCAATCAAGGCTGGCGGCGGACCAGCTGACTTTGAGCCGCTGAGCCAGGAGAGAAGGGCCTCGCATCTGTCCCTTTCGGATCTCATCACCCAGAACAGCATGGGCAAGAGCGATCGCATGACCTGGGGTATTGAGCCCATCAAGGAGAACGTGAGTCTGGAGGAGCAGATCCACTTTGACCACTGCCACAAGCTAATTGAGCGCGAGCACGGCATTTGTCGCCAAACGTCAGCCGTGGACAATGGCAATGGTGTCGTCTTCGTTCTCGGCGATAACGAGCCGCTGGTCAATCTGAAAAAGAGCAGCGAAGATCTCAGTGGAGACCACGACCCAAAGCCCGGCCTGATGCTGTGCGCTCAGCATCAGCGAACCCATGACAGGAGCAAGCACTCGGGCATGAAGTTCAACTTTGAGCAGTATCCGCAGATTGCCACCAACTATATGAAGAGCAAGAACCTGGTGATGTCCAACTACGACTTGCTCATGGACAAGGCCACCAAGCTCGAGGCCAGCGAAGCGGCGGCGGCTCTCAAGGGCAGCGATAGCACGGCCACCCTGGCGGCCAGTACCAGCTCCACGGCAGCTCCACCGACACCCGTAACTCCAACGGCAACCACCGCCACCAGCACCGATCGCTGTGTGGTCTGCAGCAGTGGCGGTGGTGGGCTTAACTCCTCGGCCACCTGGAACCAGACGCCCTCCAACGCCACCGAGCTGGAATTTGAAACGGACGAAGTGCACTGCTATAATCAGAATGTATCCAGCTCCAAGGCCCTGCAGTCGGTGAACTCGGCGGCCTCCATCGACACCCTGAAGTCGGCCGAGCCACTGAGTTCAACCATACCGCAGACCACGTACATGCGAAAGCAGCAGCCTAAGCGAGTACCCTCCGGACGCAGCTCAGTGTCCTCGGTGGCCGCCAAGTGTGCGGCGGTTAATGTCACCCAGCAGTTGCTGAAGCTGCCAGTTCCGGGTGTGAAGGAGTTGCCGCAGGACGACGACTCGCCGGGCGAACAGTTGCGCGCCGGCTTCATTCCCTCGCTGCTGCTGAGCGTCAGCGATCACTATGTCTCCGACATGGTACTCCAGGTGGGTCTAAAAAACTTCCCTATCCTCTCTTCAGATTATAACTGATATTTTTTGTTTTCCAGGGCACTTGTGCTCCGCCCAATAAATGGGAAATGCATCTGCGCGAGGATCTGGCCTTGGCTGCGCGCTCTGCCTCGCTCATCTCGCAGCCAGCGGAGAACATAGCCATTGTGGCAGACATGGACAAGTGGGATGTGCGGCTGATATCTTCGCAAACGCAGCAGTTTCCGTATGCCGGCGGCCAGAGCTCGCCGGTGGGAATGTCACAGCTGGTGTCCAGCATGCTGGAAACCGTGCAGGCCATGCATGCCGGCGGCATACCCGCCTATGAGGTAGATATTCCTTGATATGATCTTATAGAGACTTTTCTAATAGCTTTATCTGATTTTGCCTTGCAGTGCCTGTCGTTTCTGGAGTCAAAGTTGCAGGAGATCTATCTGCAATCCGAGACCCTGGCCGCTTTCTTGCTGGAAACGGATCCCTGCCGACTGAGCGATATCACCAATCCGCTGCAGCTCTCCGAGAACGATGTGCCGCTGCTGCTGTCCATCGCCTACATACACACGCCCAAGATTAGTCGCAAGTGCGGCATCAGCTTCAGGTGACAAGCGACAGTCGCCGCCAGCTGAAGAACTCTTCAATCATTATTCGGCCTCAGCCGTTGCTCTCATCCAGGCATCATCCAAAAAGCGAAACAAGCAAATACTCCAGCGAATTTTCATTTCACTGATTTTGTGATATATATTTATAGACGTGTGTGAATCTAGCGCCTTAATGCAGGATACGTTAGTGAGCCATAGCTTAGCCTTAGTCCTCGAACCAGACCACACTTCATCGTTTCATCGAAATTTACCACATCCACTCATCGCGCTCCCATGAAGAAGTATTGTAAATTATTTGGGTCAGATTGCGCTGGCGATGGCCGGCTTAGCAGCACTCGACTGGGCGCTGCTATCGGATCGATTCAACGCCAAAAACATATCTTGCCCCGCCCTCCCCCCAATTTTGTAGTGCTTGATTTAGATTTAATAATTTATGACAGCCGTAATATAATCATAGAATTAATTGTATACATTTACAATATACCCTAGGGATGGAGTGCAGCTACTAAAGTAATTTAATAAGCATTCGAGTAAGTGACTCGAGATCTGCTGACATGAAATGTGTATATATTTTTGCAAGAAAGAATATAAACAAAAACTGAAAACTTTAACTGGCGACTGCCGTGTTTTATTGATTGGGATTAAGTGTGGAATTTTTTTGGTATTTAATAATTTTGTATATCAATATTTACTATATATCTACATAATTTTAAGGAATATTTTTGTTATTATCAAATCGGATCCTTAATTTGGGTAACAATTAGAATGAAATTCAGACTTGCTCTGCTTTTACTTCCGAAAAAGAGGAACTTAATCTATATAACAGATTTTTTTCAGTTTTCACTGACGAAAATTAATTTTGAACTTGTTTTTTCGCAAGCACAGATATTAATTATTTTAAAATTGATCAAATGAGAAATATTTAAATGGCAAATCCAACAAGTTTTTCAAATACTATACATATACGTTTTGAAAAACTACTGGTTATCTTTTTAGATCCACCAAAATAGGAAAGTTATGTAAAATACCTTTTTTTACATTGTTGCCAGAAATGTACATTCACTTATTGGCATACTTTTGGGAGCTTTTATTATACCCTTTCAAAGTATTATAGTTTGCAAGGCAGTGAAGGAGTCATCTCCGAACCTATAAAGTATATATATTCTTGATCGGCATCAACAGCCGGGTCGATATAGCCATATTCGTCTGTTTGTCCGATTATACGCAAAGAATACCTCAGTTTTTAAGCTATAAGTTATGAGTTAATTGAAATACTATCTTTAAGCCATTAAAAAATCATTATTTGCCAAAGGCTTAGATAGAGCAGTTAACGTGTGGTTGATTGAATTATTATCTGTAAGCCATTAAGAGCACTTTTAAATTTGCCAGAGTATATAAGGAGTAACATTTTTAAAGGAATCTAAGTAGTACTTCGAAAAAATGCTTAGAGAGTGCAATCTACTTGTGGTCCTTCTCGGCCTAATTTACCTATCTGAATCGGCTAATGGTGAGATCATTAACTTAAACCATATCTTTACTAAAATGATCTTAATATCTTAGGGGCCTCTAAAATTGTGAATGTATCTACAAAATATCTATTCCATTATGGCAACTCATTGTATTTTATTGATGAAAGGACTAAGAACTGGTTTGAGGCCCGTAGATTCTGCGAAGAAATGGGATTCAACCTCATTTCGTTTGAGACAGTAGAGGAATTCAATGTGATCAATAGGTTTATGAATGGCACGGGAGCAAAAAGCAACTACTGGACATCTGGAACTGACTTTATAAATCTTGGGCACCATGCCTGGTTCCCAAATGGTAAGCCCATACCATCAGACCTTTGGTATCCCCATCAGCCAGACAATATGTCAGGATATGAGCATTGCGACACATTCAGATTTAAGGGTACCGATAAAATGAACGACGATATATGTACGGGCCAATTTTTTTATGTATGTGAGCTCAACTTATCTACTTAGTACCATGAAATACATATTTTCATGAAAACTAATTTGGAATTGGAAAAATAAAATAAATAAAAACAGGGTTCCTAAAGAAAACTAGTTTCTATTCATTTCCTCTTCTTTAGTACAAAATAAATGTTAAACCTCGTGAAATATTATGCAAATTTGGATTGCACCGTATTATGCAAATATTCCACATTCTTCCGTCCAGTCCCGACAGTCGTATTATTAATAAGATAAGATAGACCCCAAGTTCATTGACTTTAAAAGGTACTTAAAATTTTATCTGTTAAACTCATCACTAAACATTTATTTAAACAATTTTCAAAAGTATAAAAAGAAATCATTTTAAGAAGAACCTAAATAGTATTTCCAAAATGCTTACACTGTGCAGTGGAATATTGGTCTTCCTGGGACTGCTTTACTTTTCAGGAGCAAGTAATTATCCAAATGGTAAGAGATCCCTTCCCAGTCCTTATTTAATGTTTCTTTTGGTAAAATTTATTCTCTGTAACCCTTTCTTTAGTATCTTCCACCCTCCTATATATCGACGGCACAATGTATTATATTGAATACACTAAGCCGAGACATTGGTACGGAGCCCGTAGCGCCTGCGAGTCCATGGGCTACAATTTAGTCTTCTTCAATACAACAAGTAAATACAATGCTCTCAAGTGGTATCTCGACGATCATAAAGACACAGATCACTACTGGACCTCTGGTAACGACTTTATGAAGCCAGGTCGCCACGTTTGGTTGTCCAGTGGAAGGCCAGTTGCATCGTACCTTTGGTATCCCGGTCAGCCGAACAACTTAACCGGAGTGGAACATTGCGATGAAATATATAAGAGTAAAATGTATGTCCAAGATTGCACCCTTAAGCACTGCTATATCTGTGAGCGCTTCTTGAAATAGGATTTAATTTTACAAGGAAATTACAAGTATTTCAATAATTATTACACTGCAAACGGAACACTGCGTTTAATCCTGACACATAAACTCTTTAGCAACCATAACAAAACTTTATAATCAAAATATATAAATTATATTTACACACTTGTTATGCTTTTGATTTCATTCATTAAGTTGTTTATTTGTTTATCGAGAACTCGCTTACGTATCAACACACAATAATCCATAAATACAACTACTCACTATGGCTTACTTTCTAGGGGAAGATATGGTTAAGATTCCCGATTCATCAGCTTCGACATCGAATTAAATAATTATCACATTTCCTAAAGTATATATGTATATATTATGGTATATGGTAGTTCACTTAGAGTTGGTTTGCGGACTATATATGGTTGGCGTTGCTCGCCTGCTCGGCTCAAGACTGGGCCCAGATCACTTGCCCTTCTGCGCCTCCAGGTAAGTGGCCGTGAAGGTGAGCAGGCGGTGCCGCTGCTTAAGATTGCGGGCGCGGACGTGCGCCGAGTTCAGCTCCTCGGTGTAGCTTCCTGGGAACCAGCCGACGGCGCCATCCCTAATCCTTTCGCCCTGGTACCAGCCTGCAAGAAACCAAAGGAGATTAAAGAATTGTTTTGGAAGTTTGTTAGGATCAACTCTCACCATCGGGCAGCTTGCGGGAAACGTTGACGACATCGCCCAGCTCCAGCTGAAGGACATCCGGCTCGTCGGACTCGTAGCTGTGCTTGGCCACCACCTGTGGACAGTCCCAGGACTCGTAGAGCTTCTCGCCGGGTGTCTCCGCCTCGGGCGGTCGCATGGCCTGCAGCCAACGCTGCTGATCGGACACCGATGGGCAGGACAGCACCTAAGGAGGACAGGAATTAGTTTCCAATCTGAAGAAGAACTAGAGTAAAAACGCACCAGCTCCACAGTCTTGCGGTCGCAGTTCTCCAGCAGCGTCATCAGAATGAGGTTCTTGCCGGCCTGGTCTTTGAGGTCCTTGGTGGGCAGCTGGGGCAGGGTGTCGCCGGCGGCCAAAGTCAGCATGCTACGCGGGCAATAGTCAAACACCGTGAAGTTGGACTCGCCGCGCCGCTTGCAGAGTACCAGCAGGTCCGAGAAGAGGAAGGCATAGATGCTGGCCTTGGTCAGGCGTTTGCCAAAGGTCAGCTTGGCATCTTCACCGCGCCAAATCAGGTGGGTGAGCTCACCCCGCTTGACCAGGAAGCGCGGCTTGGCACCCGCCCGCGGCACGCCCATGGGCGCAATGGCAAGAGCACGAACATGCGAGGGGAATTCCAGCTGGCGGGCAATCCGCTCCAGCTCATAGGCCTGCTCCCAGCGATTGGCCGCCTCATTGCACTGTGCGACTATTTTCTGGACCAGGGCCAGCGTCAGCTTCCAGCTTTCGTACTCCTCGCGGTTCAGCGGCGACTCCTTGCTGAACACAGCATCGATGAGAAGCGGCAGCCGGGTAATACGCTGCATGGGCAGCATCAGGAACGAGTGCAGGTTGAGGCCACAGCAGCTGGGACTCTGCTCCAGCCGCTCCAAGTGCTGCTGGAAGGCACTCGACTCCTTGGACTCCTTCAGTCGACGCAGCGTCCTATCCATCCGTCCCTGATGTTCACAGAAGGCCACGTAGACGTGAAAGTGCCGCTCGGCGATCTCGTAGATGCAGCGACTCAGCCCCAGCAGCATAATGTTGTCCTGCCAGCAGGCCTCCAGTTCGGTGAGCAGCCGCTCCGAGCACTCGTGCACGGGCACGATGTAGGAGAAGAGAGCCTTACGATCCCGGCCACTCAGCACGGAAGTGTCCATAAAGGCACTGTGGTTCATAAAGTGGCGGCGCAGCAGGTTCAATGACTTTAGGTAGCTGGCCTCTGAGGTGATGATCTCGAACTTGGCTTCCTGCAGGCTGCGTTCCCGACTGGTCAAGGTAGCTGCAATATTTATATTTTAATAAACATTAACATAAGGAACATAATTATAAATACTCACGGAGAATGCAGGACTGAATGACCTCTGGAATCTCGCTCCACAGAGTGCGCGAGGGTCCATTCTTGGGCTCCACCAGCTGCAGGGCAGTGGGTCTTGGCTTCGCCAGCGGCTCTGTCTTCTGCTTGGCATGCTGACCAATCTCCTCGTAGCCATCCGCAGAGCCCTCGTGCGCCTCCAGGTCACGTGTGATTGACTAAAAGTGGGATTCAGGAAGTTAAGTTTGGATTTTATATTATCAGTCTAAGTTCACTCACCTCCAGCTTGGCGGCGCTGTACATCTGATAGAGGGGCTCGTTGGAAAACAGACTGTGCGGCTCCGAGTTAAGCTCATCGCCCAGCCCAGCCTCGTTGCCAGTGGAGACGCCCGAGCTGCCGCTGGAGCTGGCCACGGATATGCCACTGGTCTGGTAGAGACCCGACTCAGCGTACCAGGAGCTAACGCCTCCGGCACTAGGCGTGGGCGTGACCGGCTCGTCGCCTCGCGGAGAACTGACCGAATTGGTGGCCTGCTTGAAGACACCACACTCGGCATACCACGAGGTAGTCTGGCCAGGCTCCTGCTCTCGCAGCTCCGTTTCCGTGGGCGTCTTGCAGCCCCCAATTGGCGGCGGAGGCGGGGGTGGTGGATCATGGGGACGCAGTCCTATGGTGGTGCGACGCCTTGTGGCCTTCGCCTCCTTCTTGGCCTTGCGGGCCACCGTGGAGAACTTTTGCGACTCGACTGTGGGTGTGCAGGTCTTCTCGCAGAAACCAGAGTCCAGCTCCCCAGATCCATGGATCTCGGGGGAAGGTAACTGCAGGGTCGGCAGCGAGCCCTCGGGGTCCTCCACATAGAAGGTGCTCCTTGTTTCCGCCAGTGAGGCTAGGTGTTTGGTGTCGAAGCTGGATCCGACCAGACTCTTGCGGAGACGGGAACGCAGACTCTTGCCGTTCTTCTGCTTGGCCCTCAGCACTGGCGCCAGCTCCTGGTGCGGGCTCGTGGCAGTGGGACTCTTATCCGGCCCATACTCCGTGTTCTCGTACTCCCTTACCTCTGCTGGTCGCTTGCTATTCTCCACGTAGAACTGCGTGGCCGCAGGCGTGTTCTCGTACAGCTTCTGCTGGCTGCCCTTTGGCGATTTCTTACTGGAAATAAAGTCCCGGAACTTGCGCACGAACTCGTAGACCTGGTTTTGGGCAGGAGGTGGCTTTGGCAGGTTACGCATGTCCACACCGCTGTCGTTTTGCTGGAATTGGCGATAAATTAGTGAATAATAATTATTTTGGAATTAATGATAGTAGTACTTACATTTCGCTGTTGCTGGTCTGGCTCTCCCTCGCCTGGGTCATCACTGTCTGTCTCAAAGGAGTCGTAGTCATCTGAGATGACCACATGCTCACCCAGGGCATGCGCGGAGGCGGAGTGATTCTTAGAACGACGCTGCGATGAGCGTATTCCACTGGTTCGAACCACATCCTGGTGAGGACGCAGCAACTGCGTCGAATGGCGTTTGTTTCCCAGGGGCGACAGCGTCTCGTAGTAGTGATCGGAGTCATCTGAAGGAGAGTTAAAAATTATTTTTATATTATTTTAGACTTAAGCTTGATTTCTAAGATTATTTACAAATAAATAAAATATGTCAAGACTTAAATGCTTCGATTGCTGGCAGCATTCTCTTCAATAGCTTAGAACTAACTTGCAAACTTATTTCATAATCTTTCTCTAAATATTTTATCTTTATAAGTTTACAATAACATATAATTTATTCCCTAAAAACTTAAATATATATTTAAAATTAAGTTAAAGCTGTAATTTCTACCAGAACGAACCTACGAAAGTGCTCACTGTCATCATGACTTTTGTGGGATGCTCGCCACCCTTCGAGGACACCTCGTGGCTCACCCTCAAGGAGGTCAGCAGCTGGGAACGTTGGTGGGCATGAATGCAGCGCTGGCTAATAGCCGCCGCCTCGTTTTGGTAGATCGGTTCGGGAGCGGGACGCACTGGTTCGGCGGACACGGGCCCGTTGAGATACACGCAGCTGGAGTTATGCTGACCGCTGGTCACCGCCACCTCACCGGCGGCACGAGGTCTCCGCTGGCGGGGAAGGGTTACCAAATCGGCGGGATGACCACTGCTGCTCAGGCTGCTGGCGCAGCTCAGGCGCTGGTCGTTGTTGGGATTAATTGAAGACATCTAGTCACATCTTTGGGGTCAACCGTCTGTCAATCAATGATTCACTCAAAGTCTTGGCACTAAAAATAAACTATTTTCTTTTCTATTTAAGAAATTTGCCATAAAAAGAATATAGTTATTCTCGTTTCTTTGCCATATTTAATTGTCTCCTTAAGGTAATAATCTTTTTATGGCAAATTTTCTATTTTTAAATAGCTTTTTCAGCTGGTTTAGGTGAGTTGAATTAATGATGTTGCTTTACATGTCATTTCATATGCTTTTAATATTGTTTTATATTTTTTATGTTGTTTTAAATATTCTTTACACTTTTTTACACACTTATTCTTTCAAGTGTGGAGTTGTTGCAAAGTTCTTCTGGAATTTTGAACTCTGTTCTTAGGAAGAAATCACTCAATTGAAAGCAATTAAAGCAGTTGCAATTGTCTGCCCTTTTCTGATTGAAATACTCAGCCCACAGTCCACAATGTCCACTATGTCCGATATGCTAATTAAACCGACTCTCCGAGTGTCACAACAATATAAAAGCTGGCCTTATAAGCCGTATAGTATATCAGCCAGACCAGACCGTAGGCGGCGAGTGCTGTACTAAACTAAACTAAAGCTAAGCAAAGCTAAAATAAAGTAAAATAATAGCAAACACCCAAAGCAGGGGCATGCAAAATAGCGCAAATTATAATGGAATCATGGTTGAATGCAGACAGTCACTCTGGGCACAGTGCGGCGAGTGATTAACATACTATACATGGCTGGAAAATCAAACACCATGATGTGTGGTGTGGTGTGGTGTGGCAGGTGCCGCACATCAAATGCCCTGAAAACTAACGAATTTGGCAATTTTCAAATGAATTTAAGCCATTTTTTCATACACTCTGCCAGCAAGCCATGTGTAAACTTAGAAAATTCCAGCCGGAGAACATTAAATTCCAACACTGAGTGCTGCTAGCGGACTAGATGGTATCTGAGCGCATATTACGTATACGTAATATCATGGAGATGAGGAGGCAGGCAAGCGCAGCGAATGCCAACCGGTTCCGCAAAGAGATAAAAAGAGAGAGAGAGAGCCAATAAAACCAGGCACTGAGTCAAGATCTGCAAGCTGAGGCCCGATCTGAGCATGAATATGAGTTTAATATGGCATGAATCCATCTACAGTTGCGGCCCCAATAATAGCACTCAAGAATGCAGACCATAATTGTTGTAAATAGCATCTCATAATGACAAAGCGGAACGGATATTTAAAGATCAATTGCTGTTGTATAATTTCAGGGCATTATTTTAATAAATACTGATAGCTGGGTAAGTAAGGAAATATTAAAAGAACAGTATAAAAAACAAAAGCAATTAGTGTTCGTTTAAATCTAGCTAATTTTTGATAAAGCAACCCATGAAACATGTTATTTTTTGTATGAAACAAGATCCTTTTCCAGTGCTTATTTATAATATTAGAATTTTTAAAAAGGAATCCAACTCTCTACTATTATTTCTGCCTCCACTGTCCCTATCTATGTGTACATATCTTGAACGAAACGAGATACTTTTTCGGCGGCGACACTTGTTGCGCGTGGGCCGCTGGGGAGTTTGGTTCTGGCTCGAAAACAAGGAGCTGGGATCTCGGCCAGCTCAGTGTTACCGGTTTCAGGTTATTGCTGACGTACAGGCTACAGATCGCTCTTTCTCTCTGCGAATTTAGGCCTTTGTTGGTGCGTGCAAAGCGAACGTTTCATATCCAATACGGAAATGGTTTATTTCATTAGCCGCCCCATCGCCTCGCAGCGAAGTGAACAAAGAAACCGCGAGATGGTACAAGAAAAAAAAGAAACCCACTATGGTCTAGCAATGGGATACATTTGTAAACGGCAAATGTGCAGAATGGTGTAGTGTACAAATTGCATTCACACACAAGCCAAAGAAGCTGATCTCGGGGTCTCTTTTGTTTAATGGAATGCACAGCAAGTGCAAGGCCGGTCGATTCTGCTGTTGTTTCTTCTTCGCAGACAATTAACAATTAATGCTCTGCACTGGCAGTTGGAAAGAAATCCAGTTGATCAGCGGATCGCATCCAACGGTTGATTGATCGGACGACGCATTAAGGTTAAGATTATTAAGTGCCAAACGATGTCATTGCCTTTCAATCGTCTCTTGGTCACGTAAGAAAACAAGCTGACAACTGATAGCTGATAGCAACCAAATGTCTTTGTTAAACTTGAAAACTATAATCCTGTGAAGCAACTCTTTGCTTTTAGCTTAATGTTAATTGATTTTAAGAGAGTGCTATCTATTGTTTTCTTTAAATATCTAATGTTTATTATTAGTATTTGTAGAAATATGACTGTAATCTGTGCATCATTTTTTCAGAAACTTTAATGTTAGGTTTTTCGGGACGTAATCATTCATTTAATTAATTACAAATTAACAGTAATCTGTTTCGGAAAACCCCATCTTGAGTTTGAACTTTTAGCATGCAACCAATTTCAAATTTGTCAATTATTGTTTAGCTGTTTCAGTTGTAATAAAGCAAGGCCTAGCCTATAACAAATGATATAATTTCCCAGTAATTAAAGCGGTATTTCTTGTTTCTTAATTTATGTTTGAGTCATCTAAATCACAAAGTGAATACATTGCATTCAACATTCAAAATTTGTAATAAAGGTCATTTTTTAGGCTGCACTCAAACTATTAATTTTATGGATGTTTCTTGGTAATTTGAGCATATTTGTGCCACATCATAGGCCTCATCTTCAATCACTTAGACTACTAGTCATCTAATTGATCTTTATGAATGTTGTAATTCTTTTATTTTCGAGGTTGCCCTGCACAGCTAACTACCCAGTCATCTAATTGGAAATGTGCATCCATTCCGTAGCTTCTCCAAAATCGAGCATGATCTCTTCCTGGACTCATAAATTTTCATTGCATCGCCGCAAGTCAGAGTGTGATTCGCTTTGGGCTCAAGTCTGAGTTTCCACGACACTTTCGCTGCGGGCGTTGCGTGTCGGGGCGACGACAAATAATAAATAACGTAGCAAAGTTCGTAGCCGGTATTCGTAACGAGCCAGAGTTGAACGTGCCCCGGGTAAAAGTTAAAAGTTAAGCTGAGAATTTCCATTTAGCGGGCTAAGCCTAAGCGAGCTGAGCCTCGGTTTCACCCGTGAAACATGAAGCAATTACAAGATATTTTCCAATGGCCAACTGCGTTCGCTGAACTCTCCTTTTGGGAGAGGGGATTGGTTCAGAGACACTATCGCATATTTTGCACAAAGCCTTTTTTGTAGGATTACGTGTAACACTGAGCGAATTTGTTGGGGTTTGTTTTTTGTTATGAAAAACAAGGTACAGAATTAAGAAAACGGAATATTTAAATATATAGTTAAATTATTTAGCGTTTTAGAAGATAATTATATCATTGATAAGGTTTCTTTCTGCAAATTTATACTTATTTTATAATTCTGACTTCATTTTTATAAATTTTTTGTGGAATTAAGTTATTTTTTTGGTCTAAGAACTTCGAGTTCAAGCACAAATTCGCGTTTAGCACTAATTTTTAGCTGGAATTGCTATTATATTATGACATTTTGATCTGTTAATCATGGAATTAAAGATTACGGGTATTTTCCTATGAAATTAAATAATACTAAATCTGGCTGAATAGGAATCTAGCTTTAAAATGTCAAGCTTCATGTGAAACTAAACCGTCATCAACTATTTTTAATTTTTCAATTTAATAATCTATCGTATTCTAATTAATTAGAAGGAAATTTCTTAAATGTCCACTTCATAGTAATGAATTTTCCTCAGTGTGCGCTGTAAACATGCTTCCTCGATTTCGAATTCGGATTCGCACTCGAACTCGCACTGCACATTGCACATCGCCTGTAAACTTTTGTTGCAATAGTTGCCCATTATGAAGAGGGGAGTTTGTATTTTTTTTTCGTGCTAGTTACAACTATTTTTGCAAAAGTCATCCGTCGAATTGGTAAATTGGTAAATTGGCAAATCGCGATTCCTTTGGATGTACAACGGTTATCTCTACGCTTTTTCCCTTGTTTTGCTTTGTGTTTCGTTAAGACTTCTTCAAGGTTGCCCTGTGAGTTGTTGGCTGGCGTTTTATGTTTCTAGACTGGTTTTCGTTTTCGCTAAACAATTTCGTCATCGCCACAAACAAAAGCAACAAAATAATTCAGTGAGGGGTTGCCGAGGGGTTGGGTGTGGACGGTGGAAGGGCAACAATAAAATCATCGGCATCGGTTTCAGTTCGTGACGTCTCCATATGTAAGTACGAAAAAGCACACACAAAAAACTTGTAACTGCAAACTGCACTGGCTCTCGCTCTCTCAATCTCTCTTTCTACCTCTCTCTGTGTTTTTGAGAGCTTTGTTAATGCTCTTGTTTCATTTAATTTCTTTTGTTTATTTTTCTCAGATTATTATTAGAGCAACATCATTAATTATTCACACCGATATTCACATTTATCACACAAATTCTGTTTTAACAGCCCGCCGAGTTTTTCGGACCGTTCGAGTGGAGCGCGTTTTACCGAATGAGAGGTGGGATCCACACGGATCCCCACGGAGAGCATGCTGCGGCAACAACAATAACAAGCAAATTGCACATTGCGTCCACTTTATGGGCATTGTGTGGAACCTGTCTCGCTGCCTCTCCGTAAGCTGGGCTTACTTCACTCTCACTCTCATTTGTAAAAATAAAAAGGTTGCTCCGCTAATTAAACGCTCTGCTAGCTGCTCGCCTTGTTAATCACTACGGGTTCCGCTTCACTTTTGGCATTTTCTTTGGGCTACGGCTACCAAAACAGCTAGCGGCGCTCGCAGCAATTAAACAGTTGATAATTAGTGGGGTTTTACTCGCCAAAGTCACAAACACTCGTTCCACAAACTCAACGGACAGTTACAGTTGTGGATGGCAAAGCTCAGTGTGGACGCAAACCAAGTGATCGAACGAAGGCTACATTTTGGTTTATAAGCTGGATTACGTGAGGTATACGTAATGTTTTCAAACTAAAATACGTAATGCGTATACGTAATGTGTGGAATTTTGGTTTGGAATTTTGTTGAACTTTTTTAATTAAATTTAATAACTATTAAATTGGTTTGGAGTAAGTTCTTCCAGTTCTAGTTTTTGATGTTTAATATTAAATATTTAATTTGAAAATAAAAAAATACAAACATTTATAGCTTAAGCTTAAAAAATAGCCTAAATATATAGTATCATTTTTGTAACATAACCATTTTGACAATATTTTTTTTATTTTTATATGAATATAAGTTTGTTTAATTATATAATTTTCTAATCTAATATTTATTCTTATTTTATGTCTTGCTTTAAAGAAATGGATTCGATAATAGAATTTCGTACAATTTGTATATTTAATACAAAAAGATATTAAAATAACGCAAAAATTTTAAATATAACTAAACAAAGCAAAGTTAGATAAAAAAAATTATATTTTGTATATAAATCCGTAAAATCAATATCAATCGACCTTAAACTACCTGTTGTCTTATTCATAAGTTAAAAATAGCTTTTAACCTTCCTTGCCACAGTATACACTTTCTTAGCTTCCTTAAACAATTATGGCTTATCTATAGATATAACTATTGTTCAGTATTCTATTCATATATACTATATAGGGCTTGTACTCACCCTCAATGCAGCTTATCGCCTTCTTCTGCAGTCTTTTGTCTCTGATGCGTTTCGACCAATCTGGGCTGCGTGTGCGATGCGGCTTAAACCGTTCCCGAACACTGAAAGCGAGCAAGGCCAAAGACATTAACACCAAATCGTTCACTACTTAACGCTGATTTAATTGACTTAAAATAGTTGCACTTAAGTACTTGATGATTTCCAAAAAAAAAAAAAAAACCGATCGATCAAAACTAAGCGGAAAGACCTCTCTGATGTGGTTCCTCCAACCATGGTGGGCGCTGACTGGCAAGAGTGCTTGTACTGCCTCTCGACTCTCAGAACTTGTAGGGTTTCCCTCAAGAGGCCCGTCAGAGTCAGTCAATCTTATCGACTGATAACGTAGCAAATTGTAGGTCAGTGGTCTAATTAATAGGGGAAAGAGTAGGCGCTCTGAAGAGTTCCAATCAGCCAGCCGGCTGAGTGTTGCAACTTCAAAAAATTAATGGAAAAGAAATGGAACAGAGCGGAGCGTTACATTTTACTAATTAAGAGAACGATTATTAGATGGTTCTTAATTTGTTGAAACTATCACAAAATTTGTTTAACAACTGAACAGTAATTGAGGGGAAACTGAATAGAAATTTGTTACATTTTGTATATTATTAATATTTTATATATTAACTTGTAACAAAGCCTCTATATATTTTCAAACTTTCAGAAATTAGTTTTGTTTTGTTTTCTCTGACGTCTTAGTTTTTATCTTTCGTAATTTACAAATGGGATTAAGCAAATGAATAACAACAGAATGACTAAGTAACCCTTTTTTACTGTATTAGTAAGGTTGTGTATATATTTAAATTCTATACTAATTATTCCTTTTTGCTTTTCAAGCTCCCATTTAATGTTATTACAACCTGAAGAGCTCAACTCCAGCCACCTTGCCCTGCATTTCAGTATACTTTTTGGGGTCAACCCTTAGCTATGGGTTTAAATTTAAAGATATATATATATAAGTTATATATACACCCATGTTGCACCATTTATTGACGGCAAAAGTAATTGAGTCGGTTGGAACCCCTGCGGGTCTTGTCTTGGCCAAAGGCGATTAGATAAGGCGAAACCCAAACAAACTGATAAGCAATATACGCAGAATTTATATAGTCCGTGTTTGAGGGGAAGAATTGCAGTTCCGCTGTACAAGAAAATAACAATAAAAATTGCCATTTTTTTGTATTACTATCAAACCTTCAGTGTCTGAATATAGCTAAGTTTTGATTTAAAAAGAAACTAATTTCTGATTTAAATTAGAAGAAAATGAATTTAAAGTTACGTATTAAAAAGGTTGATTGTTGATATATATTTACTATTATATATTTAATATTTCTCGCATTATATCAAAAGTAGTTTCTATAATATAATTCTAAACAGCTTATCAGTGACGAATTTAAAAAAGAAATTATAAAAATGGTTGTAAAGCGCAATAAATGTGTTGTAAAACGTAAATACAAGATTATATTGATAGCCTATCTGTTCGAAAAATATGAACAAAGCATTTAGAAACCTCTCCCTGGATTAACTTTTCATTTTTACCTGCCTTATAATAATCCTAAATTGTAATTTTAATTTCCGGTTTTGTGTTAATCCAAAACTCAAAATATCCCTTTAAAAAACGAATCTTCAAGTTATACTCACACAATAAACTGAGCCTCGGTGGCCAGCTCCACCTTTGTGTGTCCATGCTCTCCATCCGAGATGTCCACCCAGGCATCGCTGTTGTCGCTGGAGCCCGCTATCGAGGATCGCTTGTCTCCTGGCTTGCCGCTGTCCCGACTCCCGGCACTGCTGCCCACAGAGGAGCGGCAGCCCACACTGGCACTGCCGTAGACGACGCAACCGTTGGCCGCCAGCGAGGACTCGTACAGGCTGTTGGTCTTGTGGTCCGAGGAGATGGTCAGAGTGGAGCCGCTGCTGGAGAGCTGGATGCAGCTGCCAGCGGATCCTTGGCTCTGTCCTGTAACCATTTTTGCCTTGCGGAAATGCGCGATGCTTTCGTAGCAGTTGGATTCCAGGGAAATGGCATCTGTGGTGACAGTGGCTCCCCCGCAGGACGAGGACGAGGAGGAGGTCTTGCAGTGCATGGACTCGTAGCAGCCCTTGATGGTGTCATAGATGTTCTCATCCTCCTCGGATTCCTTGGCCCCCGGCTTGGGTGGAGCAGGTCGCAGAGGCGTAGTGGATTTTGGCAGCACTCTCATGGGCTTTGGAAGCTCCGGCAACTCATCGCGGGTATTGCGACCCAAGGTGCCAGTTCCCAGGATGATGGGCGTGCTGACCATCTCCTCGTGGCCAATGCACTCGTAGCCATCGAAGGCCGGGGGAGATGACTCCTGGGAGCCGGCAATGGACTCGTAGCCCTCCAGCCAGATGTTCAGCTTGGGCTTGGCAGTGCTCTTGGCAGTCTCCTCCAGGGTTTGGTATATGTCCTCCACGATCTCCGACTTTTGAGCGGCGATCTTGAAGAGGCTGGAGGTCGGGGTTTCAGTCTTGCTTTCACTGCCAATGGGTGTGATGGGTTCGTAGATGGATTCGGCTTCCGGCAGCTCCTCCTTCTTGGGCTCAATCTTGAGCTCCAATGCCCTGTCCTTCATCAGCTGCTTCTGCTCCATGATCATCTGCTCGCCCTCGATGGCATTGACCAGGGTGACATTCACCGCCTGGTTAAGCAGAATCTGATTGTTGGAGATCTGCTTGTTGGCCGCCTGGTAGACGAAGGAATTGTTGGGCAGGATGCGCTGCTCAAAGTCATTGTTGGCTCCTAATAGGAGTTCGCCATCTTGGGAGCACATTTCACTTGGGGGATTAAGAACCTTGAGCTTCTCGTCCACGGCCTCGAGGGCATCCAGGATTTTGGAATCGGCATCAATGCAGGGAGGAAGGGGAAGAACGGGTGAGGGATCCTCTAGGTTACTGGGAGCAGGATCTTTAGGAACATCTTCCTGGGGTATTTCCTCTTTCTTGGTTTCCTCTGTCTTGGGTATTTTCAGCCTTAGGTCCGTTTCTCTGGAAGCTTCCTCTTTGAGTAGTTTTTCCTTGGGAAGTTCCTCTTTCACAACTGCCTCTTTGGTCACCTCCTCCTCCTCCAGGGACACCTCCTCCTTGGATCTGCCTTTCGTGGGCGAGGGACTAGCTGATTTCCTGCCCTTGGCAAAGGTAAATCTCAGTTTCTCATAGATGGTGGCATACTTGTGCTTCTTTTGCTTCTGGCGCAGATCCTCCTCCTCCTCTGCCTCGTCTGCAACAAAGTCCAGCTCATCTTGCGGCGTCTCAATCTTAGTTTCTTGTTGCTCCTCGGGCAGTGGCTCCGTGGGGGTTAACTTTGGTTGCTTAGCTGGTTCCTTGGGGGTCTTGACCTCCTCACTGACCACCGCCAGTTCGGGTATACCTGGACTTCCCGCCGGCAGCTTGAGATTCCTCTTGGCCCGAGGACCTCGCGAAAGTGTGCTTCCCTTGGCAGTGGAACCACTTGCCATCAGCTCCTGGTGCTTTCGCATCAACTGCTCGCTCTTCAGCGGCACACTGGGCTTCTCCAGCTTCTCGAACTTTTTGATATTCCGCTGGACCATGGAGATGCGGCTACCTTCTTCAGCAGAATCCGGGGCTGGCTGCTTTTCCACGATCTTGTAGACATGGGTGCCGCGTGACAGCCAGACGCCGTTGTTCCGCTTCACCTGCTCCAGAAGTCGGGCATCCTTTTGGATGATCTCGTTGAACTGCTGCGTCAGCTTGGCCACCAGACTGATGCCGCCACTGCCTCCGCCGCTGGAGCCGGAGCTGTGCGACATGTCCATGCTGCTAATCCGTCGCGATGAGTGATGGTGCTGGAGATACGACTTGCCGGCGTGCGTTTTAAAGCTATATTTGCGACGACCTCCGGAACGTGCCGTGCCCGATGACGTCGCTGTGGTGTGGGTGGCGCTGGAGGAGATCGAGGTGGAGGCGTGGGAATTGGCGGTGTTCACAGAATCGCTACTGCCGCCACCGTCGCCGTTAAGGGCGCTCGCCGCGCTGAGACTGAAAAGCTCGCCGCGATTACGCTCTCGCTTGGCCCGCAGCTCGACCTGCTCTTCCTCCTCTTCCTCCGGTTGCGCTGCTGCCACCTCTTCCACCTCCACCACTGGTTCCACCTTATCTCCAGCTGATAAGACTGCCAGGGCAGGTGAGCCGTTGCTGTCGTCACTTTTCAGGCGCATTTCACTAACATCATTGTGTTCGCTCCTCATTTTGGCCCGCATCCTGGCCTGCTCGGCGTTCTTGTACTTGTAGAAATTATCCTTTTCCCTTTGCAGCTGAAGATTTCTGGTATTCGCTTCTTGGAGATTATGCAAGCTGGCGGCTCGCTTGGCCAGCGATTTCTCTGGAGTTCCACAATCTCTTGAGTTGTTGAAGGCGTTCACCAGACAGCTGACGCTCTTGTTCAGCTTCTTCAAGGTGCCCAGCGAGGAGCTGGAGGAGTTGGAGTGGTAACCCGGACTGGTGGCTTCCTCGCTGGCACTCTTGATGCGCTTGCTCCACAGCAGACGCAGAGTTTGCACACCGCGGAACTCGCGAAAGGCGCGCGATTCGCAGCTGCAATTTTGATTCGCGTTCGGATTTAGATTTGGATTCGGATTTTGATTTGGATTCGGATTGGTATTTGCTTTGGGATTATTGTTTTCACTGTCAGCACTGCCGCTGTTGCTGTTGCTGCTGCTGCTGTTTACCAGCCAATTAATTATTGTCTTTTTCGATTTACGCGGCGAATTCGTAGCCGATGAGGCTCCAGAGCGCGTTCGTGTGGCTGCCGCCGTCTTATTCCCATTGAGATCACGGCGAGCGGCAATGGCAGCCGCATCCAAGACAGGTGACATCGCCATGACGGCGCTGGCTCACTCCGATCTCGGCCTGAAGGCGATCACGTTCTCGGCCAGCGAAGATGGTGATGGTGATGATGATGATGTTGCCCCTGGAGCGAGAGTGGAAGAGAAAGCTCGTGAAAATCTTGTTCAAGCTAAATGCAAATTGGGTGCCGGCAATTAATGGAGGCGCATGTATTTTTCAGGGCGTGGCAAATCGCAGCAATTATGCCCGATAAGCTGGTTGTGGAATTTTTATCGGGGTTTCTCTACGAGTTCTGGTACAACATATTTTGAGAGTAGCCGAGGGAAGGGGGACTTTAGAACACTTATTTGTTATTAAATATTTCTTTGTACAAGGCTAGCCGTATTTTTTGTGGCATTTTTTAATGGGTTAGCTGCATTATTCATGCTTTATATAGATTGCAAAACAGCTACAGACCGTACAAAGAACTGCTGCAGAAAGCTGTACTTTTATCTTGGCCTCTGGCGGGAATGTGTAATAACAAATATTCGTAATTCAGACCATCGGAGATAAATATTTTCAACGAATTTCAGTGATTAATATATATTTTTGCAAGAATATGATAATGGTTTAATATATTTTACAGCTTAGCTTTAAATGTAATAATTATTAATATTTTATGAAGATTTAAAACTGTTAACAGGTCAAATAAATTATAAGATATGATTTTTCAAGATGCTGATTATAATTGAAAGTCATATTATATGGTTATTCAAGAACTTTATAGTGATTTAAGCTATTTAAAGTGTCCAATAAGATATTCTTTCAATTTTAATAATTTTTTCTTAGGATACAACAAATAAGTTTTTAAATAGTTCAAGAGATTTAAAGTTTTTTAAGAACTTGACTGCAATATTTAATTAGTTATATTTAAATTTATTAATAATTTCAGAAGGTTAAGCTGTATATTAAAAATATAACAAATACATTCATTAATATTTTATGAACATTTTTTTATTTATATAAATTGTTATTTAGTGTTTATATAAATTATAATAATTAGTTTTCTATGATCTTTATAATAGTTTGAACTGTTTATAATGATAAATTAGTGTTTTTTTTTTCAGTTAAAAAGTATTTTCTGAAGGCCAAGCTGTGTTTTCAGCTAAAACAATTATATAAAAAAAAGAAAAAAACAAGAAACACTTTGCATATCGCATGAAAAACAAAGTTATGCGGGTAATTCAGTTAAAAATTAAACTTAAACACAAAATAACTTCTAAACAAACAAAGAGATAACAGAGATACAGAAACACATAATTTGTTATAAAAATCAAGAGTAAAAACTAAAAAAAAAAACTTAAACCAATAGTATTTCTACAGTTTGGTTTGTTCTTTCCCTCAAACATTTTCCCCAAGCAAAACTACCTTCCAATAGCAAAAGCTCTTTATAAATCGTGTAATCTGCACAGGTATTTTAAGCCTCTTTTCGACTTTTGACTCATAACCCATTAGATTGCCCAAACTGGCTACTTATTGTATATATATTTATTACAAAAGTGTCGCCTCAAGGAAGTCGCACTCGCTGAGTGAGAAATCATGGCATGCGGTTGGTTGCTGGGTACAACATTGCGTATGCTCGATGCGGCATGAATGCTCCCTGGCTTATCGCCGGGCGATCGATGTGGGCTATATACATATATATATGACGATATGGCATTGCACAAACCGAGGCCCACAATATTGTCTTACGCCTCCTCGCACCTGACAATTATTTACCGCCCGTTCACGTGTCTTTGTCACAGACAAATGCCAATTATAATGAGCGATTACATAAAGGCGAGCGAGCGAGCGAGCGACTGGAAACAATTTCTTCTGCCTCACATCGTCTGAGGTATCGTAAAATGGTTTAAAGCTGCTTTCAGTCAGTTCGTTAGCCGTCTTCATCTTCATCTTCTTTTTCCCATATTTCTGTCCCCATATATACCTGTCTTTGTGTACCTATTTGTTTGGATATATGGCCAGGTATAACCATATGTTGTTTCTAGTTGTCACTTTTTTTTCCTGCTACTTCGCACGCGGCAAGAATAATAAAATTAATTTTTATTTGCCATTGCAGAAAGGTTTTTGAACAGAAAGATATAATATGTATTATATACGCACGATCCGGGGCCAATGTAAATAAGAAGCTAAAACTGCTGATTACGCAAACCTCTCTCTCGTTGAACATATTTTGTTTATTAGAGGAAATTGTTGGCCAAAAAGCGTGTTTACATAAAATGTCTTGTTTAGATGGCACGGAATTTTTTATTGGCGATTATTTGTCAATTGCAAGGCGGAAAGCAAACTGGCCGCCAAAATGGGGAATTCCAAGGGGAAGCCATGAAGTTGCCAACTGGCTCTTCCCCTGGCGAGTCTGCAGCATATTTTTTCGGATATTTCAGTGATTAAATTGAGGAAGGCCACAAAATGATTTATTACATATGAAACGCAATTATTTTCTTGACAAATCAATTAGGGAAGTTTTTTTTTAAAGGTACGGAGAGCTATGGGGAAGTGATAATTGTTTCCAAGACAATTAGGAAAATGATAATTGATATAACAATAGAATTGAACTAGATGAAGAAAATAAGTCTTTTATAAGGAACAATTCCCTTATTAGTTGCTTAAAATATACCAAAATATTGTATAAAAGAACAAAGAAATCTTGGCAAGTGAATTATATTTAATTTTAACCGCTTTAAATTCATTTAATTTAATTAATTTCCAATCAATTATCAAAGAATCCGCAAAACATCCCCCAATGAGCCATAAATACATTAGATTTTGGTTTCAGCCGCCACAGAATGATAATTCCAATGCCTTTTATAGAGAGCGGACTCTAAGGCCATTCCAGCTGTGAGGCGGTCAACCGCTTTTTGGCCTGGTCAATAAAAATGTTTTGCATATTAAGCAGCCTCAGACTCAGTCGCGGCTCAAAAAAAAAACCGAAAAGGAAAATGTAAACAATTGACAGCAAGACGAGAGACACCTCGACAATACAAAAATCAACCTCATCTCGAGCTGAAGAAAAGGCGAAACAATAAAAAAGAAACTTGATGAGCTGCAGTTTTTTAGGCTAAGCTGTAACTGCATGTGCAGCTGCACCTGCCATACATTTATTATAAAGATAAACCTATATATATCTCAATACCTATATTCATAGGTATGCAAATGGCTTTCAAAACGGATGCGTTTTGTTTGATTTTCTTTTATGGTTGTAAGTTATCACAATGAACTGGGCATAATTTCTGAGGGCGCGGAAAGAAAAGAGTGCTTTTCCAGGGACTGAGGTGGAGTGAAAGTGATAATTCCACAGCTGACTTTAAGCCAAGAATCCGCAGATTAGACACGCAGCTCTGGCCCACTAATCTTGGCTCTCTGAATGCGGAAGACGATGAAATGAAATGAAATAATCTGTTCGAAGACAGAAATATTTTAATTTCGAGAAATTAAATCAAAGAAAATTTATTGCCATTTTGCATAGCATTCAGCTGAACAGAAAACAAAAAAAAGATACAAAAGCCGCCATTAGAAATGTGAAAGTTTACTTTTCTTTTTGTCAGAGTTTTTTGTTGTTTATTTTTTCAGAGCTAATGAACTGTCTGGGCTTTGATTTAGAGATGCTCTCAACAGCCAATGAAGTGTGTGAGAAATGTGAAATAATTCTAGTCTTACTCCCAAGGTTGCACAATTCTTTTCTTTCAGAGTTTACATCACCGCGGACATACACACACTCACTGGGGACTCAAGGACCTTTGACTGGCCAAATATTGTTGACTGGCCACCGCTTTTTTTTGTTTTCTGGTCTAGACTGCAGACTAACCCCTTTGTTTTGTTTTGGCCACGTTGCCGTGACAAACAGCCCGTTTCAACTGAAAGGTCTAACTGAGAGCTAGCCGCGAGCAACCCCTAAGCGTTAATACACCCCATCGGGCCACGCTGCGTATGCTTTATGTATGGTAAACAAAGCCGATGGGTCGATATACACAAGTAGTTTTTTTCCACCACCACCTCTTTCTCATCAAGGGTAGTTCCCATTTACCATATTATATACTAAACACTTGCATTATTCATGCTTTGTTGCTCTCTGGCCTGAGCTGGGATGTAAGCTAAATTGAATTTGTTAAATTGATGCACAGCTCAAGTGCCACAATTTCTGTATATTTATTGCAAGCTGCTTATCACTCGCCTGATTACGGTATGAGTCAGGGGCTTATCGGATGGCAAATTGAGGGAAATTCGATAATATGATAGTTTGGGGGCAGTTATTCGGCACAGAGAGGAGTTGCAAGCAGCTGTTATTTGTGCATGCAAACGAGCATTAACTGCATTCCAAGCTCCGTTGCCTCAGAGCCAAAGAACCGCAACCAGAGCTAGACGCCAGACCTAAGGCTTAGACTGAGACTACACTGGGAGAAATACCAAAAAGTTGCTAACTAAAAATAAGTTAAAGAGAGTATGATAATACTAATTTTAGGACATTATAAATCCCCAGGAAATATTAAGCTAACTTTATGAAAAGATTAAGGTTAATCATCATTTAACAATATGCTTGTAAATATAAACATTATTTCCCTCTGTGCTTTTTGAGTCTTAGCTCGAGTCCAAGTCTGCCTCCGTCTCTGAATCTCCGACTAAGTCTGGCTATAGCCGCGTAAGGCACAGAGGCGTATAATTAGCGTGCAACATTGGCAAAGTGAAGCTAATGGAACCCCGAACAGCGCACAGAAAACACAGCGGAAAATGCTCGCACACACACGGCGGATTCTTAACCGTAATTCTTGAAACCGTAAGCGGGGAATCCGGCATAACACGCTCAGAGTCGTTGAGTCGTGGAAGTCATAAAAAGTCACAGAAGCCACCGAAGAGGTCAGTTCGGAGGCCAATCCATGAGCCATGTGTGTGTGCGAAGCAAAACGGCGACAAAAGTCAGCCGAGTTTACGGTTAAGTCATGGAAGAAATTCGCTAAAAAGCAAGCGTAAAATAATAATTTCGTTTAATTGCCAGCAAAAGTTGTCAAGCTCGGGTGAAAAATTATAGGTTTTATGGATTTTTAAATACTCTCACAAGACACAAGAAAAAACTATTAAGTTTTGAATAAACATAAAGTTATAGAAGACCTTAAAACCTGGAAAGACATTAATGGATTGGCAGTAATCGATTGGCAGGTGTAAGACCTCTAGGACACTACTTTTCAATAGCTTTTTATTAAATCAAGGAGGATTTTTTTTAACAAATCTAATTTTTAAAACTAAAACAATTAAAATAACAATTTAATTGATATTTTAAGTCCTGATACTTTAAGTTCAAGAAAAGCTTTACCCTCCAGAAGCAGAGACCCATAATTTCTTTAAAATTTCCCAGAAAAAAACCCTAAGTTGTAGTTATTTTTACGTTTAATCAAACAAATTCCAATTTTCAATCTTAATCATTTTTCTTTAAATATATTTTCAGTCCAAAACATAAGCTGCTTTTTAAAAAACTTAAAGTTCAATCCAGTCCCCAAAGATATTAATCTACCAATTCAGCTTTGAACATTAAATTCTGTTAATTACCATCAAAAGCTAGCGATAGCTTGAAATAATCCCAACGGAAATCGAAGTTTTAGCCAGGCTATCGAAGATTTTGGAGCCTGTTCTTGGGTGAAATTTCGCTTCTACCAATTTGTTGGCCGTATACGAGTGTGTGTCGTGTATGTATGTGGAATTGGCCAAGTGGTTTGGCTAGATTCTTTCAAGAGCAGCAGCAGCAACAGCACCTCGCCGATTTTCTTGTGGGCGTTTCACTTTTGCCAGCTTTCATTTCACTCTGGCCCCCAAAGAACCTGCACAATTCCGAAATTTCGTAGAGCCGGAGTTCCCGAGATATCGACTCCGGACTCAATTCTGCATTATTTCAATTCCGCGTTATTTCAAATATTTGTAGGGGCAACGCGGGCTGGGAACACAAACAAAACACTGAATAACACGCGCCGAGGAGTGCCAAATGGGAAATATGTGAAATAATCCCGAGAAACCGACTGGGGAACTGAGCAACTCAGCAACTCCAAACGTCTCCAACGAGCGACGACCGCAAAGCAACTGACGTGAGTTGCTGCCGCCGTCGACTTTGCTGCCGCTGCTGCTGTGAGTTTGCTGCTGCTGCTGCTGCGTTATTTGTTATTGTTGCTGCTGCTATTGGCATTGCTGCTGTCGCCGCTGTTGCTGCTAGCTGCTCTGCCGATGGTCGCTGTCGATTGCCGTTGACGTCGCTGTCGCAGCTTATGCTGCTCCTACTGATATTGCCGTTGCTGCTGCTATTCCTAAAGCAGTTACTGCACTGAACAAAATTCTAAGTGGTTCTGCGATGATTTTCCAAGAAAAAGCATAATATCTTAAAGGTTTAAACTGAATGTCTAAGGCTTAAAAAATATTTAGTGGGTAATTAGTTGTATTTTTAAGCTTTCATCGAGGTTTATTGCACAGAAATTGAGACTTGACTATGATGTGCAAGTTTTACACAGATAAGTTTTATCTTTATGCTTTTGTTCATACAGTCCAGCTTGTACTTTGTAGTGAGATTTATTTTATATACATATTAAGTTCAATAATTTGCTTTTATTGTTAAGTTATTTTTTTGGTACTTATTATTATTGTTGTTAAAAATTCTAGTAAACGTTTTGGAACATCTAAGATCTTTATACTTTATATTTATATTGTATTATATTTTTTAGGTAAAAACTTTGATCAATTGTTCTACGAATAATTTCAAGTTGTTGAGTAATTAATAAGAAATAAATAAAATAAAGAAATTAGTCGTTTTTTCTATATCTTTAAATGTCTTTAATTAAATATTCTTAACCAAACTTTAAAAGCAATAATTATCACATACATTAAATGTTGTTTCTTAATGTATTAAAATTAACTTTCAACATACAAAAAAAAAATTAAATTAAAAATTATGTCTTCAAATTAATTTTTCACAGTGTGCTGCAACTTTAGTTGAAGATCGTGGATCTTGGATGGTTGGAGTTTGTCTCGCATTCTTGTGCATTGGCTCTTGGCGCTGCATTTTGTTCTGATTCTGTGTCTGTTTCTGTGTCTGTTTCTCTTTCTTGTTCTGCTTCGGTTTTATTTTCCTTTTCTTCGACTGCAAAATGCATTTCTCCAGAGGCATGCGACCCACAAAAGCAGAGAACTGAAGCTGAAGCTGAAGCTAAAGTTGGAGCTCTAAGTGAAGCCAGAAGAATCGGCCACAAAGAATCGCTTGTGCGCGTTCGTTCACATTGACTTGTGGAAATGATGGTGGCCTTTCATTAGGCAAACAAATTTTAATTAAGTCGCAGCGCCTCTAATTGATTTGGCAGCTTTCTGCAGAGTCTGCCGATGCCGATGTCGAGATCAGAGCGCCGAGATAAATCACTCATTGAGGCGCCTGGGAAGCGGAAACAGGTTTTGGGAGCCAGAAGAACGCGTGATTCTTCGGAGACTGCACGCCCGCAAGCGTCTTTCGTTCAATCGTTCAATCAATCAGCACGAAGACTAACAGATGTCGACTCGGGTTCGAGTTCGAGTTCGATTTCGAAATTCAATACCAGTTCTTGTCCAAGTTCAAAAGAGTCGAAAGAAGGCGGAACAAAAACAGAAACCGAAACTCAAGCCCACTGGGAACAGTAAAAAGCAAAAAAGAAACACAAAAAAAATAAACAAAGGCAGATAAACAAAACACAAACTACTAGCAGCGCTGCGGCAGAGCAAAAACACGTTAAAAATTTAACGGCTGCGTGTGTGAAAGGGATGGCCTGTAATGGGGTGACCATTCGTCGCTGTTAACAGACATTAACAGCTTAACCCATAGTTGCCCACTGAAATATATGCTTTAGCTGAGAGAATTAAAAATAGAGCAAGTATTAATCAAGGAGAGTATAAAATAATACATGCAGGGTATAAATATATAAAAAATAAAGAATATAAAAGGATATTGAAATTACTTTAAAAAAATGTTCAAATAGCAAGAATATTACTACATTTTTTCTATAATAATGAATATATTTATGTACATAGTATGTACATACCTTACCATATTTACCTTGTATAAAAAGTAATTTTGAAAGAACTATTTTGAATTTTTAGTAGCACTTTAAGAATTAATTATTTATAAACATAAAATAACAGTATTAAAATTTTTGTATTATATAAAATATACAATATTAAAAAAGTTTAAAAAGTCACATTTAAAAAAATAGGAAAACAACTAACAATTGAATATTTTTAATATATATATTTTTTTAATTATTATTTTGGGAATCAAATAATTACTGTGACTTTAATATCAAATGTCACTTTGTGGGAACACATTGCCTGGACTAGTCCGAAAATTTTCCTTTGTATAAATTAAATTATTTTAAAGTATTAAAGTGTATAAAATAATAAAGAGTTTTATGCAAATGAAAAGCAAAAAGGTATATATTAACAAAACATAAAAACATAAACAATCTACAAATAAATAAATCTATGTAGAATTTCAACATAAATTTTAATTGTAATTCTTTATAAAGACATGTCTGTGACAATTTTGAGGTTTTATTTTTACAAAAAAAATATGTTATGTATATTTCTCACGACTATTAAGGGGGCTAAAACAGCCCACAGTGAAATATGTGGAAGTGGCACAGAGAGTTAAAAGGAATTTTAGCATTTCGCAAAGTTTCGGCGCGAACGAAAAACTCAAAAATCTCAGCGACCTGCAAACCTGGTTTTCGTTTTCCTTTTCATTTTCATTTTTCATTTCCATTTCGACTCCCATTCAATGCAATGCGAATAACAGCAAGTGGAGTGAGTGCAAAAAAAGAGCTTAAAAAACGAACTCAACGCCCAAACATGGGCTTGTCAGCGCAACCGCTTTGTACTTGAGCGGATCATCGTCATCATCATCATCATCTGCGTCGAGGTGGTGTGCCTACGATCTGGGATCTGGGACTGTTACTGTTTATGAGGCGGAGGCACCACATGTGGCAACTTCATTTCCATAGCAGACACACTTGTTGCTGTATCTCCGCATCTTTGTATCTGTCTCTGTAATTTGCATTAAGTGGCTGATTTTCCTTCGCCTGATTTCGTTTTCATTTTAATTTCTGCCTGGTTGTAGTTTTTTTGTAGTTTTTCTGTAGTTTTTTTCGGGGCGGTTTCGGGCTGAGGCAACGGGGCGTATGCGAAACAATGCCCATTAATCACCGCCAGCTGCGGTAATGCAAAACTTTAATTATCGTTACCATTTCAGCTGACGAAATCTCCACTTCTTCTTCTATATTTCCTTCATTTTTTGGTCTATTTAATTTATTGTACAAGTGTCGGGAGGGAAACAGAGAGAGAGCTTGTAGATTTGAGATGAAATCTGGGCGCGAAAAATAAATATATGACTACTTTCCAACTGTCATCAACTGTCGCCTGTTGCATGCCACCGTTTTCATGATAGAAGAGCCAAGGAAAAAGTCAGCTAATAAGTGGGAAAAAATGGTAATAAACTGAAGACGACACGCGGATTAGATGGCCTTGGGAGGGGTCTTCGGGTTTTCGGACATTTGCCTCCCCATCTGAGCCCCTAAAACGTGATTTGTTTAGAATTAAATCGTAACCACGTACGATCAGCGGTCAGTAGTCGTTGGTCGTGGCCGGTTGCTTGGAATCGTGTTTAATCAGTAAAGAAAGAAAAGTCCCCATATCGGAGAGCAGAAATATGTACATATATATATATTTTAAGTTAAACTGCAAATGGGAAAGTAAGCAACTGCGTTGCAAATATGGTTTATTGGGAATATGCATTTATATCTGAACATATTGTGCGTATTTATAGATGAATAAATTTATCAGGAGATTATTACATGGATTCTTTGTAAAAATATAAGAATTTCTTTAAAGCATAAAACCATTTTAAGGGTGATTAACAACAACTTCTTAAAATAAGTTTTATATTGCTTCATTTGATTTAGAATTAACATTTATTTAGCTCCACAACTGATGATGAATCCCACAACAAAATAACCCAACATTTTGTAGAAATTTGTGTATGTTGTTTACTAAATCTTGGCTTGCGGTTTCATCTGTTTATAGGAATCATTTCTGAACTTCTTTCTCCTCATCTGCAAACCAGTTATTATCACTTATTCATGGGCAAGTGATGTCTCATCTTACGATCAACGAACTCTCTAGGCCAAATCTCACTTTGGTTCACTGTTTTCGTGTCTATAACCTCTTTTAAATCTCGCCCACGCTAATTTAAGGTGACACCATTTAGCCAGCATTGAACTATTTCTCATGTGGAATGCTTGACATGCCACGAAAAGATATTGACTGCGAAACGATTGTCTCACGACCTGCGATTATGGCCAAATGCCGAGTGAATACCAATTGGGGGAATTTCACATTGCCAAAAATAAATAAACTTGCCAAGCAGATTCAGACACCGAAAAGAACCTGCTGCTGCTGAAACTGACTGCCATTCGACGATCAGCGATCGTTCGATCGATCGAACGATCGATGAAGTTAACATAATTTACGGTGCAGTTTTCACATTGAAAATGTCACCAAGTATGTCAGCGATGACGACAGTGACGTGTTTGCTTCTCCCATTGCGTTGTTTCGCTAAACTTCAATATATATGTATTTTATGCATTTTTTTGCAGCAATATCTGCTGATGTCGGAGCTGCTCGAACGAAGTTCATTGGCTGAGGCACGACGAAAGCATTCGCCAAGCAACTGGCCAAAGGCATCAGCACAGGGAGAAATATGTAGATTAAATTCTGTAAGTCTTTATAATACAAAATTATTTTCTGAAATTAAATTAGGAAATATAAATTGTCTTGATTTTGTGTTATAAAGTTGTTACTTAAATAAATGATAGAGCAATATGGATCAAGATTGTTACCAATAAAAATAAAATATTATAAAAACTATAAATTAAATAAAATCTCACAAAAACAAACTATTTTTTTTAGTGCTCTTCTGGCCACGTGAGTAAGTGGACTTTTGTGCAGCTCAGTCTACAGGTTTTGACCAGCATCAGTCCCGCTTTTGGGCCATGAGTCACGGTCTTGGCTGTGGAATGCCACGGGGAAAAGTCCCCGGCGAGACTCTGGCTAATTTCGACCAGGGTTGTCAACGTTTGAAAGCTGCACCTACAAATTATTGCAATTATGAGTCTATCAGCATCTAATTGTATCTGCGAGATACAATTTGTTTCCCCCACGCGGCACAATTTCGTGTGGCGTGGACGTGGGCGTGGGCTCTAATTATACGGCCAGCACTTAGGCATCCGATGATTGTTATGCAAAGAAGCTGATCTCAAGATGGTCACCGCGCTGAGATCATGTGAATGAAAATGGAAAGTGGAGCTGTAATCTCGCAGAGCATATAATTTGCCGCGACTGCATAACTAACAGAGTTATTATGGTGGTTTCTTCTGCGACGACAAAAGCGAAACGGAAGCCATGACCAGGTCAGTCCACTGGCAGCCACTTCACTCCAATCACAACTCACATTGCAGAATTATACTCGTCCCCAACGTGTGTGCGCATAAACTAGTATTTGCCTTTTAATGAGGCCGGAAGAAATTGTTGTAATTTTAACGGTGTAGTCGCCGCCTTGGAGTAGCAATGAAATCGAAACTGGAACTCCAGCTGGCGGTGCAGCCATTAAATCTGTGAGCAAGCAAAGGCTAGGTTTTGGGTCTGAATAAGCTAAGGTTTAGTTGGGAAATTACCAAGGCACGGAAAAAAGAACAAGATCTTATTTGATTACAAAAGATTTTTTAGAAAGCCTTAAAAAATGGTCTTGAAATTCTGGAAATTCTTTGTCCTATACGTGAGCTATGAAGGTCTATAAGAGTTCTTTATATTGAGTCACAATATACCAGTTTTATGTTATTTAATCATTGATCAATTAGTGTTGATTCTGCTTGTTTGAAGTGCCAAAACATCTAATCAATTACTGAATATCTAAATAAAAGCAGTTCAGGCAATAAAGTAACTAAACATTCTTATCAAATGAAGGAATGAACATAGGAAGTTGCTATCTAGATTCTAGAAATAAAGATTGCTGAAACAAATGTGTTTATATAAGCAATAAAGGAAGTTCTGATGAACTTAGAAATATGATCTCAAAACTATACTTAAACAGCACTTTTATTATTACTTAATTATCATAATTAAATGCGTAACATTGCTCATCATGCGGGCAGTGGAGAAATGAGTGAAACCAAGCCCGTAGAACAAAGTTTCATCGCGACATTAATCAATCGTCTTTCACTTTCCAGCCCCTACTCCCCACAATTTCAATCCCAGACCCAATCCCGCGGATAACTTTCAAAGAGAGTAAAGCCCGACCTTTATTTGCTTTTGGCAGCTTTCTAACTGCACGGCAACCAAAGCCGTAAATTGGCAAAGAAGGGCGTAGAAACACGAAATCGGGGAGATCCAGAAATGTAATAAAAATAAAGATTTCGGAGCTCGCGAAGAACTGGCTGGCACATATACACATTACTTATGGGGATTTTATTGTTATTCTTTTCCAAGAAAACTGCCGATAAGTGACAGCATTTATCAGTGGGGCAGACATTCATATTTTTATTCGAGTATTGCAATTGCATTGCTGTTATCACTTTTATTGTTTCCCTCTTTACTTACATTTTGAGGCCGTTTATTGTGTATTTACTGCTCTTAAATCCGAATCCGATATCTGCATCCAAAGTGCTAGTTTTATGGGAGCTTTAAATCAATCAATTTTTGGTTTTTACACATTTCATTTTTATGCTAATTCACTTGTTGTTCAGTTGTTATATAAGTAATGACCCGACGGCATTATCTTCCACGCTTTCATATACCAATCGGCCTTCGGGGTATTATCACTTTATCTATGCTTTGTGAGTGGCGAATCTATTGTGAGAAGCTGCAGAGACTGGGACTTGGAACTTTGCCTGGTCACAAAAATATTTCACTCTTCACATTTTTCTCATTTTCCCCATTTTATCATTTTTCACTTTTACTTTTGCAATTACTTTTCTCAGATTTTCCACTCAATCGCAAGTTGCAGCACTCGCACGACGATCAATCACTGGCTTTTGGTCTCGATAACAATTAGACGGGGAACCGCGCGCTAATGGAGCTCGTAAGAGTTTGATCGCTGGACTGAGACTGTGACGGAAACCCGAGACCGACCGGAGAACGGAGACCGGAGAGTGATAGCGCCGGATCGGGTACCGGGTACCGGGGATCGGGGCGAGAGAGCGTGCGCGAGTGCGCGGCCATAACAATGGGACTATAGTCGCTGCCGATCCGATTCCGATTCCATCTCTTCGCTCGGGAGCTTTGGCCGAGTGCCGCCGGGTCGGGTCACGACGCCCGAAGGCTGTGAAGAAACAGTTCGGATCGTATAAGTTGGAGCACAGGGAGCTTTCAGGCACGGAGCAGATCGCTCTGCGTCTGCTCATAGCGGTTAACGACGGCTGTCCCCAATTCCAGGTTTTGTTTGCTTTTCGTGGAGTCTTTTCACAAGTTTTTACCCTTTAAACGGTTATGCTCACTGTATCAGAATTTGTAAGAAGTAATAAAAGAACAACTATAGTTTATTATAAATATCTTGGCAAGGTATTATAATTTTAGTCAGAAACAAACCCAGTGAAGGAGTCTATTTCGATCCTATAAACTTTAAATATTATTTATACTAGGTTCGTTCGGAAAATAACATTGAACCAATTTTTTTTTTAATTTTTATTAAATTTGTATTTAAAGTACATAAATGCACTTACATGCAGATATATTAACTTTATAAATCCCAATTCGATAAATATTAAAAAAAGAAAACACAAATCATGGCCAAGAATTCAGATATTTAGAATATTCAAATTCTAAACAATAATCTGAATTATTTGGTAATAAAGCACTGGAAATAAATTGTTAAAAAATGTGACTGAATTTTTTAAAACTTTTTAGGAGGTGTCATGGTTTAAATTACCAAAGTGTTTTAATTTAAAAATAAAATGTTGGCAAAAACCACCCTTCTTATTAAAAACACATGCACTTATAGTTTATAATTATTTAATGATTCTTTTCTTTCATTTGGCACAGCACATCTACTATTCACAAAA